>OZ038507.1:33901622-33906622 GCA_964036315.1 Acanthosepion esculentum | reverse complement strand
GTTAAAAAGTAAGAATGAAATCGTCATTGATAATATATATTTACAGACAGACCTCTCATTAACGGACCCGTTATTTTTTAGTTATAAAACCACTACAGTAACTACCAGTAGTTATGATCATAATGCAAATACTATAAACATGTATATATGGCATAAAATAAATATATGCTTAATATGGATATATTAATCAAAAATACATAAATAACGGATTTCTCACAACTACTTTCTTGCGCACGCGCTGATGTATCGTACTTTATATACTGTACATCCGTCTTTCTTTACACTTGAAAGGCCTGCCACCGCCGCCAAGATGTCACTTTGAGAATTAATACGACTCGTTCCAAGCCCGCAATTTTTTAAATACATCGCCTGTATTTTTTATTTTGCCTGTAGATTTTGTCCGTTGATTCCGAAGTCCGTTGATGGGGGGGGGCGTAGATGAGAGGTTTGTCTGTAGACGTCATAGGTAGATTATCTTTTGACACTCTGAGACGAAGGAATGAAAAGGAATAGGAAGAAACCATCAGGAGACAAGAAAAGAAGACATAAACACGACACTCGACACATGTGTAAATACGGACAAGTAGATGGGTACACACAGACAACGCATGCGCATAAAAAATAAGATAACGCCAATAAAATGAGCATAAATGATTTTTTTAATTTAATATAGAATTAACGAAAATGAGAAAATCGGCATTCAGTTGTTGATATCTCTTGACGAGTAGACCGACCGATTACAAAATGTTTTTCTACGAAACTCTGGATGCAAAATATAAAATCAACCAGCTATTGACAAATTTTATATTAATCCCGTATATATGTGAGTATGTGTATATTTAGGCTGCATATCAGCTATCAAGAATGTTTGGTTGAATAATTTCGGCATATTATGTCAGTCTATTTTCATTTTAATCTTCTCAAATTCACGGATCAGTTTCTTGGTGCTATTACAAAATTTAGTATGACAGACGCCGTAGTTTTGGCAATTTCTTTTATTTTCCGAATACTTTACATCTCATCTTAGATCACCTTCAGGAGTGAAGTGCTAAGACAAAAATTAACTTAATTTTGGCGTGTTTATTCACAGAGTAAGTACGTAAAAATTCGCCTTTCTTTCAACCGTGCAGCGATGGCTTTGGTGGGAAATCTCCGACTGTTACCGAATCAGTCGGTTTTCGATCCCGGCTTCAAGCAACTGAAAGTCTAGCCACACTGATGAGATGTGAAAGTCTGTCTGGAAATGACTATATATATATATATATATATATATATATATATATATATATATCAACAAACAGTATTTAGAGAAACTGGAAAGTTTTTTTTGTGACGGGTTTCATACTTTTGGATTTCATCGGACTGGGCTTTGTTGATGTTGCCACGTCTACACATGCGCACGAATTTGGTTAGAGTGAGAAGAAAAGGAATACAATAGAATTTGGCTAGATTGAGACGAGAAAAAAATTCTCTCAGCAATATTCTTTCGAATATTTTGAAACTACCTCTCTCGTTTCTTGCGCATGTGTAGACGTGGCAACGTCAACAAAGCCCACTCCGATGAAATCCTAACGAATGAAACCTGTCACGAATAACCTAATGTATTTGTAGTGATCATTAAGTGAAATGTACCGAGAAAGAATAGGTTTTTAAATAGCTTTTTCATTTCCTTAATGGTTAAGGCGCATCTGGTTACGACAGAATAATTTAATATTTAAATCAGGATGACTGCATGTGTTTTTTCTCTTAATTTTCTTTAACGCTAACTATGTATTCTTCGACGCTCTGATTGGTTTATTGATAATGGTTTACCTAATCGTTATATATATATATATATATATATATATATATATATATATATATATATATATATATATATATATATATCTTGTCCCCAAAGTTATTAGACAAATGGAAAATTTATTAAAATTACAACAGAAACTGGATATGTTGAAAATATATAAGGAAAATAATATGAAGGAAAGTTGATATACAAACAGTTAATAAATTACTATATGGGCCCCATTCGTTGCATAGAAGGCATCCAAGCGATATTCGATTTTTGTCTATGTTTGAAAAAGAAAACATTAATTACGATGTGAAACATAAAAAAAAACATAACGTTAATAAAACTATTACTATCATTAAAAGTACTTTAATAACATTTTAATATGCGACAAGCATTCAGTTGGTACCGCTTCTAAGTTTTCGTAATTCCTTTGTTAAATTGTCTAAAGACAATGTGGACAACCTATATACATATAGAGGGTGCGATGAACAAACTGTCGTCTAAATGACGCAAAGAATGAAAATAACACTGACATCTCATTTTGACAGATATACAGGGTGCGATGGATAAATTTTCGTCGAAATGACGCAAAAAATTAAAATGACATTTTATTTTAACAGATATACAGGGTGCGATGGATAAACTGTCATCTACATGAAGCAAAAACGAAAACAACACATACATCTCATTTTAACAGATATGCAGGGTGCGATGGATAAATTGTCGTCTAAATGACGCCCCCCCCCCAAAAAAAACAAATGAAAATAACACTGACGTCTCATTTTAACAGATATATTTACCAAAATGACACAAAAAATATCTTGAAATACTAAAGAGTACATTTATTCAATAAAATCGCCATTGACGACCGGAATCTCCTGCAACTCTTCTGGACTATCTCCTTGTTGAAGTTGGTGAATGATGCCGTAATCCTTTACTTCAGTTCATCTTTGGTGTTACAAGGTGGTTCGCTGGTATCTCGCTCAACTGCGCCCCACGCATAACAATCAAGTGGGTGGCAGTCTGGGGAGTTAGGTGGCCAGATGTAAGGGGTAATATGGTCTCAAAAATTGTCTGACAGCAATGACCGGGATCTCCTGCTTGTGTGGCTTGGTGTATAGTCCTGTTGCCAGATATAGGGTTTGCCAGCAGCCACACTCTTGACCCAAGACAGCACTACCTCCTCAAAACACTTGATGTAAGCCTCTGTGTTGAGTCTGATGCCCGGAAACTGGATATGTTGAAATATTTACATAATATGAAGGAAAGTTAATATACAAATAGTTCATAAATTTCTATATGGGCGCCATTCGTTGCACAGAAGGCATCCAAGCGATATTCGATTTTTGTCTATGTTTGAAACATAAAACATTAATGATTAAGTGAAATGTACCGAGAAAGCATAGTTTTTTTAAAAATAGTGTTGTGGATTCCGGGATGAAATCCGGTATCAAATAATAACAAACGCCAAGAATGAATATAGGAAAATAAATGTATTAACGTAATAATACAAACTGGTAATACAGGTTAGTAGTTCAAGGAATGCGGGGTTAGTTGACAAATATATATAAAGTCTTTGGTATCGACGAATCGCTGTAGGACTTCTTACTGAGTCTAAGTGCTAGTGACTGTGACTCTTGCCGCTACGTTATTCTACCGACCGATTCAACGATCTACTACTACTACTACTGTCCGACTTGACTTAACGTACTGCCGGGTATTCACTGGCAGTAGTATATGTATACCTTGGGTGAGTCCATTTGTGTAAAAAGGGGAGATCCCTCAATAAATAGCTTTTTCATTTCCTTAATGGTGAAGCCGCATCTGGTTACGACAGAATAATTTAATATTTAAATCAGGATGACTGCATATGTTTTTTCTCTTAATTTTCTTTAACTCAAACTATTTATTCTTCGACGATCTGATTGGTTTATTGATAACGGTTTACATAGTCATGTTATATATATATATATATATATATATATATATATATATATATATATGGTGTCCCCAAAGTTATTAGGCAAATGGAAAATTTATAAAAATTACAACAGAAACTGGATATGTTGAAAAAAATGAATGGACACCTAACGTCGCCATCACTCGTGATCACTCCAAACACCTTCGTTATCACCAACGGACTTATTCAGATCTTTCTGAAACCTCTACACAATCGTCAGATTGACACCCACTCTGAAATACTCATATTGGAACTTCCAGCGCGAAATTTTGCCGTTAAACCCGGATGTATGTGCATGGGTGTTTTCAAGGTGCGATATTCGTAAGAAGTCTAATTCTTGACTAATCAACAATATTACACCTCGAAGCTTGGCTTTCATAGGATGCTAACGCTCTAAGCATTACTATATTATAGTAATCAAGTACTTCTTAGCCTCATGTAATGTTTTGTTGGTAGAGTTATATATATATATATATATATATATATATATATATATATATATATATATATATATATATATATAGGGTGACCCCCAAAACGGGAATTTTTGAAGTGCGTCTTGCCAGACATGAGCAAGTGGCAACACTGCGAGACGGTGACCTTGAGCAAGTAAACATTTCGCCATTTTAGTAACGAGAATGAAATTCACAGTATCCCAGCTGAGATGTTGCAGCAGTCAATGAGGAATCTAAAACAGCAGATTTCAAGAATGCATTCGTACAGGAGGACGCCATCTTCAGGACGTAATTTTTCAAAAAATGAAAATTCCATCATTGTTTCTTAAATGGCATGTCTTAAAGTTTCAATTACTATGAATTAAATATTTTTCTTCCATCACTCTTGCTTTTATTGGATTGTTAAAAAGTTCCCGTTTTTGGGGGGGTCACCCTACATATATATATATATATATATATATATATATATATATATATATATATATTGGCTCCTGAAAAATTAATTTCGGTTGAGCTGTGAGTTTGTAAACAGTGACTATTTAAGCTAATATTGCACGACTCTTCGGCAGAATTGAGTCACTGTCAGTCACTGTGTGTTTATCTAAATCTAAAAATAAACACGCTAAAATTCACCTTCATCCCTGCCGTGCGCCGACAGCTTAGTGGGAGAAGTTCCGACTGACGCAAATTCAGTCGGGTTTAGATCCTAGCTAGAGGCAACCGGACGTCTAGCCACACTGATGAGCTGTGAAACAACGAAACAGTCTGTCTGTGGATGACAAATATATATATATAT
>OZ038507.1:33791622-33896622 GCA_964036315.1 Acanthosepion esculentum | reverse complement strand
ATTATTACGTTAATACATTTATTTTCCTTATCCATTCCTGGTGTTTGTTATTCATTGATATCGGATTCAACCCGGAATCCACAACATATATATTTGGGGATCCTTGATAAAATCCGAAGAATTTGCAATGTTATTAGTCATGACCTGACATCACGGTTTCAGTCACTTTCCCACCTCCGTAATGTAGCTTTCCTGTTCTTTTTCTATAAGTTCTTTCATGGTAACTTTTGAACTTTCCTCCATAGGTTTATCAATTTAAGTACAGTACTAGATAGGCAACAAGTTCTCACCAATTTACACTTGAAATATCGAGATGTTACCATAGGTTCTATGCTAACTGTTTTCTATCTCGAACTTGACGCATTCCAGTCAACATTGATCTTCAAAGATGTGCCAATTGTTATCTTCTGCCATCTTAGTTGCTGTCCTTCTGTTCTCCTCGATCCGTAATAAGGTTTTTCTTATATTCTTTCACACTCGGTAGCCCCCACCCCCCTTGTGTCTTAGTGGCTTTATTGTCTTGTTTTTGCTATATGATTTAAATAAAAAAAAGTATGTGAATAGTAAAAAGAAGAATAAATCAAATATTAAACAGTGAGCAACCGGCTGGCTTTATGAATGAGTGACCATGCGTCCAACTTATAAACTCATACAAGGGAATGGCCTTGAATCTGTCATGCGGCAAATCAGTTTATTCAGAAGCCTTAGAAATCGCACTTTTTGAAGCGGAACTCTTTCCTTCTTCTTCTGTAGAATTGATTGAGGAACTCAGCAAATATACTGAAGCACACTAATAATTACTTATCCAACGTGTTATCCAAATTTACAGACCTTCATAGAATAAACACAAGATGGCGTGGTGGGTGGAGTGTATATAACGCATGCGCAGTCTTGCGCATGCGTGAATCATTGGCAGGTGTCATGCTTTGAACAACTCAAATGACTTTTAATCTAATGTAATGACGCAAAGTTAGAAACGCTGCATTAGCATATAAATAGGAAAATATTTCTGCTTCGTCAGTCAGACAGGAGACACAGGTCCTCTGACGTGTAAGGCGATGTATATACAACGGACCGTATTTAGTTTGATTGCTCGTTGTTTTGTAGAAGAATTTGCATTTAATTGGTCGATTAATTACGAAATTGTGGGAAGGTTTCCGGTGACGTTGTCGCTTTGTTATTAAGACGGGATTGCGAGTTGGTATAGCTATTTAACCTGTTTTGCCTAGTCTGGCACAAGGCCAATAAAAACGATCATTGAATTCACTATACGTTCTTTCTGCTGAAGTCAGCGCCATACTTTGCTTGTGTATTCGAATCTTGTGAATATCTCAGAAATCAATTCTTACGGCGCCTAATTCTCACACTTGGGGCGCAGTCTATTGTCCGTGTGAATTTGTCTGAATGGTAGTTTCTGTAGGGGCCTAATTTAGGTTAATCATTAAAAGCTTGGCTGGTGGACTGCTTGCCGGTGTGCTAGATTCGTGTTCGTCTGTAGGATGCTGTTTATACAAAATAGTAATAAGATTTTTATACTCGCGACGACAATCTAATATAGACTAATGATCTCAGAACTATCTACATTTAATGGACTGCTAAACTAATTTACTAACAACTAGGCCAACTTGAAACGCTACAGCGTCGACATTTTACGTTAGTGCATCACGCCCAAACAGCATGTCCCAGAGATCCACTTTTGCATAATAAAATTCTCTCTATAGGATCGACTTCAGTAACGATTCTGCTAGAGGTAAAAAAAAAAAAAAAACATATTCCATCTTCAGCCCCTAAATAGCAATTTTATACAAAAAATGGGGTACACTATTCGGACTATTGTCCTCATCTTTGTCTCCATATTTATTATTACAATATTTCTTCGGGTGGTTGGAATGACGAACTGGGGTAAACTCTTCTAGTTCCACGTGCCATTTTTTTTTTATGGCTGTTAGTTATCAATTATCTCCTGTTAATTCCCCTATCCAAGTTCACAACGCCTTAACCGTGTATTGAACTCACACACTCTTTGAGTTTTGTCACTGGATCTGACTAACGCCTTTATCCACTGTGCCATGTGTCCTAGAGGTCATCTCTGTATCAATTTCTGGGTATTATAAACCTAATGTCTTCAGCAACCATTTTTTAGCAAAAAGAAATCATGGTACGTGGAACTAGAACAGTCTACCCCAGTGACCGAAATAAAGTGTTCTTGTTCGACATTCCAATTACTGAAGAAGGCCGGAGCATACAACGGCCGAAACGTTCTAATAATAAATGTTGCGACAAATATGAGGATAATAGTCCGAATAATGTAAATAGTGTACATAATACCTCATCTCAGAAATATAGACAAAAAATGTGGTTATTTTATGAGTTTCCTATTAAATATAAGCATCTGTTTTGGACCTAAAAAATGGTACGACAGGTTAGGCCAATTACGACCTGTGTGAAGATTAATTGACGCTATGATCATGGAGGTAAATTGATACGGGCAGGTATGTTGAGCAAAAGGAAAAAGAAAATATTTCTTGCTGACCTCCAGTGTAAGTAGCAGCTAACAGAGGTTAATTTTGTTCTCGCTTTTGCGCCATACAAACCTATTTTAAAGTTTCAAAAATATTTACACTATTTACATCATTCGGACTGTTGTCCTCATCTTAAGTGTCGTATTCACGACGATTCGGCTTTTGTACGCTCCGGGCTTCTACAGGTGATATACATTGAAATTTCGAAATCGAACCCTTTATTTCGCCCACCGATGTTGTTCTAGTTCCACATGCCATGGCTTTTCCAGATAATTCAGTTTCAGTTAATTTCCTTTAGTAACTCAACTCTCCAAGGTTTTGTTCACCTCTGCTGTGGCCAGATATTAAACTCATAACTCTCTGGGTCAAGTCACTTTTTTGATTACATCAAACAACGCTTTTATCCACTGGGCCATGTGCCTTTGGTGCCCAGTGGATAAAATGAAGAAGGTCGGTGCGTACAACGGTCGAAACGCCGTGAATATGACAATAAAGAAGAGGACAACAGATCGAACGATGTAAATAGTGTAAATAGTTGCAATACTTCGTCTGAGAAATATAGACAGATGTTTCAAAAGTATATTATCATTTTTCTTTTGCGTCATATGTTTTCCGTTTTTGGAAACCCATTGCAATAACAAATGCATAACCCTATCTACCAAGAATAAGCATAATCACTGGTCCTTCGACGGCTTCAGTCATCGTGAGGTGGAACCAAAGGGCAGGAGAAATAGAACCACCTCCAGGATGATCTGTTGGCAGTGGCTCTCAGGGCTTGCGGCATTCATATCTGTCCACTCTGTGGCCAGATTTTGCGTTGATGTACACGCTAACGTCCGCCTTTAACATAGTTGTGCATGATTGTCTTGTAGAGGCTGTTATGCCGTGTGACGTGGCCAAACCATGAGATATTCTGACGCTTAATAGTAGTGAGAAAAGATTCCTGCCAGCTCACGAAACTTTTGAGCTTGCTCTGTACAGAGGAATTGGTTTTATGCTCCGAGTAGGAGATGAGAGGGAGATTTCTCAAGCATTTGCTCTCGAAAGCCTGGATCCCTTTTTCTGCCTTAACCAGGAGTGCCCACGTCTCACACCCGTAGAGGAGGGTGTATACGAACAAAGATTGAACTTGATATGGAAGGGGATGTTGTTCTTCGATATCCTCTACAGTCCGACCATCGCTTCTGTGTATGCGGCGATCCGTGTTCGGATTTCTGCGCTAAAGGTGCCATCTTTTGACAGGGTTGCTCCCAAGTATTTAAATCTGGACACTTCCTCTAGTGGTTCACCATCCATAATAGTGCTGGGATTGGTGTTGCTTGTTGCATTATTTTGGATTTCTCTGTGCTGACTTACATTCCGTATGTGCCAGCTAAATGAGGACACTCCTAGTAGCTGTGTGGTAAAGCACACTGTATCAGATGGTGGTTTCTCCTACCAAAGGTGATGCATATTCAAAACCCTGCCGGAGAGCCCATTTTTTTTTAAAAAGATTTCTTGAATACACAGACTGATAGACGTAATACACACTGTTTAAAACAAAAGTAAAAATGGGGCATCTATTTTACATACGAGTATCCAACATAGCATTTGTTCTCGAACACCTGGATCATTTTCCCTGCCTCAACCAGGAGTGTTCAAGTCTCACACCCATAAAGGAAGAAGGATATGACCAGTGATTTGCAGAACTTGAACTTGGTATAGAAGCTGATGTCGCTTTTCCATATCCTTTTTCAGTCTGCCCGCTGCTGCTGTGGTGATCCGTCTATGGATTTCTACATTACATGCGCCATCTTTTGACAGGGTTGCTCCAAAGTATTTGAAGCTGGACACTTCCTCTAGTCGTTCACCATACATGATGATGTTGGGATTGGTTTTTCTTTTGATATTCACAATTAATTTGGATTTCTCTGTGTTGAGGAAGTAAATTTTTCATTGAAATTTAAATTATTAAACATGTTATGGGGATTCAAGTAAAGAACGCTATTAACTTTTAAAGAATTAAAAGAATATGTTTCATGGCCTGTGATAATTTAAAAAAAATAATTTCAACTCAAGCAAGGAGATAAAGCCACTAATATACAATCCGTTACAGAGTGTGAATGAATCTGGGGAAAAACATTAATATATTTGGGACCATCTGTTTCAGAAATAATGGTCGCTTACTGTTAAGTATATCGATTTTACTAGTAGATAGATAAATATTTGTCGTTTATATTTGAGAAAATAAGCATATAGGTGGTTCAGGAATAAACATTTATTTGGTTCGGGAAGACGTAAGTTTTGGCCGTTTATATTTGAGACTATAAGCATTTATGTGGTTCGGGAATATGTCACCATTCGTTGGTTATATCTTAGATTATAAGCAGTCGCTTGGTTTAGGGATACGACAATATTGGTCGTTTAATATTGAGGCTATAAGTATTTATTTAATTCTGGAATACATAAACATTCGTCATCGATATTTGAGGCTATAAGAATGTATTTTGGGAATACATCAATATTTTTCGTTTCTATTTGCAACAAATAATTTATTTTATTCGGAAATACGTCAATAAAGGTCGTTTATATTTGAGACTAAACGCATGTATTTCATTTGGGAATACGTGAATATACTTGAGGTATAAGAATTCATTTGGTTCGGGAATACGTCAATATAGGTCGTTTATATTTGAGATTAAACGCATGTATTTCATTTGGGAATACGTGAATATACTTGAGGTATAAGAATTCATTTGGTTCGGGAATAAGTAAATATTGGTCGTTTATATTTGAGACTATAAACATTTATTTAATTAAAAAATACGCCAACATATATATATATATATATATGATGGCGTATATATATACATATATATATATATATATATATATTTTTGTCATCCACAGACAGACTGTTTCGCTGTTTCACAGCTCATCAGTGTGGCTAGACGTCCGATTACCTCTAGCTAGGATCGAAACCCGACTGAATTTGCGTGTCCGAACTTCTCCCACTAAGCCATCAGCTTACGGTACGGGATGAAGGTGAATTTTAGCGTGTTTATTTTTAGATTCGGATAAACACACAGTGACTGAGAGTGACTCAATATATATATATATATATATATATATATATATATATATATATGTTGGCGTATATATATATATTTATTTATATATATGTATATATATATTTATATATATGTTGGCGTATATATATATATATATATATATATATATATATATATATATATATATATATATATATATATATATATATATATATATATATAATATTATAAGCATGTACTTTGTTCGAGAATATGTTAATATTGATCATTTATATTTGACTCTCTAAACATCCTGCTCGTGGATAGGTAAATATTTTACGTTTATATTCGAATTTGTAAGCATCTACTTGATTCAAGAGTAGGTCAATATTGGTCCGTTACAATTAAGTATAGGTATTGATTTGACTCGGCGATTGATCAATATTGGACGTTCATATTTGAGTCACGAAGCATTTACTTGAATCGGCAATAGGTAAATATTTCTCTTCTACGTTTGAGTCAGTAAGTATTTACATAGTTTATTCTGGAACAGATGAACATTAATGGTTCATATTTGTGTCTAATAATATTTAGTATCGGGCCCTACTGTTGCTACTATATTTGAATGTTTTGTAAAACTCAGAAAATAATCCATGTGGTACCTGATTTTTACTTTTGCCTCGTAATCTATTATCCGTTTGAATTTGTCTGAATGGTTGCTTTTAGATGGGCCTACTGAGGTCGCTCTTTAAAAACTTGGCCAGTGGAACTCTTTAATGTGCGCAATAGAAGGACAAAATGGAAGAATGATGTCGGCGAGCAAAATTGGCTGGAAAGCAAGAACCAGGAGAGAATTGGACAAGCATGAAGTCCGAGAGAAGAAACTATCAACATAGAACTTGCTACACTATTTACATTATTCGGACTATTGTCCTCATCTTTGGCGCCATATTTATTACAACGTTTCGGCCGTTGTACGCTCCGGCCTTCTTCAGGTGGTTGGAATGTCGAACTGAACTCTTTATTTGCTAAACTAATTTACTAACAACTAGGCCAACTTGGAATGTCGAACTCTTTATTTCAATACCCGGTTACGGCAGTGGAGAACTTTCAGAGGGGAATTAACAGGAGATAAACATGGTACGTGGAATTAGAACAGTCTACCTCAGTGAGCGAAATAAAGGGTTCAGTTCGACATTCCAAACACCTGAAGAAGGCCGGAGCGTATAACGGCCGAAACGTTGTAATAAATATGGCGACAAAGATCAGGACAATAGTCCGAATAATGTAAAGTGTGTACATAATACCTAATCTCAGAAATATAGACAGATAGAACTTGCTGTTAAATCTAGGCATTTCAGCTGTCAAGAGATGAGAACTTTTAGCCGATCTCGGTGTGTGTTTAAAGTCGGGTACCAAAGATTGATTTATTTTATACGATTTAACAACACTTTACAGGTTATTTAAAGCCAGATGATATTTTTATATTGTATGAATGTTTTTTTTAAAGATTAGAAGGATTTACTGATGAGCGCTTTACTAATTAACCCATAGCTGTGGGGGGAAGTGTATTCATATCTTTCCCAAGGGTATTGGTGCGTATGCGAATATAAGGGACAGAACCAGAACTTGAACTCGGCGCTCGGATTAACAATCCGCAGCCATTCTTCATTGCACCACCCACACATCCAAGCTTATTGCTCCTGGAATTCTCAAACGGTCACCCATCGAGGTACTGCTCAGGTTACACGTTGCTTAACTTTGGTGAGTGTGTTGGAACCAATGTTTCGATGCGATGTGGCCTTAAGCCTGGAATACCGACAAGTAAAGCTCATCCGAACAATTTATTCTGAAAATACTTAGTGAAGTCACAGAGAAGATACCTTACGCCGGTGGGGAAAAGGATTGAAGCTGAGATGTCAGATCAGCACCGATAATATTTCAGATTCTTCTGTGGATTTTGTAAAGTATCTCTAGCTAAAGAGTAAAAGGTGACAGGAATGGGCAAATGGTTGACTTATGAAAAATGATGAAAATATTATTTCTGCCGCGGATCCTATTGTCTAATTCCACCAAAGATTCTCCTGGGAACAAATAGCCTGTACAAAAGACAAATTTTTAAGGAGAAAGCCAGGATTATTATCTGCGGCCCCAATTTTAACAACACAAGATAAACTCGGTTGATGACGGACTCAAAAAGGAAACGGAAGAAAACAAACCCGATAATGTAGTAAAAGGAAGGAAGATGAAAGGACCAACTGTTAATAGCAAGAAATGGAAATGAATGGTTGTCATCAAAGAAACACATCCCAAGATTTGAGCTATGCGTAAATCAAGCCGCTAGAGATATTTAACAAATATTGTGGTAAAAGACGATGGAAATATGACACAGAAATCCGAAATCTCATTTAAAAAGCGAAATATACGCAATAAATATATATATATATATATATATATATATATATATATATATATATATATATATATATATATATATATATATATATTTGTCATCCACAGAGAGACAGTTTCGCTGTTTCACAGCTAAATATTAGCTCCTGAAAAATTAATTTCGGTTGAGCCCTCTGGTTTGAGGTGTGAATTTGTAAACAGTGACTATTTAAGCTAATATATATATATATATATATATATATATATATATATATATATATATATATATATATATATATATATATATATATGAAATGTAATTGTCATCTTTGATAATGGCTTATGTAAGAGGAAAGCTTAGATAGGATTAAAAAACATGTATCAATATGGTGTTTTTCTTTCATCTTTCAATGATAATGTTGTTAAGCTGATCAGACATTATGAAAGTAATTTACTTAAAATAAATAGACAAAACTTATCTATATTATTTAAGGAAACATGCATCAATCAATCGATATATATATATATATATATTATAATTACTTTCTTTTTAAAAATATGATTCCATCGCGACACAGAAAATTTCCATGTTACAAAACTGAAACTAATTTTAAAAATATAATCATAAAAATTAGTTTCAAAACTGAAACTAATTTTAAAAATATAATTATAAAAATTAAACTTAAAATCCATAGTATATAATATAATTAAATTTATAAATTTAGTTTCAGTTTTGAAACAGAAATTTTCTGTGTCGCGATGGAATCATATTTTTAAAAAGAAAATAATTATTATTATATACACACACATATATATATATACATATATAACAGTATGTAAGGACACACACACACACACACACACACACACACACACACACACACACACACACACACACACACACACATACACACATACACACACACATATATATATATATATATATATATATATAATATTTTGCTCTACTGTTTGTATCGAGC
This sequence comes from Acanthosepion esculentum, assembly GCA_964036315.1. Lineage (NCBI taxonomy): Eukaryota > Metazoa > Mollusca > Cephalopoda > Sepiida > Sepiidae > Acanthosepion > Acanthosepion esculentum. Next base: position 33,887,697 of record OZ038507.1, on the reverse strand, counting down.
ACTGTTTTTTTTTTATAAAATTAATTGCTAAGAACACCGGATTATAAATTTTAATGTTCTTTCTTATTATTTTAATATATATATATATATATATATATATATGTGTGTGTGTGTGTGTGTGTGTGTGTGTGTGTGTGTGTGTGTGTGTGTGTGACGAATGCACGGCCGCAATTTTCGACGGATTTGCTCCAAAATTTACATGCACATGCTCCAAGTTAATAGGAAGGGCAAGACCGACTTTGCATTTCCCAACTCCCAACGAAAGTGGAAATAAACGATTTTTTTCATGCTTCTACGGCAGTTTTCATGTAGTTTGCGGCCATTTTCTACTGGCCAGAGTGAGAACCTATAGCTGGCTGCCACGAATACGCATGAATAGTCTATTGGCCAGAATAGTCTATTGGCTATTAACAGCTGACTAACATGAATGTTAACTAGCATGCTAGAATGCAAAAAAACGATAGCTGCATTCGTCACAAGTGGGAAAAATTTAAATCTGTATGGCACTTTACTCCAATTGGCTCATTCGCTTGCTTAAACTCAACGTTGATTCTGATTCCGCACAACTGGGTTGGGTGTGAAAAAGTATTTGTTGTTAACATTCTTTTTTCATTCGGTTTTTCCAGTTACGAGTCCTTTTTTAAAGCTGATCGTTTTGTATAGAGCTTAGAAAAAACTTCGCAGTGTGACATAGACAAGAAGTAAGGCATGTAGCAACATCAGCACGGCAAAGGGCACTCCTTTAAAGGGAAGGATGGCAAAAATATTTTAAGTCAAGTGATAGCGATTGCTGTATGAATCGTGCGATTTTTGAATCAAGCACGAACAACACCGGGCCATATTGCTAGTATATATATATATATATATATATATATATATATATATATATATATATATATATATATATATATATATATATATATATCACTTTGATGATGACATTGTAATAATGTTGAAAGATCTCGGAATAAATGAATATGTATCAAGATAGTAATTTTCTGTTTTCCTTTAATAACGATAGTAAGAAGATTGTCCGTGAATATGAGAGGATCTGTAATAGACACTTGGACGATCACGCCTCTTTCGCTTCATAAATAAATCGGCAGAATATTTTCTCTCAGTAGGTTTCCGTTTTTTCTGTGGTAGACTGGCCATCAACCAAGTCTATAGAACCCAATCTGTCATGCTATTCAATCCATAGCTAGGGGGAAAAGAAGAGATGGATGCATACCTTTCCCCAGTGGTAATGCATAAATGTAACGAACCAGACTGGAATTCGAACTCTGCTAATTCTGTGCCGTTATCCATTGCAAAACACCCACATCCTTCATGTCCCTGCGTTTTTATATATTTATTTTGGGTACTCTATTGTCTAATATACTGAAATTAATGTGGGATTTTATTTTATATTTGCAGATGTTTTTTTCTAGAATTCAGTTTTTTATATATCAATGCGAACAAACAATTTTTTGACGTGTCGGAAAAGTAGAAAAAAGTCTTTTCGCGTGTGAAATGTAAATCCGTTGTTTGCCAAATAAATTATACAAGCGTTTTGTTTAACGATCTTCTTCTTCTCTTTCTTCTTCTTCCTCTTCTTCTTCTTCTTCTTCTTCTTCTTCTTATTATTATTATTATTATTATTATTATTATTATTCCATTTATTTTTCATTTCTTTTTGTTCCATTTCTTCTTTTTCCTCTTCTTTTTCTTCTTCTCAATTATCTTCTCCTTTTCACTCTTCGTCTTGTTCTTTCTCATCTCGTTCTTTTCTTCTTCTTCTTCTTCTTCTTCTTCTTCTTCTTCTTCTTCTTCTTCTTCTTCTTCTTCTTCTTCTTCATCATCATCATCAAGTTCTTGTTCTTCCATTTCTTCTTTCTCTTCTTATTCATCTTCCTCCTCCTCTTCTTATTCCGCTTCCTCTTCCGTTTCTTCTTCATCCTCCTCCACTCTGACCATCTTCTTCTTTTTCTTCTTCTTCTTCTTCTTCTTCTTGGTGAATTTATTATCTCCAGTTATACAAATATTTCAGCGTTGGTATTCCGCCATGATTTTTCTATATTTTTTAATCTTTGTGTATTTGTATTGTACTTTATTGTTTGTGTAAGTTTTTTTATTCTGCAACAAAAGCCAATGAATAATGATTCGTTATCGTCTTTTGTGTGAGAGAAACAAAATGATAGGAAGATGGCGCCATTGTCATTTCTAAAAATCACACAGTGGAACAGTTCGACATCCTGCAGAAGAGAATAGCAATAATTAGTAACAGCAGGAATAATTAAAACAACTTAAACATTCTTGTTTTCGTTTTTAAATAAAAATTAGTTTTATATCACCTGCGATATCAAATGTAGTACAATAAATATGTCAACATGTTTTTTTTTCATTATTTTAATTATACAACAAAATGAATCGTAAATACGCCTTATGAATATGTCGATAACCGTTTACGCGGCCATGATATATGTCAACCACACCAAATAACAAATCTGCGACATATTTCTTCAAATCTCGACTTAAAAAAATATAGTGAATAGAAGAAGTAGAATAGAACAGAGAAAAGAATTCTCAGAAAGAATGATGATGAAGAATATGCATTAGTTTAGGTCTAATACACTTCTTACTAGTGGAACTCTCTTTTGGTTTCTTGCTTTTCTGTCAAGAGCAAACTTCAAAAGTTTAAAGGCATCGTCAATTGCCAAATTGGAACACATTTTCTTAAAGACCTTTCTCCTCAGTAACATGTTCTGAGGTTCCTTCACTCTGTCGTCCCTCGTCCTCAATCACCCGAAGCGTATTAGTGGCATTATCTCCTTGCTTGGAGTGAAATCCATGTCGTCCCTCGTCCTCAGTAACACTTTGCGTATTAGGGGCTTTATCTCCTTGCTTGGAGTGAAATGCATGTCGTCCCTCGTACTCAGTCACCTTTTGCGTATTAGTGGCATTGTCGCCTTGCTTAGAGTGAAATCCATGTCGTCCCCCGTCCTCAGTCACCGCTTGCGTATTAATGGCATTATCGCCTTGCTTAGAGTGAAATCCATGTCGTCCTTCGTCCTCAGTCACCCTTTGCGTATTAGTGGCTTCATCTCCTTGCTTGGAGTGAAATCCATGTCGTCCTTCGTCGTCAGTCATCCTTTGCGTATTAGTGGCTTTATCGCCTTGCTTGGAATGAAATCCATGTCGTCCCTCGTCGTCAATCACCACCTGCGTACTAGTGGCTTTATCGCCTTGCTTGGAGTGAAATCCATGTCGTTCCTCGATCTCGGTCACCGCTTGCGTATTAGTTGCTTTATCGCCTTGCTTGGAATGAAATCCATGTCGTTCCTCGATCTCGGTCACCGCTTGCGTATTAGTTGCTTTATCGGCTTGCTTGGAGTGAAATCCATGTCGTCCCTCGTCCTCAGTCACCGCTTGCGTATTAGTTGCTTTATAGCCTTGCTTGGAGTGAAATCCATGTCGTCCCTCGTCCTCAGTCACCGCTTGCGTATTAGTTGCTTTATCGCCTTGCTTGGAGTGAAATACATGTCGTCCCTCGTCCTCACTCATCCTTTGCGTATTAGTTGCTTTATCGCCTTGCTTGGAGTGAAATCCATGTCGTCTCTCGTCCTCACTCATCCTTTGCGTATTAGTGGCTTTAACGCCTTGCTTGGAGTGATATGATAAAAAGAAATAATGTAGAAAATTATTTTTCCCTTGAATACAGGGAATTTTCCAGTAACCTTGTAAGCTGAAGCAAATCCATAAACCCAAGCGTCCATCTGTTACTTTTCCCCGTCGGGATCATATATTTTATATTGTGTGTTGTTCATTTTCCTTTCCAAACGTATTGTTACGCTTTACATCTTACAAGTTCTATTTTTGTTTCCAAAGATCAAATAAATGAATTCTCTCAATCGACTTATCCCCAAATATTTTAGTTATTCCCTTAGTCTTAATAAAACAATTTAATATATAAATAGTTCCTAAGGGAGAACAATTATTTTATTCGATATCAATACCTTTCGTAACTAACTAATGCTTAATTGTGTATCTTTCTATATTTCTGAGATGAGGTATTATGTACACTATTTACATTATTCAGACTATTGTCCTCATAATTGTTGCCATATTTGTCACAACATTTCGGCCGTTCGACGCTCCGTGCTTCTTCAGGTAGTTGGAACTAAATCCTTTATTTCGCTCGCTGGGGTAGAATGTTCTAGTCCCACATGCCATGTCTAATGGATGTCAGTTATCAGTTATCACCTGTTAATTCACCTCTCCAAGTTCTCCTCTGCTTTAACCGGGTATTGAACTCACACTGTCACTAACCAACGTTTTTATCCACTGTGCCATATGATCTTAAAGACATCTTTGTATTAATTTCTGGGACTTATGAACTTATTGTTTTCCCCCTCATTTTTTACAAGAGCTCATATTGCAATTTTCATTGTTATTATCGCTTTTCTCTGGCACTCCTTGTTACTGATTCCGATATTGTATTCATTTCTATGCTTGGTCGGCACAGGAGATTTTTGTTGCCTAGCATATGTACTGATTCCTTAAGTTTACGAATTTTCCGATGATGCTCTTTATCTATGATTTTAACCTGATGCCACAGAGGGCGGTGATCTCCCTTTTCTTTCTATATGTGGTCAGCTACGCCTTATTTGTCCCACTTCCCCTCCACTTTTTGGTCTTCTTAGTTGTGTCTCCTTTCAAGTCTGTCTCTGACAATAGACGTCATCGGCAGCGTCCGCTAAGGCTTCTTCATCCCTCCGGTTGTATTTTTGTCCGTTCTTCTGTGAAGAATCTTCCCAAATCATTCGGTTTCATTGGCTTCTTTTTACGAATAGCAACGTCCAATTCGTGCCATCCATGTCCAACTGGATGCAGGGCAGACGATTCAGAAGGCCATTCAATTACCCTGACCGTATTCTTATTAAACCATTCTGAAATGGTTTTCGAAATAGGTTTCGGTTCTTTGTCTTGTTAAAGAATGAATCGGCCACCGATTCCGAACAGGGTAAACGATTCTCAGAAAGAATGGGCTGATATTGGATCAAATCCATGTCTTCTTTCGAATCTGTGGCGTTTTCCGATGCCTGTTGGGCTAAAGCAAATCCATAAAAAACCAAACGTCCATCAACCACGATTCTCTGTTGGGATTGTGTATTTTACATCGTCAGGCGTGTTCTTTCTTTTCCAAACTTTGCGTTCTTGTTTATATGGCAAGATTTCTATTTTTGTTTCGTCTGACCAAATGCCTGTATTCCAGTATTCGTTCAAGTTATCAAAAAAGAAAAAAAAAGAGTTCTTATGAATTCTGAACGAGCCTCTTGATTTCTTTTCTTCCATCGTGGAATCCTTGTCGGGCGAAACAGTTAAAACTGTTACAGTTCCAGTGCCAATTGTTTGCGTGTCTTTTACGCTCCAGTTGAAAATTAATGAAATATCCCTTGCGATTATTTTCATCTCTTCAATTAATAAGCCTTCTGCATTCTTTTGGCAATTCTTCTATGCGGAATCATTCCATTATCGTTCAGGCTCGAAGACGTTCGTTTAAGAAAAGCGGTTTCAATTCATGCCACACATATTCGACTAGATTTGGGGGAAAGTGATTGAGAAAGCAATTCCCTAACTCTATCATTCTGAAATTGTTTTCGAAATATGTTTCGGTTCTTTGTTTTATTAAAACAGGAATCGCTTACCAATTCCAAACAGGATATAACATAGTAAAGGAATCTCAGAAAGAATTAACAGATAATGAAGAAAATTCATTTTCCCTTCAGTCCTGGTTAGTTTTCAGATACCTACCTACAGGAATGGGTATGCAGAGTATTACGAAAGTGAAGGATTTCTTTGGTAACAAAGAAAATAATACTGAGCTGCTACGTGACAGCTGTCCTCCTTTACGGCAGCGAATGTTGAACAAAGATGAAGAAGAGACTCGAAGGAATGGAGGTATGTCTCTACGGAAGGATACTAAGGATATCATGGACCGAGTGTGTGAGCAAAGATGAGGCTTTGGAGAGGATGCAAACAAAGAGGAAACTTATATTTGGCATCAGAAAGAGGCAGCGGAAATTTCTGGGACACGTAATGAGAAAGGAGGGTTTGGAAAATCTGATACTCACAGTGCGGATCGAGAGAAAGAGTAACAAGGGAAAGCAAAGCAAGACATACCTGGCGGGCTTAAGCAGGTGGCTGACAGAACGTGGCCTGGGGAAAATTATTAGAAGCCACAAGGGGTAGGGGGAAGTGGAGTGTCTACATCCTGAAAGGACACGTCACACAAAAAGTACTATGCTATTCTATAAAACAGAAGCGTCCATAATCATGAAACTCTTTTAAGATTTGATATTTAGCATCATGCGATGTGTTCTTTCTTTTCGAAATGTTTCATTGTTGTTGATATGGTAAGATTTTTGCTTCGTCTGACCAAATGCTTGTATTCCAATATTCATTCAAATTATCCCCTGCCGCATAAAAAAAAAGAAAAGAAAAAAACGTTTTTGAGAGTGTTGACGAGCTTTTTGACTTGTTTTCGTCAGTAGCGAAGTCATTGGCAACTCAAAATATTTAAAACGTTTACATTTGATGTTTGGGTCTCTTTTACACTGGAATTTAAAAATGACCGAAAAAAAAAACATTTGCTATTTATCACCTCCTCGGGTAAACCTGCATTAGTCACCTAGGATTTCTGAAAATGAATAGAAATCTTATTAAAGAAAATGCGTTTTCGCATATAAAGCACACGTCGAATCTAACGACAGTTTCCTCTGCCCATGAGGACGCAGGTTTGAATACTGCAGGGGGGTGCATCTTACTTTTCTTTTTTTTCTTTTTTTTTTTTGATAGAATTTCTCGAATATTCAGGCCAGTAGTCCAAAATAATGTTTAAAAAATAAATGGAGCGTCCACTTAAATATGGATATCCAGAAAAAAATAACGTGTAAAGTGATGAATATGTACACATTTTTATTCATTCATATATGTTGTAACCTAAGGAATTTTACTGAATAGAATAATCACACGAAGGTTGGTAATGAACGATAATACTTAGAACAAGAACAACACATATAAGATTCACCAGCGACGCGTAGAAGTTGTTAACTGCTAGAAGTGAGTCAAGTGAATTCCACAATGAATCTCCAGCTCTAGAATAACTACTAACCGCCTCACGCGGTCAGATGTGGCACAAGGCTGAGTTTAATGTTGGGTATCCGAGCCCGTGGGCTCGGCCAAAATTTCCCCGTAGACCTCGTATAAAACGGGGTCGAGTAGCTGTTTTCCGAGACAAGACTGCGCTTTAACACAGCCTCGTCTGGGGGTCCTCTCTGCCCGGATGCAGAGAGTTTGACCAGCACAGCCGGAAACAAATCTGCGACTGCAGATCAACATACAGTATTTACTACTGTATTTATGTGAATGGGGACATACCCATTATCGTCCGTAGTTATGCTACAGCAATATATATCAGTTTTATTCATTTATATATATATGGATATAATGGTAGAGTAATTGATAACGGCTCTCAGGAATCGGAGAGCCGAGTTCGAATTACATTCGAGTTCATTACGTTCGCTTGTTACTTCGGAAAGCTAAGAATCCATCTCTTTTCCAGCTATGAAATAGCAGGACAGGCTGGGTTCTATAGCCCCGGTTGTCGAACAGGTCATCTCTGAATTCAAAATCTGCGGGGGCCGTTTGGGGGCCTTGTGGCATACTAAGCACCAGTCCTTTGCATTTGGCTCTTCCGAAAAATGTCTTTTGTTCTGCACAAGCCTTAACCATTATAATCAAATGATATGTGTGGGTTGTCTGACATATAAGAACTGAGCTGGGTAAATACATTAACAATTTTCGATTCGAACTAAGAGTAAAGAAAAGATACCAGAATAAATATTAACAACTTTTTAAAAAAAAATGCACTCATTTTCTTTCTTCTTTAATCACAGAAAACGCCAGCTTAGGGAAATTACTTTGATTCATTATTTAAGCACACACACACACACACACACACACACACACACACACACACACACACACACACACACACACACACACACGTCCTTCGTTCATTTTCGGATCTGATGAAGCCGTAAATGGCGAATTGCATTATGAAATTCATTTTCAATCAAATCTATTTTCATAAAACGTTTCCATCTGACAAAATTTAAAATCTTTTTTATTTCCTAAGTTAAAAGCCAACTAACACTCAACATAATCTATTACGAATATAGCAACAACAAGTGCATATAACATGCCATGCCCATTATTTTCATATTTCTACGAATAACCGGTCAGCTCCCTTATATTGAAACGTTTGTTTGGCCCTCCAACGGATAAATTATCAATTATGAAATAATTGCAGAGCGGCTTCACGCACGTTTTTAAAACTCACCATGACAATAGAATGCAGATTTTATCGCAGTTACAATAATTTTGAGTTGTAATCTACCCCTAAAGATGGTGTTGGAAGAGACGGAAAGTTATTAGGTCAACAAAAACTATTGTCCCTTCCTTGATGAATTTCATCTTAATATCAAGAAAATGTTTTGAGAACTGGAAAAGATCAGTATAAATATAGATCCAAATGTATGTATTATTCAATGAAACACACACATATATATACATATGTGTGTGTGAGTGTGTGTGTGTGTGTGTGTGAGTGTGTGTGTGTGTGAGTGTGTGTGTGTGTGATTGTGTGTGTGAGAGTGTGTGTGTGAGTGTGTGTGTGTGTGAGAGAGAGTGTGTCTGTGTGTGTGAGTGTGTGTGTGAGTGTGTGTTTGTGTGTGTGTGTGAGAGAGTGTGTGTGTGTGTGAGTGTGTGTTTGTGTGTGTGAGAGAGAGAGTGTGTGTGTGTGTGTGAGTGTGTGTGTGTGAGAGAGTGAGTATGTGTGTGAGTGTGAGTGTGTGTGTGTGCTAGTGTGTGTGTGTGCGAGTGTGTGTGTGAGAGTGTGTGTGTTTGAGTGTTTGTGTGTGTGTGTGTGAGTGTGTGTGTGTGTGAGAGAGAGAGAGAGAGAGAGAGAGAGAGAGTGTGTGTGTGTGTGTGTGTGTGTGTGTGTGTGTGTGTGTGTGTGTGTGTGTGTGTGACATTGCGCTTTATGTCAAAAGGGTTTATTTGTTTATTTTTGTTTCATCTGTCTGGCCAAATAACAATCTCATCCAAATTTCACATTTCAGTTAACTGTGTTTTTTTTTATCTATTATTTTCAATCTTGCCATTTTTCTCTCAAGCTGTTCGTGACATTCTCTTACAAATTGTTCAGACGTATTCATTCGTGCCAGTTTGATTCATATGTGACTGCATAGACTTGGCATTCGATTTCGAGTTGATTTTGCTTTCTAATCATTTCACCCCAAGCAAGGCAATAAACGCACTAAAGCCACGTAAGGGGATTACTTAGTGTTAGACGATATACAGAAAAAACAATTCTATTAAGGCGAGAGGACAACAAAAGCACAAGAATTAAGAAGGAAGATGACGACCGATGTTGCATTTAAATTTTTGGAGTTTATTTGGAAGCAAGAAACCGGTAGAGAGTTCTACAAGCGAGAATTGCGATAGAAGAATCTGTTAGCATGAAACTTGAGGTTTCATCTAGTTCTTTAAACTGTAAAATGATGAAGATTTGACGCCAATCAAGTACCATGCTTAAATTCATAAACATTTAAAATTGTTTTGCGTTTTAGTCCCTCGACCACGTATTAAAATCTGTCTTCGGTAGCAAGCCCTCTGAGCAGGAGGTTCTGAGGAGCGTGGAACCACCTCCTTATTGCTGTTGCTCCCAGGTACACCCTGATCCGCGATTGTAGTATATGTTAGGGTCCCAGTTGTGGGTAAATAGTTAACCACCTAAACTGGGTCAAAACACTATGGAAGTATAAAGATAGACTTTTCTAGTAAACATAACATTAATACATTTTTGTTGTAAAACAAAAACTTACCAGCAATACATCTTTTGTCAAAGAAATGATTAATGCTACTAGAAAATTAAATTTTAGCAATATGTGACCTATAAGGAGTTGATATGCCACTTTGCAAATAAACGTATTGAAATCTACCTTGAACTAACTATACCTCCTCTATTCAACCTGTTTGAGGTCCTGACCGCCTCTGCCGATTTCTTTCAATTCTACGCTTGACTCTTCCGGTGAACCCATACCCGATTTCCCTCTCATAACTGAGGCCCTTTTGAGCAGGTTTCACATATCCCCGTCATTGGTATTGGACATTATCTCTAATTTAGACCCCCCACAAGGCTAGTGGTGGTGATGGGATACTAGTCATTGTCTTGAAGAAATGCGCGCCTGAATTGGCGCCCGCCCTCTCTAAATTATACAACTACTGCCTCAAGGAGTCTTGTTTTCCTGACTGCTGGAAGTCATCATCCATTGTTCCTCTCTTTAAGAACTCTGGCGACCCCTTCTAATTACCGTCCTATCAGTCTCCTACCCCTCTTCGGCAAAGTCTTCGAAGCCCTTATCAACACTGAAGTGGTTAACCACCTTACATCACATGATCTGCTCTCAAACAAACAATATTGATTCTGCTTTGCCCGATCCACTGCTGATGTGCTTACGGCCATCACCGAATTTGTCTACCAAGCTCTCCATAATAACGGAGAAGCTCGCGCTGTGGCCATTGACATCTCCCAGGCGTTTGATAGGGTTTGGCATGCCGGCCTTCTTCGCAAGCTTCAGGGATATGGTATTACAGGACGTTTGTTTGACTTAATGCAATCATTCCTGTCAAACCGTGAATTGAAGGTCGTTCTCAATGGATTCTCCTCCAGCTCCTATCCCACGAACGCAGGTGTTCCGCAAGGCTCCATCCTAGGACCTACTCTGTTCCTTATATTCATAAATGATCTTCCTGACGCCATTGATTCCCAAGTTGGCATCTACGCGGATGACACCACAATTTACTCCTGCCTCAGAAACAAATCTAGTGCCACTAACAAAATTAACTTGGCTGTTCGTCTCGAAAAGGACCTTCAATCGGTTATGAACTGGGCCAGGAATTGGCTGGTTAACATTAACGCCTACAAAACAAAACTGCTCTTCCCTGCATCCCATTAGAATGTCTGAAGCTCAAATTCTCGAGAGATCCTCTCTGCGGCTGCTCGGTCTCACGCTGTCTGCTGACCTGAGATGGAACAACTACATTGAGTCGATTGCTTCATCCACCGCAAGGAAAGTTGGCTCCCTGTGCCGGGCCAGGAAATTCTTCTCCCCTGAATCGATCCTCCAAATTTACAAATCAACCATCCGCCCTTGCATGGAGTATTGCTGTCATATATGGTCTGGACCCCCTTCTGTTTGACTCAAGGTACTTGATAAGATCCAGAGACGAGTATCCAATGTAATTGGCCCTGTTCTTGCTTCTCGTCTGCAGTCTCTCTCTCACAGACGCACCGTCGCCTCTCTCTGTCTCTTTTATAAATACTTCCATGGTAATTGCTCCGATGAGCTGCTATCGCTGGTTCCCAGGCTCCATGAATTCAAGCGTCCTACGAGGCTGGCATCCCGTTCCCACCCTTTCACTGTTGAAACTGTTAAATGTAGACGTTCTTCTACTCCATATCTCGCACCTCGCGCCTCTGGAACTCCCTTCCTCATTCCTGTTTCCCTGATGACTATGATCTCCAACTATTCAAGTGTAACGTCAATCGACATCTCCAGTTGCCTTGATCTATCCTCTATCCTTTTCCACATCCTTTCCTCTAACACTCCTATTTGCTCTCGCTCCAAATCCTCTGTAACCCCTTGCGTGCTAGTGGCTTCCAGCCTTGCCTGTGGTGTAAAGCTTTAAAAAAAAAAATGGTAATCATGGAGTCATTGAAACGGTATCTGTTTGTTTCCTTTTACTAACAATGGTGAAGGAATAGCGGAACTGAACATGGAAAATGCCTTTTGTGATTATGTTCTTGTTGAAACTTGACTAATGCATGGAATAATAATGCAACACAAAATGTACTTAGAACAAAATGTATTGAAACAAGAAAGTGTACACAATATTTACATATAGTCTTTTGTATATTCCTGGGAAGACCATTCCTGGCGAATGTGTTGACTAAGTCGCAGTCGGGCAGAGTCTCTAGTTGATTCGCCTCCCTGTCATCCCGGTACCAACCATATTTATATAGTCGGTACTCCACTATGCAATTTAGGTGGATCCTACCACAACAGTTATCATTTGGCGTCTAAAAGTATTTTCAGTCAGTTATGTGTTATGCGTGATACACGCTTAGGCGATCATGTATCTTTTGATACTGACGCTGTATAAATAATAGTTTCAGACTTTCATTTTTTTTAGTGACAGTGTATTTTGGCTCAGACCTTCTGAGGCTGATCATTGAGGTCAGATGTTTCAATTATGTTGCGTTTATGTTTCAAATCGCTACACAAGGACAATTATATTTCAACCCTACAAATGTGTCTCCTAGGACGACGGTAAACTACTAAATTACCATCGTCCGATGAGAAACATTTGTTGTGATTAAACATAATTGTAATTATATAGCGATTTTTAACATGTTTTTGTTTTAATATCTCAAAATAAATAATATTTAGCTATATCCTGTACTGAACCCTCACCTGAGGAGACACATTTGTAGCGTTTAAACATAATTGTAATTGTGTAGCGATTTTTAACATATTTTTGTTTTAATATCCTAAAATAAATAAATAAATATATATATATATATATATATATATATATTATTCTTTTATTATTATTTAGATTATTCGGACTATACGCTAGAATGTCGAAGTGAACCCTTTATTTCGCTCACTGGGGTAGACTGTTCTAGTTCCAGGTGCCATGTTTAATGGATGTCAGTTATCTCCTGTCAATTTTCCTCTCCAAGTTCTCCACTGCCTTAACTGGGTATTGAACTCACACTCTTTGTGTCCTGTCACTGGATCTAACCAACGCCTTTAGCCACTGTGTCACATGGCAAGGACACATGGCACGGTCTACCCCAGTGAGCGAAATAAAGGGTTCAGTTCAGCATTCCAAACACCCGAAGAAGGCTGGAGCGTACAACGGCCGAAATGTTGTAATAAATATGGCGACAAAGATGTGCACAATATTTCGAATAATGTAAATAGTGTACATAATACCTCATCTCAGAAATATAGACAGATATTAATTATTATTTATTTATTATTTATTATATTCAACTAACTTACATTAATCTTAACGGAATTTAAATCCCCCATCTCTTAGTAGTACAAAAACTATTTACTGTGAATCCCAGAAAAACAGACTCCGGGCTCGTTAGAAGGAACACGACATAGTAGGAACTGATATGAAACTACAATCAAAAATCGTGACCATAAAAACTCCAAACCCATACCGCTTCCCCAAGATACCTTACGTCCCCACCGCTAACAAAAATTTTGTTGTATTATTTATTGTTTTATAAAATGTTTTCATTTTTCAAAACACGGTCAAGATATTGTGTCCATGTTCAAAGTTAATATTATTAAGTGTTGTTTTTTTTTTGTTTTTATTAATAATGCTTCCATTATTTTTAGCCTTTTTTGAAAAATGAAAACATTTTATAAAACTTACATACAACTACTACTTATTTTAACAGTTAAAATATTTAATCCTTGAAAATGGCTAAATGTATAGCCGAAAGCGCTCGGATAAAAAGAACATTCGGACAGTTTTTATATAATTTATCATCCGAAAAGAAAAGAATTATTAGATCACATGAGAAATAGCATAAAAAACTAAATAAAAGCACCTTGTCTGTTGTTTTCATTGAAATGTGCAAGAAAGAAGAATTGCTGCCTAAATACACAAATATATATATATATGATGGACTCTCCCGTCGAACTCGGCGTATGAGGATCAGGCAGATCAGTTCCCAGAAACTGAAAGCCCGACACCGACATATGAGATTTGATTATAGTGCTGAAGGCCTTGTGCAGGGCCATCCACACATTTTGGACGGAGGAATACAGCGACCTGGTGCAGGGAATGCCACAAGGTCCCCAAACGACCCTCCGCAGGTTTTGAATTCAGAGTTGTCCTTCTACTAGACCAGTTGCCATCCAAGGCTATAGAACCCAGTCTGTCCTGCTATTTACCCATAGCTGGAGAGCGAAGAAGAGGATTCACACCTTTCCCAAGGGAAACGTAAGTGAATGTAATGGATTCGACTGGAATTCGAACTCGGCTCTCCGATTACTTAATCCAAGCCGTTATCCATTACTCCACCGTACCTCCGACGTACGTACGTACGTGTGTGTGTGTGTGTGTGTGTGTGTATATATATATATATATATATATATATATATATATATATATATATATATATATATATATATATATATATATATATATATATATATATATATATGCAGAAATATAGTCTTAAAGTGTGCTATATTTATGGGGTAAAGTGCTCAATATCAGAGATAGAGCGTGTGTAAATATAAAAGTGGACATGGAAGTCAGCACTTAGAGGCGACAGTCTGTTTCATGCTAGTGCAATCGTCAGGCGACTAGTGCTGTTATTTTTCTCGGCTATTTATATAAGGGTCAGTGGTGCATTATGGGTAGTCTATTTTGGCGGTTACTTTTACCGGAAGTGGCTTATTTGTTTATTTATTTATGTCAAATTGTTTTGCTGACGATTGCACTAGCATGAAACAGACTGTCGCCTCTAAGTGCTGACTTCCATGTCCACTTTTATATATATATATATATATATATATATATATATATATATATATATATATATATATATATATATATATATATATAAAGACTGCTGATTGTGGAATGGCAATAGAAATATTCTTTTGTTTTTAATCAGTATCACCGTAAGCAAGGTAGTAAAGCCACTAAGACCCAATGAGTTACAGGATGCGGAAGAATTGGGAAGAGAAAATTTTATAATGAGCGGAAAGAATAATCAAGAGAACAGTAGATAGCGATTGACATTGCAATTAAATTTTTCCAGATTAAAGTTGGTTGAAAAGCATGAGGCCAGAAGGGAGATTTCCACAAGCGAGAAGAGCGAGGAAGGAAGCTGTTAGCATAGAGTTTACGGTTACATCTAGCCGGCTCAATTGTAAGTTGATGAGATCTCGACGCCAGTCTAGTACTGCCGGTAAATTCAAAAAGTCTAGGTGCCATAGCGAAAAACTCACCCGAACAATTACCGTGAAAGAATTTATAGAAAAGGCCCAGAGCCAACCTTATGGCGGTGCGAAAGTGAGTGAAACTGAGCCGCCAGATCAGGACCAATAATATTGCTGATTCTTCTTTGGATTTTTATTAAGGAGCTCAAGGTAAATAGCACCGGATCATATGTGGCAGCAATATTCTAAGCATGGACGAATGGTAGACTTATAGATATGTATGACAGATTCTGGAGAGAAAAATCGTCTCACACGTCACAAAGAAACAACTTTCTTAGCAGCTGACGGAGCCACGGATTTTATTTACTTATTATCATCTCACGTATTAAACTGCTTAGTAACAGCTTAAGGGATGAATATAATTAAATAACATACGGAAAATAATGCAGGAGTCGTATACTTTTGCGTCTGTAGGTGTAATAAACATCTCTATAGCCTTGGAAATTAAAAATATATATATATATATATATTTCTGTTTGTTTTATGTTTAGATACAAATAAACCTTTTTCTTTGCCACCATTTTTTTTTGTCTTCCACGCATGCGTGTATTTTCGTCCGACTCGAAAGAAGCACGCATGCGTCTGGCTCGTTTGTCATCTTTCAAATCGGATCAACGGCGCCACTTGGCAGAGCTTTCTAAATATTTGCCCGTTTAGTGTAAGTTGACCTTTGAAATGTGCAAATAATGGATCGGCTCGTTGCCCGTTTGCATGTGCGGCGACATGAATTAATTACCTCTTGTTCTTTCACACGCACTCGGTATTTTGTGGAACGCATGCGCGTGCAATTCTATCAACATTTGCAGCTTGCGGCACCCTTGTCATTAGCATGTTCATCATGAGTAGATCGTCTCTATAGATATTTATTTGGCAGGTCTTAATCTGGCAAAACGTTGCATATTTTGAGTCTTTCGAATTTCGGTTAGCAAGGTCGATTTTACTGTTTTAAAACTACAATTCTCCATCATTGTATCTCGTACATTCATATCTGCTCGATGTGTATCCAAATGTAAACAAATAACGTCACACATTATGGAAACTCTCCTCTGTGGCTCAATCGGCAAAGCACGTCAAGCTATGTGATAGGATACAGGCTCGATTCCTGTCGGAGGACGCAGATTTTCTATGAAAATCTCTCGTACATTCAGGCCGGTAAATGTCGTTAATACTGTTTATTATAAGCAGAGCATTTACTTAAATATTTGTATAAACATAAAAAATGTCTTAAAATAATTGTCGGACTTTGTCCATTTCATAATATATATATATATATATATATATATATATATATATATATATATATATATATAATTATATGTCAGAGATGCATTGTGGGTAGTCTATTTTATTACATTGTGGGTAGTCAATTGAATTATTCTAACGGTAGTTTGGTGGATGGTAATGGTTGTGTTTCTAATTATTATCGGCGCTATTCAGTGCAAATAATTGTGGATCTGGATGCAGTTTCTTACTTTTTATAGTGTTAACGTTTTTTTTTTAAATATTGATTATTTCATTCTTCGTTGTTATCACTACGTTTTCTTTTGTTTATCAGTACGAACGTGGCTTGTTAATTTGTTTATTATTCACTTAGTTTATTTATTTATTTATTTGCATTCATTTATTTTACTTGTTTTTGTTGATTTATTTTGTTGTATTTATTTATTTTCGTCTATTCTTCTTCATTTACACTCTTTGGTTTTTAGGTAACGCAGTTAAAATTTATTTTTGAGTTTGATTGTTGAGCTGAGTTCTGAGCGTTTATTTAATAGTTTGTTTTGGTCTGGAAATGTAATTATAGCTATCCCCCCCAAGACTTTACAGCTTTTTGATTGATTATTGTTTTCCTTATTTTCCATGATGTATTTGGTGTGATTTGGTTTTTTGTTTTATTGAGCAAAAACACGACGCATATACCTGACGATTGCATTTAGCATGAAAATGAATATCACCTGTTGATTTCCATGTCGACCTTTATATTTACATACGTTCTATCCCTGATATTGAGCACGCTTACCCATAAATATAGCATACCTTAAAACTATATTATGTATATATATATATATATATATATATATAGAGAGAGAGAGAGAGAGAGAGACAAAGACAGAGAAAGACCAATGACAATCCTTTGTACATACACGTATCTTCCTAGAGATATGACACATGTTTTGAAAACTTCTTTTCATTCAATTGGTCATAGCAAATCATCCGAATTTATAATCTCTATAACTTGCTCTTTCTGTGTCGACCTCCGAACTATAATACCCAAAACATTGAACACGCTGTATATTTTTAATCTTTATTATTTTTAATATTATTATTAGAAGTAAAGTATAATTGGAGATCTGAGCTCAAATTCCATCCTCATCTGCTGCGTTCACTTTCGTAGAAATCTATATGAAAGGCATGAATCCTTCCCTCCCTAAGTCTTGTATAAATAGAAAGGTGTAAAGGGCTCTGTAGCTTTGATTGTCAAGCAACGCGGTTAACCATCTTTCTTTAGATGTCACAGCAATTCCCAAATAATAAAGAAATCGAACGTGTTTTGAAAGCCATCATCGCCTACATGGACATGGAATAAAAATGTTTTAAAAAAATAGTCAGATGAAGTCTTATATGACATTTGTAACCCCCGCCATGACCAAGTGATCGTTGGTGAAGCATCCAAAGTATTATAACGTTAGCTGAGTCAGAATTAAAATCCAGTGCCTCTTTCCATCACCAGACTTTGACTGGTTGCGTCATGTGATTACGTCACCCTGATTATTCCCCCAGCTCATATCTACCGCCATTGTCGTCTTGATGTTGGTGTCTGATATTTTTGCTGGAAGTCTGCGACGAGAGATGTCCGTTTGTACACGAACCGATTCTATTTCAGCTAGTTGAAAATTAATGAGTCTTTATTGAAAGCCATAAATAAAATTAACTTTGCTATATGGCTTTCAGGAAGCAAGTCTTGGATGACAAAAGAGGAAGAGCCTTTCTTTCTTTCTTTTTTTTGTTTCTCGCCATTTTCTATCGGTTCTTCTATTTGTACCCTTTTGTCTATTTCTTCCTGCAGGCAAGTTCCTGCTTCGGTATTTTATTTTGTTTGTATATCATTTCGCCCCAGGAAAGGCAACAAAGCCACTATCACGCATTTAGGGGGTTACCGAGTGTGAGAGAACGTGAGAAAACATCATTAAGGAGGGAAAAACAATAAAAGAACAGGAATTAAGGAGAAAACGATGATTGGCATTGAATTTGTATTTTTTGAAGCTCAAAGTGAGCTGGAAAGCAAGAAGCCGGAAGGGTGCTCCACAAGGGAGAAGTGCGAGAGAATGAACTATTAACATAGAACTTACGGTTACATTTAGCCATTTAATCTTTAAAATGAGGTCAATTACGTACTGTGCTTAAATTCACAGTCTAGGTACAATATTGGAAAATTCTTCAGAACAATTACCGTAAAATTATTTATAGAAAAGGCACTGGCAAGATATGTTATGGCGGTGGCAAAATGACCGAAGTCTGATGTAGCACCAAAGCAATAATAATTATTATTATTATTGTTCTTATTTCCTTTGATTTCTGGCGTGTACACATTTCTTTCCGGGTCCCGCCCAGAGACCTAAGGTTAGAAATGATATCATGACACTTTCCGCTGATAATAATAATAATAATAATAATAATAATAATAATAATAATAATAATAATAATAATATTAATAATAATAATAATAATAATAATAACAATAATATTAATAATAATAATAATATTAATAATAATAATAATAATATTAATAATAATAATAACAATAATAATATTAATAATAATAATAATAATAATATTAATAATAATAATAACAATAATATTAATAATAATAATAATATTAATAATAATAATAATAATAATAATATTAATAATAATAATAATAATAATAATAATAACATTAATAATAATAATAATAATAATAATAATAATAATAATAATATTAATAATAATAATAATAATCTATGTAATTATTTTTTATTTTTTATTTTTTTGCAGTAGAAAGTGTCATGATGCCATTTCTAACCTTAGGTCCCTGGGCGGGACCCGGAAAGAAATGTGTAAACGCCAGATATCAAAGGAAATAATAATAATAATAATAATATTAATAACAATAATATTAATAATAATAATATTAATAATAATAATAATAATATTAAAAATAACAATAATATTAATAATAATAATAATATTAATAATAATAATAATAATAATATTAATAATAACAGCAATAATATTAATAATAATAATATTAATAATAATAATAATAATGTTAATAATAATAATAATATTAATAATAATAATAATAATATTAATAATAATAATCTTAATAATAATGATAATAATAATAATATTAATAATAATAATAATAATAATATTAATAATAATAATAACAGCAATAATATTAATAATAATAATATTAATAATAATAATAATATTAATAATAATAATAATAATAATATTAATAATAATAATAATAATAATAATAATGATAATAATAATAATATTAATAATAATAATAATGATAATAATAATAATTGTACATAGATAAAGCCCTTCGTAAAGTGTGGATTGTACTTGTGAGAACAATTTTTTGTATTTCTTTGAGGCATGGGCTTCCAGGAATCCCTTCAGTTAGTATTACGGGAATCTTTTCCAACCAATCCTAGGTCTCCAACTACAACAGGAATTGTTGATGCTGATACCTTTCCCAAGAGTATTAGCACATAAGTGAATTTCAATTAGTTATGTTCCATGCGTGATACACACTTAGGCGATCATGCATCTTTCGCTACATGACTGACGATGCAGATTTTTTCCCCGCTGTAGGTTGCCAGTTCTTTCTGCGGTAGAACAGTTGCCATCCAAGACTATAGAACCCGGTTTGTCCTGCTATTTACCCATAGCTGGTGGGGGGGGGGCGAATAATAGGATTCATACCTTTCCCAAGGGTTTGACTGGAATTCGAACTCGGCTCTCCGATATACGATTTCAAAAGATATGACTTGCCCACAATATCTTTCTAAAAGAGAATTTCAAATAACTGTCAAATTATAAGGCCTTGCATATCGAAATAAGAAAATGCGGAAACTTAAAACAAACATTTATCCATGTAGTAATAACAGCATTTGGTATGATAAAGACGGGTACCGAAAATCCTGTTAGTAAAATTCCTGGACGCATCAGCATCTCAGAGCTACAAAAGATTACTTTGTTCCGAACTCCACATTTCATCCGCAAAACCCTCTCCATGTAGACAAAACGTCCCAAATGTGCATAGATACCTATCCTACCTTGCTCTTTTTACTCATAGACCCAGGATAGAACTTGGTAATTAAGTACTTAAATTTACACACGACAACGACAATTATAATAATAATAATAATAATAATAATAATGATAATAATAATAATAATAATAATAATAATAATAATAATAATAATAATAATAATAATCATAATAATAATAATAATAATAATAATCATAATAATAATAATAATCATAATAATAATAATAATAATAATAATTATAATAATAATAATAATAATAATCATAATAATAATAATCATAATAATAATAATAATAATCATAATAATAATAATAATAATCATAATAATAATAATAATAATAATCATAATAATAATAATAATAATAATAATAATAATAATAATAATAATAATCATAATAATAATCATAATAATAATAATAATCATAATAATAATAATAATAATAATCATAATAATAATAATAATAATAATAATAATAATCATAATAATAATAATAATAATAATAATCATAATAATAATAATAATAATCATAATAATAATAATAATAATAATAATAATAATCATAATAATAATCATAATAATAATAATAATCATAATAATAATAATAATAATAATAATAATCATAATAATAATAATAATAATAATAATAATAATAATAATAATAATCATAATCATAATCATAATAATAATAATAATAATAATAAAGGAAAGGAAACTGCAAGAATTTGATATGCCCAACACCCAAACACGATTACAGAAATTGGATCCGTGATAATCTTATGGGATTTTACAGTACACACAGACAAAACAATCAGTGCTAATCACCCAGACATCGTGATCATAGACCACAATAAAACAGAATGTTCTTTTATATTGGCATGGCTGTCCCTGCGGACTGCAATGTATCGTTGAAGATCTTCAAAAACCTGTCAAATTACAAGGACCTTAAAATTGAAATCTCAAAAATGTGGCACGTAAGGACATCAACAATTCCAGCTTGATTGGAAAATGTTCCGATAGACGAATTGAAGGGA
Source organism: Acanthosepion esculentum (assembly GCA_964036315.1). Classification (NCBI taxonomy): domain Eukaryota; kingdom Metazoa; phylum Mollusca; class Cephalopoda; order Sepiida; family Sepiidae; genus Acanthosepion; species Acanthosepion esculentum. The sequence continues at coordinate 33,866,196 of OZ038507.1, read as the reverse complement.
TTCCTGGTAATCTAAGCCTTAAAGAAATACAAAAAAAAATTGCACTTATAAGTACAGCTCACACCTTATGAAGGACTTCATCTATATAAAATGTGTGTGATATTAGTTTTTTTTTTTTTAAATGCCCAGTGGAAAATGTTACGATGCCATTTCTGATTTTAAATCTCTGGTTTGGACCCAGAAAGAAAGGAGTATACACCAAAAATCAAAGAAAATAATAATAAAATCAAAGACAGATGCAACCGATAAGATACAGAAACAATGGCAGGATAAACCGCTTCATGGCCAATACTCTGCCCGTACCAAACAAGCTGACATAGACAAAAACCGTACCCATCAGTGGCTACGTAGTGCACGGTTGAAAGCTGAAAATGAAGGTTTTATCCTTGCTGCACAGGACCAATGCTTGTTAACTAGGAATTATCAAGCACATATACTAAAATACTGTGTTAGTCCAAAATGCAGATTCTGTGATAAATATCCAGAAACCATTGATCATCTTGTATCAGGTTGCACGATATTGGCATCCACTGAATATAAAAACCGGCATGACAGAGTGGGCCAATATCTGCAGTGGAAAATTTGCAACTTCTACTGAAAGAAAACTGGTACGAACACCACCCAGACCCGGTTACGGAGATAGGACCTGTTACAATTCTATGGGACTACGCAAAACACACTGACAGAACAATCAAAGCCAACCGCCCAGACATTGTTATTAAAGACCACGAAAAAAAATCCTTCCTTATTGATATGGCAGTCCCTGCAGACTGCAATGTATCTTTGAAGATATTCGAAAAGCTGTGAAAATACAAGGACCTTGAAATAGAAATCTCAAAAATGTGGCACATGGGAACATCAACAATCCCTGTTGTAGTTGGAGCCTTAGGATTGGTTGGGAAAGATTCCAGTAGACTAATTGAAGGGATCCCTGGAAGTCCATTCCTCAAAGAGATACAAAAAATTATTCTGGCAAGTACAGCCCACACTTTACGAACGGCTTTATCTATGTAATATATATATATATATATATATATATATATATATATATATATATATATATATATATATATATATATATATATATATATATATATATTGCAGTGGATAGTGTCATGATACCATTTCTAACCTTAGGTCCCTGGGAGGGATCCGGAAAGCAATGTGTAAACGCCAGATATCAAAGAAAATGAAAACAATAATAAAAATAATAATTAGAGAAGACCGCAATTTAAAAAAATAAAAACACAGCATTTTACAATTTTAGCATTTCAACCGTATGTCTGTCTTCTTCAACTTATTCTTAACTAAGTATAAAAAATGCAAAACAAAAATTATGAAAGATACGGTATAAATATAAAATAAAAAATATATGTAACAAATATAAAAAATACAATATTAAAATAAATTGAAAAATACAATAATATAAATAAATAAATAAATATATATATATATATATATATATATATATATATATATATATATATATATATATATAAACAAGTCTATAAATACAAAAATAAGAAATATAAAAAATGCAATTTAAAATATAAGTATGAAAATTTAAAGAATGTATATATAATGTAATATAAAAATACATGTGTAAAATTATAAAAAATATAAAATTAAATATAAAAAACTTGAAAATAAAATATATAAAAAATACAATACAAAAATATGTTGAAATATATAAAAAATATACATGTCTGAAAATATAGATTAAAAATAAAAAATAAAAAATATAAAAAATATAAAAAATACAATATAAAAATAAATTGAAAAATATAATAATACAAGTTTAATACATATATATATATATATATATATATATATACATATATATATATATATATTTGCACACATATATATATAAACAAGTCTAAAAATACAAAAAATAAGAAAGATAAAAAATGCAATTTAAATTATAAGTATAAAAATATAAAATATGTCTAAAGCAATATAAAAATACAAATGTATAATTATAAAAAATTAAAAATAGAAAATTGAAAATAGAAAATTTGAAAATAAAATATATAAAAATATAAAAAGTACAATATAAAAAATATGTTGAAATATATAAAAAATACATGTCTACAAAATATAGCTTCAAAATATAAAAATTAAAAATATAAAAATATAAAAAAATACAATATATACAATGAGTATAAAAATATAAAAAATACAAGTCTAAAAAAATATAAAAAATAAAAAATAAAATATAAAAATAAAAAATATAAAAATATATGTATATATAAAATACAATATAAAAATAGTTATAAAAATGTTTTAAAAAATGCAAATCTTGGGAACGCTGTTGTAATGGTAATCAATGCGACAAAGTGAATAAATCGAAGCCAGTGTAAATAGAATACAATTCAAACTCATGTAACATGATGAAGAATTCGTTCCTCTTGAAATTTTCCGTTACTTGATTACCAAGAGTAATTAATCAAATATTTTAGTATAAATAGTGTACCTTAAGGTGTTGATCAAAATTACAACCATCCGCGGAAAATCACGGCTTGGTCAAGTAAAGCTCTCCATAACTACCTATTCATTGTCTTTCTTAGCGATTTCTGTTGCCTTACTATGCCTTCCAGTCCCTCTTCTGTCATCCATTTAAACCAGCAAGTGAAAATCGTTGTTTGCTGTTTCCTTCTGCTCTTCATTGTCTTCAGTATGTCCTCTGAGTGTTAAATTTGCTAATCTTTCTTTCCTCCTTATGTGCATCCCAGATATTTCGACTGCACCTTTTAAAAGTGTCTTCGTTGTTTCCATTCTCTTTAAAACTGCTTTGTTGCTTACATCTTCCGTTCATGGTATTCACATCATCCTTCTGTAGGAATATGTCTTTGTTGCCTCAAGTCTCCAGTTCCTCTGTGAGGGAAATAGTCACGTGTTCACTTTCAACAGAAAACGGAGCGTCAATTCAAATTTGAGTATCCACTAAAAATAGCGTTTAGGTTATCCGTTGTCTTAGTGGCTTTATTGCCTTGTATTGGCTTATACCGATTAAAAAAAGAAAAAAAAAAGACCATAGCTGCTCGGTCAGTGAACGTCGAATGTTTCCTTATAAGTAAACAGATAATATTACCATTACCATTAGGGAGTATTACAACAGATCCTGGGCTGTCGGTCTGAAATAGAGAATAGCGTAACTTGAATAATACTCGCTGCCCGGTCAGTGAACGCTGAATGTTTCCTTATAAGGAAACGGCTAATATTACCATTACAAGTGATGTTAAGCTATTTAAGAAATGACAGCCTAATCAGGATTTGGAGAATGTCGGTAGGCTAATTGTATCATTAAATTTTGTTAGTGGTCTTGCGCCAGACATGATTGCTATCTAAATGTAATTAAATAATTTTATTATTTTATAAGATTGACTGATTTTATTAATATAGAGTTTTGCGCGGTTTTCTCTTTGCTTATCAGGTGTGAAGTCATTGGGTTTTCAGGCACAATGGTTCATGCAGGTGTGAGTTCAGTGATGGTTGCTGATTGGCTGTCGAGTTTGGATTGTTCGAGGCACTAATTGTGAAGCTGTCAGGGCTTGAAGTCTCGGTACTTAACGAACACGCAATGAATAAGCTTGACGTCCGCTTAAAGATTTGGTCTCGTACTCGAGATGATAACTATTTCACTTTTCCATTATGATTACATTATATTTTCTTTTTAATTCATATTTTGCGGGTTATTTCACTACCTTTATATTACGTACTTGTTTATTTTAGTAAACTGATATACTGTCATAGATTACACACACACACACACACACACACACACACACATATATATATATATATATATATATATATATATATATACACACAGGGTGACCCAAAAAAAACATTTCTTGTTCGTGTATTGCTTAATATATTGTGTAATTGTCATCTTTGATAATGGCTTATGTAAGCCGAAAGCTTAGATTGGATTTTAAAAAAATTGTATCAATATTGTGATTTTCTTTCTTCGTTTAATGATAATGTTATTAATCTTATCAGACGATATGAAAAGAATTTATATAAAATATATAGGCAACACTTGTCTATATTATTTAATGAAACATGTATATATATATATATATATATATATATATATATATATATATATATATATATATATATATATATTCAGGGTGACCAAAAAAGGGGCACTTTTTAACAATCCAATAAAACCAAGAATGATGGAAGAAAAATATTTAATGGATAGTAATTGAATCCTTAAAACATGTCATTAAAGAAACAATAATGGAATTTTCATTTTTAAAAAATTATGTCCTGTAGATAGCGTCCTCCTGTACGAATGCATTCTTGAAATCCGCTGTTGAGATTCCTCATTGACTGCTGCAACATCTCAGCTGGGATGCTGTGAATTTCATTCTCGTTACTAAAATGGCGAAATGTTTACTTGCTCAAGATTACTGTCTCGCAGTGTTGCCACTTGCTCATGTCTGGCAATACGCACTTCAAAAATCCCGTTTTTTGGGGGTCACCCTATATATGAAGAAATATAGTTTTAAGGTGTGCTATATTTATGGGATAAAGTGCTCAGTATCAGAGATAGAGCGTGTGTAAATATAAATATCAAAGTGAACATTGACGTCAACACTGTGCCGCGGCACATTAGTGTGCCGCGGAATGATTACTTGTGTGCCGCGAAGATATAATACCTAGAAGCCATTTAATTTCATTTTGTTTAATAAAGACATTCAATTTCTTAATCACGATGACACCGCTAAATTACGGCAACAGATAAATTAGTTGCTTTTAAGAAAAAAGTTGCAATATGGAAGAAAAGAATGAAGGTAGATGATTTGGATATAGTTCCCTTAGTTCGCAAAACCTGCGTTACCAAGATGATTCCCATTATTAGTGAGCATTTGACATGTTTAGAAAATAAAATTGAAGAATATTTTCCCTCAAGCATTGAAGAATTTGAGTGGATTCGCAATCCGTTCCTAGATTTATCAGTCATCAACCTTTTCAATTTTGAGTTATGTGAAGAGGAAGAATTAGCAAGCCTTTCCAGTGATCGCGGTCTCAAATTGAAGTACGCACAACTGCCATTGGACGCTTTTTGGATTTCTGTTATGGAATTGTATCCAACTCTAAGTAAAAAAGCCATCAAAATCTTCCTGCAATTCTCAACTTCGTACCTATGTGAACTGGGATTTTCTTACCGAAACAACATTAAAAATGAAAAAAACGTCAAAGACTTAAAAATATTGAAGAAGAGTTGAATGTGTCTCTCCCACATTCGCGCAAATATTGCAGCAGTAGTCAAGAAGCACCAGGCACAACTGTCCCACTGACATTCACCATTATTATTGTATACCCGATATTGAATACAGGATATGTTGATTTATGTGAATAAAAATTCTTCTTATATAATATTCTTTGTTTTTTATTATTTTATTGCAAAAAGGCTTTATGAGTGGAAAATATTTATTTTTTGTGATAGGTGTGCCGCGAAAATTTAAAGAACTCAATAGTGTGCCGCCATGTAAAAAAGGTTGGGAACCACTGCTTTAAGGCATGGGATACTAGGAATCCTTCAGTGAGTTTATCGGAACATTTTCCAATCAATGCCAGGGCTCCAAATACAACTAGAATTATTAATGTCCTCATGTGCAAAATTTCTGAAATTTCCAGTTTAAGAAGCTTCTATTTTGATAGTTTTTTTTAAAGAACTTCAAAAATACCTTCCAATCTGTAGGTGACTGCTATACAAATAAGAAAGCACATTCTGTTTTTGTATTCTTTGATCACGATTTCTTGGTGACTAGATTTGATTGTTCTGTGTTGTGCATTGCAAAGTCTTATAAAATGGTTACAGGTCCTATGTCTGTAACCGAGTCTGGGTGACATTCATACCACTTTCTTGCAGATTCCTTCCCGTAAAGGCTGCATATTTTCCAGTGCAGATACTGACCCACTCTATCATGCTGAATTTTATATCCTGTGGGTGCTAACACCATGCAACCTGATGGAAGATGGCCAATTGTTTCTGGACATTTATAAAAAGAAAAATCTGCATTTCGGGTTAACACAATTTTTCAGTATGTGTGTTTGGTAATTTCTAGTTAGCAAGCATTGGTTGGGTTCAGCCAGTATAAGTCCTTCGGTTTCAGCTTTTAACCCTATTCAATGTAACCACTGATGGGCACGGAGATTGTGCACATTAGCTTGTATGGTACGGGCAGAGAATATACCATAAAGAGGCTTTTCTTGTCGAGCATTTTTCTTCCCTACAGCTTCCACTCCTCGAATTTAAGCGTGCTATCAGATTGTCATATAGGTCCCACCCTTTTACTATTGAAATAGTTAAATTCAGCCGCTACTTCTGTTTCAACAGTTTGTTTTCCCGCACTTCCCGACAGAGGAACTCCCTTCCGCTTACTTGCTTCCCTGATAGTTTCAATCTTCCAAAATTCAATTGCAACGTCACCCACCATCTTCTGCTGACCTGAACACCGTTCATCTTTTATCCTTTTCTCAACACTCCTATACCCAGCCTTTTCTCTCATATTCATTCTCTGTAACCCCCTGCGTACGAGTAGCACTCCCGCCTTGCTTGGGATGAAATGAATTTACACAGATATATATATATATATATATATATATATATATATATATATATATATATATATATATATATATATATGGACTAAGTCCGACAATAATTTTAATATAATTTTAATTTGGACTTCGCTAACCAGGTGCTTCCTCTGTAGCTGAGTGGTATAGCACGTCAGACCAAATGACGGTTCCGTATAGGACGCATGTTCGATTCTTATAGGAGGGCACATAATTCTACGAAATTTCTCGGACAATCGGTAAATGTCGTTAATACTGTTTATTATCAACAGAATATTTACTTAAATAATTGTATGTATAAAAGTAACTTGCAAAGAGAATATATATATATATATATATATATATATATATATATATATATATATATATATATATATATATATATATATATATATATACATACTCCTTTTTAAAAGTTAATAATAGTGTGCTTAAATTGATATTTCAAGTAATTAGTAATTTTGAAAAAAGACCTCTAGATTACGAATGTACTGGATATTTGACTTCCTATAAAATCCTTTCTTCAGATCCACGCATTAAATATCATTCAAGATTTAATTTAAACCGTCATTCTTCTTTGTAGGTCAATACAACCTAATATTTCTTGTAACGATTGAACTTGTTTGTAAGTCAATAAAGACTACATTTACTGCCATTTAAAGAGTGAGTCCTTTTTGGAGTGGAACGCTGTAAGAATTGATACCTCAACAAAAAATTATAACTAAGAATTCTTCCATTTGCGATAAAATGTATAAAAGTCTTTTATGAATATCTTAAATTGTATTCCTTGGGAAGATTTTGACGCAATGTAAAGAATAATATTTTGACTACAATTTACACATTTTCGGTAATTTCACGTGGTGTGATCATATTTTATTTTGGCTTCCGCATGTGGGATCTATTTACAATGAATTTACATACCAATTGCACCCCTTTGTGTGTTTATATGTATTTAATTTTAAAATCCAGTATTTTACTTTTATGTTTATATATATATATATATATATATATATATATATATATATATACTATCGTGTGTGTGTGTGCGTATATATATGCTATCGTGTGTGTGCATATATATATATATATATATATATATATATATATATATATATATATATATATATATATATATATATATATAAATTAAGTAATGTCTAATTAAATAAGATGGACCTGGTATGAGTAGATTTTATTTTGGCTTCAGCAAGGGGGGGATCTATTTACGATGAATTTACATGACAAATTGCACCCCCCTATTAATTAAAAAAAATAATTAATAAAATAATTTTTTATATTCGTTATCTGGTGTGCTTAAATCTAAGGTGATATGAAAAAAAATGATTTTTCTTGTCGCAGTGCCTGTTATTGTACGACTCCAAAATAAAAGACAAAAGGTCGAAACTTTATAACAATTAACAAGAAAGATGCTGATGTAATTTGGTTCGACTTTAAATAATTCTGGATTTATTTAACAAGAACTAAATGATGAGATTTTCTCATTTCTAATAATGATGACTGATCGATAAAAGATCAATTTAACAATATTGTAACAATATTGCTTTCTAATCAAGTTACTCTGTGTGTCTGTATTACTCCGGCCCAGGGATTGAAATCAATTTCAATTCGCTTTCTTTATTTAAAATTTAAATAATTTAAACTTTAAAAAAAGAATTCTTCTTTGTAAATCAATGAACATTAATATTTCTTAAATTGAACCATTGATCTTGTTTCTAAGTCAATAAACACTGCATTTATTGGCTTTTTTTATGGTCCAAGGTTTGGACCAAGGAAGAACAACACGAACACAAGAGTAGAAATAACAAAGATATATTACACAGAATAATAATACAAGATGTGGAAGGTGTTAGTATGACTGTCAGTCTGGTTTGGAGTGAACTACTATTGGCTCGACTCGATTCCGACTCGTCTCTCTCTCTTGAGAGGCGCAGTATTCATAGTGTCAGGAAGAGTTCACTCTGTCGTTATAGGTAAGGTCCGATAACACTTTTAAAGATTGAGTACAATCTGTATATATATATACATACACATATGAGGCACTCCAGATATGAGGGATTCTACCTACTATATATATATATATATATATATATATATATATATATATATATATATATATATATATATATATATATTGCCATTTAAAGAGTTAGTGCGTTTCTTGGATAAACCCTGTATAAGCAATATATATATATATATATATATATATATATATATATATATATATATATATATATATATATATATATATATATATATGTTACCAATTCCAATGTTCTTTTCTTTCCCTTCTATTTGTTTTCTTGGCCATTTGTAAATATATGATGAAAAGTCAAAGCAATTGCTTAAAGTCATCATATAGTAATAGCAGTAGGCATCCATTTATCTTGCACTGTAATGGGAGTACCCTCTTTGGTTATACAGTCAGTCCTTTTGTGAACAGAGTTTGGAATGGCTTAACGGAGCAATTTTTGCATGGCACTCTCTTCTGCAGTTCTGACAGACAAAACTGGAATGTGGAATGAAGGTCTTACATTGCTTCCTTGCTTGTCGTCTTATCTCCATTTGCTTTTTCCGGCCTTTGTGACTCCTTGGACAGCAAGATGTCAGCTGCTGTGATTATATGCCAGCTGTTTCCACCTACTAGAGTCAATACCTATGCATTTCAGGTCCCTCTTGCAAACGTCCTTGAAACGTAGTGTAGAGCAGCCTACTGGATGGTGTCCTGTGGCCAGCTCACCATTCAAGATGTCTTTTGGTATATAAATGTCATTCATTGAATGTACGTGACCCAGTCATCAAAGATAACATTTACAAAGGAGAAGATATATACTCTAGTAGTTTGCTTGCTGATCACTGACGCAATTATTGCTCATCATTGATCAATTATTTGATAGTTAATCTCATTAAATCTTTTTTTTATTTTTTGTTTCTTGAGTATTTGAGCTTTGAATTATTTTAATGTGAATCATTTCATTGTATTCATTTTGTTTTTGTCTTTAGCCAACAAACCAATTATCAGGTAGAAAATTTGAATCAACAGTTACATGTGATAGCTTCTCACAGAGACAATGCTTATCTTCAGCTTTTGGTATATAAATGTCATTCATTGAATGTACGTGACCCAGCCATCAAAGATGACATTTACAAAGGAGAAGTAGTATCCTTGCTCATCACTAAATCAATCATTGCTCATCATTGATCAATTATTATTTTAATTTAATCTACAGGGTGTCCCCCACCAAAGATGTACTAACTTTATTTCCTATAATTTCTTGGATTTATTCTTTTTTCAGATCCATGCATTTAATTTCATTTAATATTTAATTTAAACTATTAATCTTTGTAAGTAAATAAACATTAACATTTCTTTATTTTAACCATTCATCTTGTTTGCCAGTCAATAAACACTGCATTTATTGCCATTTAAAGAGTGAGTACATTTCTTGGGTAAACCTTGTATAATCTGTGTATATGTATATATGTTACCAATTCCAAGCTTCTTCTCTTTCCCTTCTATTTGTTTTCTCGGCCATTTGTAAATATATGATGAAAAATCAAAGAAATTGCTTTCTTTATTTTAACCATTGCATCTAATCTGTAAGTAAATAAACACGCCACTTATTTGCATTTAAAGAGTGAGTACATTTTTGGTGACATTCTGTATTTTGACAGCCGGGACGCTGGTTCGAATCCTTTCGGAGAGCATATTTTCTTTGATAAATTTTCTTGAATTCGCAACAAAATAAACACTTGTTAAAAACGGTCAGTTCTACTCAAATATGGGTATCGACTAAAAATAACCTTTATTTGACGTAATAAATTATATATATATATATATATATATATATATATATATATATATATATATATATATATATTCTTTTTTAAAAAGTTATTAATAGGGGATCCAATGTGCTTAAATTGATATTTCAAGTACAGTGTAACCCGGATATAAGAGAGTTGTCGGGACCGGAGAAGAAGTCTCTTATATCCGGGTTTCTCTTATATCCGGGTTTGGTCTATTATATATACATTAACACAGGCTCTAATTTGGGACCAGAGAAAATCTATCTTATATCCGGGTTTCTCTTATATCCGGGTCTCTTATATCCGGGTTACACTGTAATTAGTAATTTTGAAAAAAAGACTAGATTACGAATGTACAGGATATTTGACTTCCTATAAAATCATTTCTTCAGGTCAACGCATTCAATATCATTTAAGACTTAATTTAAACTATTAATCTTTGTGAGTCAATAAACATTAATATTTCTCAATTTTAACCATTAATCTTGTTTACAAGTCAATAAACACCCCACTTATTTTCATTTAATGGGTGAGTATATTTTGGGTGTTGGGGTACACTCGTTATGTAGTCTGTTTGCATAAATGTTGATGTTAAGTGATGCATCATCATGTACAGTGTTTATGTTTTCTTTAAATTGATAATATTCTCCTCAGTAGATAATTAATGACATTCTTTTTTAATCTCTTGTAAAGAGGAGGACAATCAGGAATACTATTTTTAATTCTAACTTTTCATATCTTACCCAATTATTATAGGGATAAAATAATTTTAAGCTGCCACTGTTTTTTGTTCATTTTTCACATATTTCTATTTAATTATTTTGTCATATACTTCAACACATCTTATGGGAATTGCAATATTTACGAGAATGCAAATATTTTGTAGTTTTAATCGCAATGTCTAGTCTATTAGCTTTTATATGTCTATCTGTATTAATGGAAATGTTTCAAAGAATAGTGACAGACTGGCTAGTCACTATCGCTAAATGCTTTCTTTAAGGCAGAAGAAGAAGGCACAGCGAAACAGGGGAGCGCGGGTAGAAAGGCACAAAAAGCTATTTAGTGGATTATGGTAAGATTAAAAGGTCCAAAGTTGTAAAGCGTGGCCTTATTTAAAAGATTTATTACAAATTATGCTTTCAAAAATATTTAAGACAAACGAATACCTTCTTCTTCTTCTTCTTCTTCTTCTTCTTCTTCGTCATCTTGTCCTTCTTCTTCTTTTTATTCATCATCATCATCTTCTTCTTCTTCTTCTTCTTCTTCTTCTTCTTCTTCTTCATCATCATCATCTTCTTCTTCTGCTGCTGCTGCTTCTTCTTTTTCTTATTCTGATACTACTTCTTCTTTTTCTTCTCCTTCTTCATCTTCTACTGCTGCTACTGCTGCTTCTGCTGCTTCTTCTTCTTCTTCTACTGCTGCTACTGCTGCTACTTCTTCTTTTTCTTTTTCTTCTCCTGCTTCTTCATCATCATCATCTTCTTCTTCTTCTTCTGCTTCTTCATCATCATCATCTTCTTCTTCTGCGGCTGCTGGTGGTGCTTCTTCTGCTGCTGCTTCTTCTTCCTTTTCTTATTCTGATACTACTACTACTGCTGCTTCTTTTTTTTCTTCTTCTGCTGCTACTGCTGCTTCTTCTTCTTCTTCTGCTGCTGCTTCTTCTTTTACTTCTTCTTCTCCTGCTTCTTCTTTTTCAGCTGCTTCTTCTTTTTCTTTTTCTTCTCCTGCTTCTTCTTTTTCTTCTTCTTCTCCTGCTTCTTCTTCTTCTTCTTCTTCTTCTTCTTCTTCTTCTTCTTCTTCTTCTTCTTCTTCTTCTTCTTCTTCTTCTTCTTCTCCTCCTTCTGTTCTTCTTCTTCTTCTTCTTCTTCTTCTTCTTCTTCTTCTTCTTCTTCTTCTTCTTCTTCTTCTTCTTCAATTTTCAGATGCTTTAAACAGAAAGTAGAAAACAGTTGTCGGTGGTTTTCATTAGAACGTTATTCTCCGTCCTTCTAACAGAACGGTTACATGTTCATGACACTTTTCTTTTCTTCTCTCCTTCTCTTTTCCATCGATATAAATCGAGAATGAGTCCACGATGCACAGGAAGGGTAGCCTCTGATGCTTTAAACTGAAAGTACAAGACAGTTTTCACTCTTTTGCAACGAGAACGTTCTTTGAATAGAATGATTACGTACTCTCTTCTCATTTTGTTCTTCTTTCAGTCCATATAAATTGAAGTTGAGTTTCTGATTTACAGGAATGACAGTCTCAACGTCTTGTTAGTCAATTGGTTGATGCTTTAAACTGAAAGTAGAAAACAGTTTTCACTCTTTTGCAACGAGAACGTTCTTTGAATAGAATGATTACGTACTCTCTTCTCATTTTGTTCTTCTTTCAGTCCATATAAATTGAAGTTGAGTTTCTGATTTACAGGAATGACAGTCTCAACCTCTTGTTAGTCAATTGGCTGAAGCTTTAAACTGAAAGTAGAAAACAGTTTTCACTCTTTTGCAACGAGAACGTTCTTTGAATAGAATGATTACGTACTCTCTTCTCATTTTGTTCTTCTTTCAGTCCATATAAATTGAAGTTGAGTTTCTGATTTACAGGAACGACAGCCTCAACCTCTTGTTAGTCAATTGGCTGAAGCTTTAAACTGAAAGTAGAAAACAGTTTTCACTCTTTTGCAACGAGAACGTTCTTTGAATAGAATGATTACGTACTCTCTTCTCATTTTGTTCTTCTTTCAGTCCATATAAATTGAAGTTGAGTTTCTGATTTACAGGAATGACAGTCTCAACCTCTTGTTAGTCAATTGGTTGATGCTTTAAACTGAAAGTAGAAAACAGTTTTCACTCTTTTGCAACGAGAACGTTCTTTGAATAGAATGATTACGTACTCTCTTCTCATTTTGTTCTTCTTTCAGTCCATATAAATTGAAGTTGAGTTTCTGATTTACAGGAATGACAGTCTCAACCTCTTGTTAGTCAATTGGTTGATGCTTTAAACTGAAAGTAGAAAACAGTTTTCACTCTTTTGCAACGAGAACGTTCTTTGAATAGAATGATTACGTACTCTCTTCTCATTTTGTTCTTCTTTCAGTCCATATAAATTGAAGTTGAGTTTCTGATTTACAGGAATGACAGTCTCAACCTCTTGTTAGTCAATTGGTTGATGCTTTAAACTGAAAGTAGAAAACAGTTTTCACTCTTTTGCAACGAGAACGTTCTTTGAATAGAATGATTACGTACTCTCTTCTCATTTTGTTCTTCTTTCAGTCCATATAAATTGAAGTTGAGTTTCTGATTTACAGGAACGACAGCCTCAACCTCTTGTTAGTCAATTGGTTGATGCTTTCAACTGAAAGCGCAAAACAGTTTTCACTCCTTTGTGATTAGAACGTCCTTCGAATAGAGCGATTACGTGATCTCTTCTTTCGTTCACCTTTCAGTCCAAGTAAATCGTGGTTGAGTTTATGATTTCAAGGAACGTCAATTGGGTGATGATCTAAATTTAAGTTGCAAAACAGTTTTCTCTGGTTTGCAACTAGGACGTCGTTACTTTTCGACTAAAGGAAGTAGTCGGAGCAGGAAGTGTGGTTGCGATGAAGGAGAGGCTGTAGATTAATTGTGTGTAGTAGGAGGAGAAATTGTAAGATACTTGTAAAAATTCGTCGTTGAAGATGGAGTTAGAATATATTATGTGCAGTAAAGGAAAAAGACATGAAATAATAATAAGAAGGCACTAAAGAAAGAGAAGAAGTGACTAATGAAAATGGACGTTCAAAGAGAAGAAGAAGAAGAAGAAGAAGAAGAAGAAGAAGAAGAAGAAGAAGAAGAAGAAGAAGAAGAAGAAGAAGAAGAAAAGAAGAAGAAGAAGAAGAAGAAGAAGAAGAAGAAGAAGAAGAAGAAGAAGAAGAAGAAGAAGAAGAAGAAGAAGAAGAAGAAGAAGAAGAAGAAGAAGAAGAAGAAGAAGAAGAAGAAGAAGAAGAAGAAGAAGAAGAAGAAGAAGAAGAAGAAGAAGAAGAAGAAGAAGAAGAAGAAGAAGAAGAAGAAGAAGAAGAAGAAGAAGAAGAAGAAGAAGAAGAAGAAGAAGAAGAAGAAGAAGAAGAAGAAGAAGAAGAAGAAGAAGAAGAAAGAAGAAGAAGAAGAAGAAGAAGAAGAAGAAGAAGAAGAAGAAGAAGAAGAAGAAGAAGAAGAAGAAGAAGAAGAAGAAGAAGAAGAAGAAGAAGAAGAAGAAGAAGAAGAAGAAGAAGAAGAAGAAGAAGAAGAAGAAGAAGAAGAAGAAGAAGAAGAAGAAAGAAGAAGAAGAAGAAGAAGAAGAAGAAGAAGAAGAAGAAGAAGAAGAAGAAGAAGAAGAAGAAGAAGAAGAAGAAGAAGAAGAAGAAGAAGAAGAAGAAGAAGAAGAAGAAGAAGAAGAAGAAGAAGAAGAAGAAGAAGAAGAAGAAGAAGAAGAAGAAGAAGAAGAAGAAGAAGAAGAAGAAGAAGAAGAAGAAGAAGAAGAAGAAGAAGAAGAAGAAGAAGAAGAAGAAGAAGAAGAAGAAGAAGAAGAAGAAGAAGAAGAAGAAGAAGAAGAAGAAGAAGAAGAAGAAGAAGAAAGAAGAAGAAGAAGAAGAAGAAGAAGAAGAAGAAGAAGAAGAAGAAGAAGAAGAAGAAGAAGAAGAAGAAGAAGAAGAAGAAGAAGAAGAAGAAGAAGAAGAAGAAGAAGAAGAAGAAGAAGAAGAAGAAGAAGAAGAAGAAGAAGAAGAAGAAGAAGAAGAAGAAGAAGAGAAGAAGAAGAAGAAGAAGAAGAAGAAGAAGAAGAAGAAGAAGAAGAAGAAGAAGAAGAAGAAGAAGAAGAAGAAGAAGAAGAAGAAGAAGAAGAAGAAGAAGAAGAAGAAGAAGAAGAAGAAGAAGAAGAAGAAGAAGAAGAAGAAGAAGAAGAAGAAGAAGAAGAAGAAGAAGAAGAAGAAGAAGAAGAAGAAGAAGAAGAAGAAGAAGAAGAAGAAGAAGAAGAAGAAGAAATAATGGAGTTAAACACTGGGGAGAAAGAAGACGTGACAAAAAAAACTGAGGAGCCTGGAGAAAAGTGAAGAGGACGTAATAAAACATTGAAGACCGTCTCGAAATATAATTAATTTAAAGTTGTTTAAAATTTCATGCCATAAATCGCGACCTATTGCAAAAAAAAAAGATAAAATAAAATAAAATAAAAATAAAACGCAACAACGACAACAACGACAACAAGAACAACAACAACAACAATAATAATAATAATAATAATAATAATAATAATAAAACACAGCGAATGAAATAATAATTCAAATGAATGTTACTTGTATTCGCTGAATATTCGTAACCGTCGAATATTGACCTTAACTCTCCTGAGCCGTCCAGATTCTCCAAATTGCTGTTGTTGTTGTTGTTGTTATTGTTATTATTATTATTATTATTATTATTATTATTATTATTATTATTATTATTATTATTATTATAATGTTAAGATCGATTTACTTACTGGTAAAATCATTAAAAATAGTTGAAGAAAATAAAAGAAAAAATAATAAGCAAAATATACAAGCGGTAAAAAACGTCCTTTTCCATTAACACCTAATAGAATTAGTCAATATCGCCTAATCAGAAGGCATGGCTGGAAGCAACGAGTGTCGCCATCCAGTCACGAGACAGCATGCAACAGGGTATTGCTGTCTTATCTATCTGCCCGGTCTTTTCGCTCTCCCTACCCAACTCAGTTATTTTTCCTTCCCTTTTCTTTCCTTTTATTTTTTTTTAATTCAACTTCCGATGCGTTGTCGTCGACGTGATTCGAATATGCACGCTTATTACTTTGGAAGTGGCCGGGGAGGATGGTTGGGGGGGTGGCGTCTGGGCATTGGCAGGGTTAGACGTGGCGTTAATAAAAATACGTTCCCAGAATCCTCAAGTCAGAAATTTCGGGGCCGACCCCGGCACGAGTTTACGGCGAGTAAATTGGATTAAACGACCCTCTCTTCTGTATCTACGTCGTTCGCCCCGGCCGCTCACGCAACCTCCTCAATCCTACTATTTGTTTCGTCTTCTCTTAAAACCTTCGTGAGTTCTTTCGTCTCCTTCCCCGCGTTTCACTTGAGCGAAATTTTCTATCATTTCAAATCCACTGACATCCATCTTGTATAGACTAAAACTTTTCGGTTTTCCTCGTCCATCTTCTTTTTTTTTCCATAGCATTGACGACTTCTTAACTAAATGTCTCTTTTTGTTTTTCTTTTCTCGTTAATTTCTACTCTTTTACTTTAACAGACCCGCTTCTCCTAAATATTACTTCTTTTTTTTTTCTTCATCTTTTTTTCTTCATCTTCTTTTACTTCTTTTTCTTCTACTACTTTTTCTTCTTCTTTTGCTTATTTTCCTCTACGAGTTTTTACTTCTGCTTCTTCTTCTTCTTCTCTATCATCTATTTCTTCTTCTCTTACAACAATATTTATACTTCTTCTTCCTCATTTCTTCTTCTTTAATAACAATCTCTCTCCTTCTTTTTCTTCGTTTTTCTACTTCTATTCTTTTTATTATCCTTTTCTTTTTCTCCTCTCTCGTCTATTTCGTTTTATCTTGCAACTATTTCTTCTTCTTCTTCTTCTTCTTCTTCTTCTTCTTCTTCTTCTTCTTCTTCTTCTTCTTCTTCATTTACTTATTTCTTCTCTCTACGTCTATTCCTTTTACTCTTGCAAATATATTTCTTCTTTTCTCCGTCATTTCCTTCCTCTTCTTCTCCCTCCTCTTCTCTTTCAGCAGTCTTTCTTCTTCTTCTTCTTCTTCTTCTTCTTCTTCTTCTTCTTCTTCTTCTTCTTCTTCTTCCCTTGCGTCTATTTCTACTTCTATTTCACCAATCTTTCTTCTTTCCCTTTCTCTTCCCCTCCTCCTTCTTTTTCGTCTTCTTCTTCTTCTTCTTTGCCTTTTCTATCTCTCATGCACTTCTTTTACTTCATTAAACCCTTCTCCTCTTCCCCCTCCTCCTTCACCCCGTTCCTCCTTGATTTATCTCTCATCCTGTTTGTTCTTCATTATTCTCTCCTCGCTTCTTCTTCTTCTTCTTCTTCTTCTTCTTCTTCTTCTTCTTCTTCTTCTTTTTTCTTCCTTTTCTTCTTCTCTGTTTACCTAGAACTTTACTTCTTACTTAATTTTCCTCCAACGCTTCCTTTTAATTCCGTAATTTTCTTAATTCATTATTACTTACTCTCCTTCATCTCTTCTCTTGCTCCTCCCCCTCTCCTTTCTACCTTCCTTCCTCTTTCCCCTGACTATTTCGTCTTCTTCATTACTCTCTTCGCTCCTTCTCTGATGATCGAAGATCTTTTTCTCGATTTGAGGTTTCTTCCTTTTTTTTTTTTCTCATGGCATACCTCGCGCCACGACAACTGCTTTATTTCTAAATCGCACTTTACCCCTGCTTCCCGGACACTCCCTTATAGCCTCTCCTCAATCGGATCACCCTATTAATGCATTAAAGAAAAGAGACAGGCGAACTCAGTCGTGGGATGTGGCATGGATGGCGGCGGCTGGTAATGTCCCGGTTTTCCTTGAAGGTTGTCTAATGCAATAGAATCGTATCTAACTCACCCAAATGTCAATAACTGAGATGGTCATCAGTCACTGTCACTTGGGGGATGTTGGCGCGCCTAACTCCAATCTCCAGCAACATTTAAGGGGCCCGTCTTGCGTCCGTAACTAATTACACAGAATAGCCTCAGTAGGCTCTCGGCCGTGCTTGGCCAGGCGCTCAACTGCCAGGGCTCTTCCCATTGCAAAACTTTTGTTTGAAATGGACCCCTGCCAAATGACCCTTTATCTGTGCACGGCATATGTAGACACGGGGAAGGGTTAGGTAGCACAACTTCCCTCAAACGCCGTGAAATCAAATGACGAAGTTGGCTGGTAATTCAGGTTGGGTGGAAAGAGAGTACAGAAAGAGGGAAAGGTCAAAACAGAAGTCGAAACAAAGAGTTACTTTCCTCCTCTTCTCACTTTTAGAAATCTCCTTTTTTTTTTTTTCGCTCTCTCTTCGTAAAATGCCCGAATATTTAGCGAAAGAAAAGATGCGTGCCAAAGTTCGGGAAAGAAAGAAGGGCCGTTTGAATGCCGTGTATTCCGACAGATTACTTGCTCCGCCCCAGCAAATAACACTCGGTTGCAATTCGCGGGCCGGGGCTAATTCAAATGACCCCCATCTTTGTTAGCCGTATTAATATACACCTGACTGCTCAGGCGGTCTTTGTAGACGCTGGCTTCCACACACGCGTGCTTATTTCGGTAGGTGTACAGAGCTGCAAAGATGAATTGATTTGTTGGTTTCAGGTTGCCTCCGTAATAACGACATGTGAAAACGACATGTGATAACATGTGAAAGAACAGCCCATATTTCTAATCAGATGTGAAAGTGAAAATTAACACTGACAATTTTATTTATGTCGAATTGTTTCTCTGTACGTTTTCTTTCTCTCTCACTCACTACCTCTCTCAACACACACACACACATATGTGTGTGTCTGTGTGTGTGGGTGTAAGGGATTAATACAAATATGAAATTAGTCCCTTAGTTTGATTGATGTTATATTCAGCACACCAAGTCCAGAATTTCAAAGCTTTTGCTATTCCCAAATCTGAACCTTTCATACATATCTATCTATCTATCTATCTATCTATCTATCTATCTATCTATCTATCTATCTATCTATCTATCTATCTATCTTATCTCAGTTTCTTCATATGTATATATTTATACATCTATCTATCTATCTATCTATCTATCTATCTATCTATCTATCTAATTCTCTTAGGAAATCTATTCCCAGATCTCAACCTTTGATCTATCTATCTATCTATCTATCTATCTATCTATCTATCTATCTATCTATCTATCTATCTATCTATTAGTACAGCACATGTAATTCAAAGGGAAGATAATATAATTAAGATATTGATATTCCATACTACTTCAAATAAAAAGTTAGGAAGGAAACAGCCATCAATACTGGAAAGTGTGATAACAGAATATGAACTTGAGAAGAAAATTATTTAATATTACCATCTATCTATCTATTTATCTATCTATCTATTGATCGATCGATCTATCTCATTCTGTTTATATCTATCTCGTTCTTTTCGTATCTATCTATCTATCTATCTATCTATCTATCTATCTATCTATCTATCTAAATCTCTGTTGTTTATTGATTGGCTGATACTGAGTTTCCCTGCACAAGAGCAACAACAAATTACTAGACAACAAAAAACTCTTTGTATCACAACACATCTACAAATGTAATCAAGGTAAATTTAAAATTGTGCGAATATAACAAACAGACAATTATTCTAACCAACAAATACTAGAAAAAATTTCAAAGGCAAATTTAAACCATCACTAAACAGATCATAACTCCACACACATAAACTCACAGCATACACACATAATGACCGCACGCATACGCACACATATACATACGAACTCTACACGCCATAGGCAGTATATATATATATATATATATATATATATATATATATATATATATATATATATATATATATATATATATATAATTCCTTATAATAAAACAATATATATGTATGAAGAAGAAATTTGTATATACATACTAGCAAAAACACTCATGAACACACAATACAACAAATGGAGATAGGTTTAAAAAGATACAGAGATCATAAAAAGATAAGAACAAAGACATCCTTCCTTTGTCCTTTCTCTAATCAATCCTAATTGTTTTATTACCCCTTAAGAATATTCTCTCCGCAAGTCCACTTGGATTACTACTACACAGAAAAGGCAGTTGTTTAACATTGGACGACATAAGGAGAATTAATTCCTTATATAATATGTCCAAATAACCATTTTCGCCCGATGAAGGTCACAAGATCGGAAACACGTGTAGCAAAAATAAGCAAAATAAAGTATAATATATATATAAAAAAATCCACATAATAAACAAAAATGCGTGCGGCTTGTCTCTTCTCTTTAAAATTTATATATATACAATATCAATTGATAATTAGTATGGGTTAATTCCAAGAAGGACATGAATCCAAAGAGAGCTCAATGTAAGAACAGAGCAATATAACAATAATAACTCCAGACGATTTTTAAAAATCCATTCGGTTATAATTTATTTCATGAATATTCAAAAATATATTCATTTCTTCAGACCGACGTTTTCTTAATAAATGGAGTCAATTCATCCAGACGAGAGGAAAATGCAGAGGACAAAAGAAAAGGTAAAAGTTTAAATATTAATAGCGGAAGAAACTAAAAGAAAAAATTCAATGTAAGGTTTTAAAAATTTGGTGGGGGGAAGGAGAATGAATGAGAGAGATAAGAAAGAGAGGGAGAGTTAAGAGGGAATGAGAGAGTGGGAAAGGGAGGAAAAGAAAGGAAAGAAGAAATAATTTAACATGAGCCGATAAGGTGACCTAGAAATTATTTTTTTCTTTAAGGACTGGACAATTAAAAAAAAACAGGCGAGAGAAGGGAGTGATCAGATTCAAAGTAGATACATTGAATTTTCATGTCATTTTTGACAGAAAAGCCACCATCATCATCGCATTATAATCATCACAATTTCAAATTGATAATAATAATAATAATAATAATAATAATAATAATAATAATTGACATCAATGAAATAAAATAAGTTAAAGTAAAATAAAGTAAGGTAAATAAAAATTAAAAATAAAAATATATAAAATATGCATAAAATATATACATAAAATCTATTAATAAAATAATTAAATTAATTAATTAAAATTAAGAGATAAATAAAGAAGAATTTTAAGGAAATAAAAACTTCAAATATGTAAACATACATATACATACATACACATACACAAATATACATATATATCTATACATAAATACATATACATACACATATATATACACACATATACATATATATATAAAACTAATAAAATAATATAATAAAGATAATATAAAAATAAAATTAATTAATAATTTGAGATTATAACAGATGTAGGCAAGAAAATCACACAAATGGTCATATGCAAAAACATGAAAAATTTCCTTTTCTTTGTTCTTTTTACCTTTCCCTTCGTCTGGATAAATTGACTCCATTTATTAAGAAAACATTGGTCTGAAGTGATGAACATATTTTTGCATAATCATGAAATAAATTATAACCGAATGGATTTTTAAGGATCGTCTGAACTCCTCATTTTTTCCACTACCAGGAATTGAAACACGGACCGTTACGTTATTAAGCAAACGTCAAAACAAATGTGCCACGGGCCCCGGTGACGAGGAGGTAACGAATTAGACTCTACATAGGACCGCTCATTCACATATTCCGTGGTGGAACTCATCCAAGTTCCTTAAACCAAGGACTGTGCCCTCGAGACCCACGACTACTATCACCAAGCCCCTCCATCCAGAGCATTAGAAGCCGGTTCAAGCAAGGATATACAAGGAATTGTTAGGAGGATTTGAGATAATCATAATTAAGTAATTCATCGAGTTTTAGAAGACACCTCAACAGAATGCAGAAAGCACTGGACTATAACCAATATGGCCGACCCTAGCCGTTTCCATAGTAACTAATGTTGCAAGAGACCATACTTATAAACACGCGCAAACCACAAGATAGCTTATTCCCAAATTCTCGCTTGACGATGAAGCGAGACCAGACACCTTAATTCAACTTAATTTCAAAAATTATATTGAGGGTCTCGGCTCTCGCTTTAAAACATGAAAACTCTTATGTAGCGAAGGAATCATATTTTTTTAAAAATATTATAATATAAGCTCTACTTCTGTAAGGAGCACTGTCTTTTTAAAAATAAAAGCAAAAATACTAAAGAACTTTGGATTATTTACCTAACGTGTTCTTTCCTATTTTTCTGCATATATATATATATATATATATATATATATATATATATATATATATATATATATATATTATCTATCCGATTTCATTTATATTCTTTTTCTTTTTCTTTTCTTCACTTTCTTAGTAAGTATCCCACATTGTGATAACAAAAGAAGTGCAAGGATTTATGAAATGTTGGCAGAACCAGGGCGCAAATTTACCTCTCTCTCTAGTCATTTTCGTTTTATATATTCGTTGCATTTAGGCTGCAAATGTTCTTTTAGGCAAATATTATTAAAACCGCACATATTTTGTGTCGATTAATTATACTGATCAACTTTTCTAAATTATACATAATCCTCCATAGACAAGGGAGGAAATTCCGTCAGAAATCGTCCGAAAATGAAAACACGCACGATATATCATTCCACGCCACAGCCCTCTTTGCCTACGTCACAGCACTTGCAATTATGTCTGTACCTGCTCTGATGATGACTTAACGAAGTCGAAAGCTTGGATCATATTTATTCCGAAAGTCTCTTTGGACAGTTTAAAAATGGACATAGGTTTAAAAAGATACAGATGTCATAAAAAGATAAGAACGAATACCTTCTTCCTTTGCCATATCTCTGACCAATCATAATTGTTTTATTACCCCTTAGACAGAAGAATATTCTCTACACAAATCCGCTTGGATTATTACTACACACAAACGGCAATTGTTTAACATTGGAAAACATAAGGAAAATTAATTCCTTTAAATAATATGTCCAAATAACCATTCTCCGCCCGATGAAGTTCACAAGATTGGAAACTCGTGTAGCAAAAATATGCAAAATAAAGTATAATATATATTTAAAAAATCCACATATTAAACAATGCTTGCGGCTTGTCTCTTCTCTTTAATATATATATATATATATATATATATATATATATATATATATATATATATATATATATATATATATATATATGCGTGTGTGCGTGTGTGTGTGTGACAGTGACAAACGAAAGGAAGCATTGTATCATAAAAACTTTAGGCGGGGAGCCATTCACCCCCACCTAGTGAAAGTATTCTATAAGAGAAACATCACCAGAAGCCTTATGTGCACCCAGTTACCAGGCAACTAATATGCATGCCTATATCATCAAAAGAGCAATCCCTTCTGATTAGGAGCAATAGCACGAGAGAAACAAGCAGTCGTGGCCGATCAGATCTGGCCTTATTATATAAAATATATTGTTGTGTGAATTTGATATGGAGGTCTTTGTCACGGTGTGCCGTTTTTAATATAATTTTTCGGTGTTATTTTTTGTGTTAAATATATTGTTGAAACCTCAATATGCATTTGGGAAGCGGCAGTTATAGCAGTCATTTGGGGAGAGACACAGCTATGGGTTAAATAACACGAAAACACCAGCTCGGATAGCAGCCTTATGAGAAAAAATGGAATCGACTAAGTATACTGACGTCGATTGCAGAGTAGGAACTATTTGGCAACTGGTTTTTGATTAACATTGGTCCCGCTAGTGCGAACAAGAAGAGGCTTTACCTAAAGGGCTATGGCACACTGTTTGTTTAAATAAGCTCTTTGCACATGCGCAGAGAAAACTATTTTTAATTCTCTGTTTCCAAAATGGCCGTTGCTCTAACATAGTTAGGGATTCTTGCCGAGTTAAGTTTCTCGTTTGAAAAATTAATTTGATTAAGAATTCAACATATGCCAAAATTAACGCGCCTGTTCTGATTAAGCAAGTAAATGAATTCGATTATCAGGTAGTCATAGAAAGTGAGTAATATACAAGATGAAGTCAGCAATAGTTGCGTGTGATTTTAATAACATATTTTGAAAGTCGAACAATCAATGTAAATAGGCCGTATATGAAATAAACAACAACGATGCTAACCTCCCGGAAAGTGATTCATTGCGTCTTCTCGGACTAATGTTTCCAGCTGCCATGAAGTAGAAAGGCTATCTGTATCTGTTGCTAAATCTCAAATTGAAATCGTACAGTATATAACCTTAGCGTTTTTCTCATCACAGTTGAAAATTTTAACTTTAAGAACATAATTTTGTCTTACAAATATCACGAACGCAACAATTTTTTGTATTAGTAAAAAAACAATACTCTGATGATGGCACTGTGTTAATGCCGAAGGTACTCGGAATAAATGAATATGTACCAACATTGTATTTTTCTCTCTTCCTTAAATATGGTTACTAAGAAGCTTCTCCGTGAATATGAGAGGATCCTATTGAAAATAAGTAGACAAAACTTACCTAAATTATCCAATTAGACATGTTATATTCAAAACATGCTGCCAAAATATACGCAATATATATATATATATATATACACACACACACACACACACACACACACACACACACACACACACAGACAGAGGCTGTTTCATGCTAAACGCAATCGTCAGGCGGCGTGACGATTGCGTCCAGCATGAAACAGCCTGTCCCCTGTGAGGGTTGACTTCAATGTTCACTTTTATATTTACATACGGTCTATCTCTGATATTGAGCTCTTTATCCCATAAATATAGCACACCTTAAAACTATATTTCTTCACGCACACACACACACACACACACACACACACACACACACACACATATATATATATATATATATATATATATATATATATATATAAATTTACTTATCGTTTCGGACCGAAAAGGGTAATAGTGCTCCATGCCACACATCGCGGGAGAGCTAAATTTTATAAACTTAATTCCGGCAAAGCAGTGACCGACCACGGCTGTCAGTTTCTTGCACCGCGTGCAATCTTCAGGCGGTTGGTGTCTTTGATCGAAAATAGGCACCCAGACGAGTTAAAAATGGCAAGATTCATAGTAGGTAGTAACCCCGACCATACTCGCCCACGTGGGAGGGGAGCCCAGTTGGCAAAGATGGAAAAATAAGCCCCCCCCCATAAAATCCAAACGTTTTTTTTTCGCCGGAAATGGCTTTACAGTGTGTGAAAAAGTGCTCAATGTTAAGTGGAGCAAAAGAGACACAGGGGAGGGGCTTGCCTTTAAGGCTAACAGAGACACGTCTACACCACCGTGGCATAATGACCTCACATGACAGAGCATTTGATAAGTAATTCTAATAAAAAAAAATTATGGTTTCACACCGAAAAGGATAGAGTGCTCCTTGCCAGATATAGAGGCAGAACTAAATATTACAAATTACAAAGGACAGTTATACTTATCATTGGAAATAAACAGTTGAAATTTCTAAAACAGTGCTACTCAAAGTGGTGGTCCGCGGACTGGTGCCGGTACGCGAACCATCAGCTACCAGTACGCGGCCAGTGTCCTTCCACGCTAAGGAATTATTTGAAGTTTATTTTATTTATTCCATTTCATATGTTTTGATAAAGAATTATTCTTTTACAAAATAAATGGGAGATGAAAATACAGTCAACTTTTATTATATTCATTATAAAGGGTGTTTCATTAAGACGGATTACATATAAGGGAGTTTCATTAAGACGGATCAAAATCCACAGTAAATAAATCAGTGTTAATGGCGAAAATTTATATATTTCTCTATTGTATCATGTTATTTAAGTCATGGCAATTATGCGTAAAAAATAATATCGCCCAAATATTCGCCAAGTCTGAAACTAAAAGAAAAAATCATTAGACGCTTAAACTTAATTCACATTAAAATCTATCCAAGTTATTGGAACACCCTTTATATATCGTTTCGTGTATAAATTAATATTATCATGAAATATTACAGGTACGTGACACATTAAGAAAAAAAAATACGGGTCCGCCATATCAGATAGTTTGAGAATCACTGCTCTAGAACAAATAACGAGAAAAGAAGGCTTAGATAATTTGACACTCACATGGTATATTGAAGACACGGCGGGGTGCAGAGGAAAGCAATGCATAACCTAGATAACAAGCGTGTCGAATTGGTTGGCAGAACATGGTTTTGGAGATATAACCAAACGACACGCATTACTATGAGCTACGATAGACAGGAAGTTGTGTAAGGCCATGGTCACTATTGCGGAAGAAAGGAGACAGCACAACAACAAAAAAAACAAGTCTATCCTTTAAAGTTAAAAAAAATAAAGACGGTTTATTCTCTCTGGATTAAGTTAAGTGCTTATCAATGCGAAATAGAGCAGGTGGGATTAAGTTATTTAAGTGTGTTTTGACAACTAACCCCATATGTAATGTTTGTGTTGAGTGGTGATGGCCGGGTAGGGGTGGAGGTAGATGATCAGGTTAAGGAGCCCTGGGGACTTGGGGAGTGTAGGAAAAGATAAAACGTGTTTGTAGATACTTGCAATGATGAAGAGAAGGGTGTTTCACGGCAGAGTTGCTAAGAAGAGTTTCATTCGTTTTGGCACGTGGCCTAAATAAAACGGGGGAGAAAATGAAGGTTGGAAGATCATGAGCCGCCAGTCACTTAAAGAGAGACAGTAGAATTCCTTTTTCTTTCTTTCTTTTTTTTATTTCTGGGCTCTGACACTAAAACCGGGGATGTTGGTGGGAATTACGAAACTACAACAGCCAAGACGTATCAGGACACATATAAATATCGGTACATATAAATTTTAGCCATAAAAGAATCAAAATTTTTTTACCAAGTGTTCCAATAAGTAGGATTCAGGATAAATCATTCTATGTTTTGGATTTGCTTCCTTTCAAACTCATTGCGTTCACACGCATAAATACTCCGGGGATATATATGAACCAAACTAGTTTCCCCATCTACGGATTAAATAGTAACGCTTGTATCTGGAAAAAAGTCATTGATATTTTCCAAAAATTATTAATACAATATTTACTTTAAAAAAAAATGAAATATTCTAACAATCCACAAAGGCTTGATAAACCGTTTAATGGGAGAGGAACATGGTAGAAATACTTATTTTTCCGTTTGCATTTCCCCAGTTATTATATCCGTAATACAATAACACCGTATTTCACGGACAGAACGGAATGTCTGAAAGGAAAAAGAATGACAAGCCTACTTTGTTCTCAGAGAGACTTTTATAACACTAAGACATACACAAACTATATATACACATGTGCCCAAAGTGGAAAATAATATATCACATATATCTACACAGCAAAGCAGAGTGTAAGAAAAAACAAAAAGGAAGCGTCTTACATATAATATGGAGATATTCCTGTGTCTGGAGAAGCCATGTTTAGGACTTTAAATTCAAATAGCCCGGATTTATCGATGTCTCAGGCGAGGATTTTTTTCCACGAACGGGAAACAGAATGTTTTGGTTTTTCCCAAATTGAGGTCTGCGAGCGGAAGATTCTTTCTATATCTGGGGAAAATATATTCTCAAAGAGAAATGGAACAGATGATGGAGGAGGCAGATGATGGGGGAGGCAAGCGTATAAAAGTCAAATGAATCACTAATCTGGATTTGGAATGGAAGTAGTGACAGCACTTACTCTGTTATAAAAATTCAGAATGAGGTATTTTTTACTATATTTCACCCAATACAAAGCCCAAGAGCCACTTAAGGTAGAGGGTTACTAAATGTGATTGTTACCAATGAATCAAAGCAGGTAAACTTCTCTTTGTATAGGAAACATCATACATTATTTACATTATTCGGACAATTGACCTCATCTTTGTCGCCATATTTATTACAACGTTTCGGCCGTTGTACGCTCCGGCCTTCTTCACGTGGTTGGAATGTCGAACTGAACCCTTTATTTCGCTCACCGGAGTAGACTGTTCTAGTTCCACGTCCCATAACGCCTTTATCCACTGTGCCATGTGTCCTCAAGGACACATGGCACAGTGGATAAAGGCGTTAGTTAGATCTAGTGACAGGATCCAAAGAGTGTGAGTTCAATATCCGGTCAAGGTAGTGGTGAACTTTCAGAGGGAAATTAACAGGAGATAACTGATAACTGACATCCATTAAACAGGGCACGTGGAACTAGAACAGTCTACTCCAGTGAGCGAAATAAAGGGTTCAGTTCGACATTCCAACCTGAAGACTGCCTTAACTGGGTATTGAACTCACACTCTTTGTGTCCTGTCACTGGATCTAACCAACGCCTTTAGCCACTGTGTCACATGGCAAGGACACATGGCACGGTCTACCCCAGTGAGCGAAATAAAGGGTTCAGTTCAGCATTCCAAACACCCGAAGAAGGCTGGAGCGTACAACGGCCGAAACGTTGTAATAAATATGGTGACAAAAATGAGGACAATAGTCCGAATAATGTAAATAATGTACATAATACCTCATCTCAAAAATATAGACAGATACTGGAGGAACATCATGTATAAGCGGGAGGTCCAGTCATCGCTCCATTGTGAGGACTGTATAAAACATTGGGAGAAGCTTGGCTAAAAAAAAATGCTTTTCGGAAACGATCTACCATCCACAACCCCGATTTCCTACCAGGATTAGTGTAGCACTAGAGTAGTAAGTAAATCCCTGTAGGGAGTCGAGCTTTGACGATATAACTGAGGCTGAAGGAGTGGCCATCATACTAAATATTGAAGTTTAAAAATGGTGGAAGAAGCGACAGAGCAATGACAGGCTCGCTACATCGCGCCTGTGAGAGGGAGTTTGGAGGGTAGAAAATAACTGGCCACCCACAAGGACTTTGACATGCTTTTAGTCTCTATCGAGACTGAAAACTGCGCACAGGGCTCCTCTTTCGCAAATATCAGAGCAGTACTCCATTTTAGGCCTGATCTGGTTCTTGTAAAAGGTAGCTGATAGCACGATGAGTCAAATACAGGGAACTGACTGTTTTTCCTGTATGGATAGTAAGTAGAGTTCCACTTGTGGTCTGGGTGAGTTTAGGGTCCACTAGTCGCTCAAAGCACGCCGACTCTTCGAGGGAACATTTATTTATTGTGACTGGCGGCAGCTCGGGGTCCGATTGGCGAAGATGGAATATAACTAATTTGGTTTTTGAGGCATTGAATGTAACCAACCATTTTTTCTACCGACTCCTCTCTTTAATCTGATTTGCTTTTAATCATCAACTAGTAGCCATACACAGATGGTCCCCCAGAAAAAGCGTTCAATTAGAATGGAGCAAAAACAGCATCGTGTTTAGATGTAACAGAGTCTATCTTCTTCAATTACTTTACAGTACACTCATATGAAAACATTTTGGATTAATGCAGTTACTGATATAACAGAAGTAGTCTATATTTATTCAATCGACGCTAGCCGATGGATATGAAGTGGTAAATCAGGTAACATAAAGACCCACCTCAGTCCATAATTATATAGGAGTTTTTGAAATTCAATTTATCAGAGTGCTACCAGGGATGTAAAAGAGGAGACATTTATAAAGCAATTGTTGAGTTTGATGAAAATTGGTTGAAAGATCAACGAAAAATAAGAAACCAGTAAAAATCGCCATTTTTCGCGGGTTTTCACTATATGGGTGGACTCACTTATCAAGTTAAATGCCTGTTAAACAATCAACTTATGGTTGGCTATAATTGAGTGAAGTTTGTATTAAATTGCTTGAAAATTGAGGGAGTTTTTAGTTTAAAATTTGTATTGAAATGGATTTTTCTTTTTGCAGTTTTTCGCTAAACGCAGTGGCGTAGAAATATAAATGAGGTATCGTTGAACTCGTCATGATGTAAGTAATCTACATACCGAGTTTGAACTAAATCTAAGGAAAAAAGTTGAATTTATAGATTTTTGATTGGCTTTATCGATTATTGATTTTTTTTTTAATTATAAATTTTTAGGCTAAGACCCTATCTCATATATTGTACAATGTATGTGCCAAAATTGGTCAAAATCGGTTAGATCGATGTCGAGTGAAAAGGTATCACACAGACAGACAGACACACAAACACAAAGGTATCCTCTGTTTTGCATATATATATATATATATATAGACAAGGTTAAATATACCTTTTCCAGTAATTACAATTCCTTTTATTTAAAGGTACAAAATTGGCTACACTTGCTTCTGACCAAAGCAACAGAACTCCGTTGATATACAAATAATGCAATGAATAAATTTTAAAAAATGGGGTTGATGTAATAGACTACAGGAAAAAGGGTGCTTGGAATTCATATTAAGAGGATATGTAGCTTTATGAGTGACAAATTATTTCCCACCATAGAATCCCCGCCTCAAAGAAGAAACTTTGCATGGCTGTCAGTGATCTATCTCTATTTCCCCTGGAAAGTGCTCCGACGAAATACACTCCTTAGTTCCACAAGTTCTAACCTTAACGGTCAAGAGACCCCATGCCACGGCCATTGTAGCGGATGATCCTTGTCTCCTCTGTATTCCACCTCGAGCAGCGTCTTCTCATTGAACTACTTCTCTGTGGAACCGACTCCGACGATTACTGAAATCTTAACCTGTTCAAGTCTACGGTTAACCGTTATTTTCCCCACATATCCGCATAAACTCAGCTTCTTACCTATCACTTAGTGGAACCGACTCCCAAGAGGATGCTTCCCCGATCACTACAATTTTACCCTGTTCATGTCTAGGTTCACCCGTATTTTCCCCACATATCCCCATAAACTGGGTTTCTTACCTCTTATTTTGTGGAACCGTCTCCCAGGAGGATGCTTCCACGATCACTACAATCTTAACCTGTTCAAATCTAGGATTAACCGTTATCGTCCCCACATATCCTCATAAACTGTGCTTCTTACCTCTTACATTGTGAAACCGACTCCCAAGAGGATGCTTCCCCGATCACTACAATCTTAACCTGTTCAAGTCTAGGGTTAACCGTTATCTTCCACACATATCCTCATAAACTCTGTTTCTTGCCTCTGACTTTGCGGAACCGACTCCCAAATGAATGCTTCCCCGATCACTACAATCTTAACCTGTTCAAGTCTAGGTTCACCCGTATTTTCCACACATATCCCACGTTTATTTATTTCCGTGTACCGGCCTAACTCTTCGAGAATCCTGCTGTGGAGCGCATATTTCTCTTTAATAAGATTCCTCGAATATTCATACCGGTAGATGGAAATAAATATACAATTTAATAAATAAACTTAGCGTCTACTCAAATATGGGCATCCACTAAAACTAGCTTTTAAGTAATAAAATCTGTCGGATTAATAAACATAAGTTTATTACTTCTTTAGACAACGTTAGCATCGGTGATAAGGAAATTGAACACGGAACTGACTGCACTCGAGGTAGTTTCACACAACACTGCAAATTGCTACCAAACAGAAATATTAATCTAATAACTCCTGTCATAACCTCGTCCTTGAGACTTTCATATGGATGTCATACACGGCGCCAAACCCGTTCAAATATGACTTGCAAACGCTAATCAAATTATTTAGGAACAGGAAAATGTTATTATAAAACAAGAGTACTGGACTGTTATGTAATATCGGCCAGTCTATATAGCAGGGAATACTGGAAAATCTTCACACCGACGAAAAGCAAGCCGGGGGTAACAGAGATTTTTTTCTACAGTAGGATACTGATAACTGAATGCTATAGACTGACCAATATGCAACGAGGTAGACTTAAAGAAAATGGCAGCTAAAAACCAAAAAAAAAAAAAAACAACATAAAATAACAGCTATGCTCAGAATCAGAAAGATTCCTGGAACAAATACTTATAATAGAGGGCTTGCAACAGTTAAACCTCAAAGGGTATATTGTGGGTAAGATAGGGGAGGGCACTAAGCCACCTACCTGAGAAGAAGGATGAAATGCGTGGCCGGAGTTTTGGCAAAGGGGGAAACACTGTTGAGGACCACAGGGGATAGGATGCTGTGGAGGGTGATGATAACAATTGTCTTGAAGAGATACGGAACATTGGCGTATTCCTCTTGTTGAAAACTATATATCGGCTTATAAATTATACAAAGATATTGAGACGATAGTTGCATTCATATTATAGCAAATTGAAAATGATACACCCAGATCGATATTAGCTAAGTGATTTCGAAAAGTTCGCTCTCTGGAGTTCGAACACTTCGATAAACGGCCTTCGTACTTCTTGTATATACATCGGAAACGCATTTTCTGCCATTTTCCATTTCAAGCCTTCTCTTTTGAGTATTTCACTTTTGACTCCGTGAGGCGTTCAGCTGTCATTATTTTTGGGATAATTGCATTTTTTTTTTTCTTCATGCTCTTTTGAAAATTGCATCTTTTCAGGCACTATAATGGATCTCTTGTGACTCTTCAATTAAAATCCGGAGAAATCACCTCCACTCAACCGAAAGTTATTCCACGTGTGAAAATACCCGATATGTTTACGCAAGATTTTTTCTTTATTTTCCTGCCTATTGCTCTTAAATTAATTGATTGACTGAAATTTGAAAAAAAAAAAAGAAGACGTAGTTTCTTTTTCCTACATACATCCTCATTAGATAAACGTATCTGTCGCTTCTTTCAAATGAAGAATTTAAGTAAAACTAAAAATATTTCATATCATGTAAACGTTAACTGTTTATATTTTCTTAATCATTTCATCCCAAGTAAGGCAATAAAGTCACGAAGACACAAAGGGGTTACTGAGTGCGAAAGAATAAGAAAAAGAAAACATTATTAAAAAGAGAGAACAGTTTTTGAAGTTTAATATTGACTGGAAAACATAAAACCGGAAGAGAGTTTCACAAGCGAGAAGTGTGATAGAAGAAATTCTCAGCAAAGAACTTACGGTTATATCTAGCCAATTCCACTGCAAGAAGATGAGACCATACCGCCAATCTAGTGGTGTGCTAGAATTCATAAAATCTCGATACCATAAAGAAAACCTCATCCGAATAATTACGATGAAAGTATTTAGAGGAAAAAAAGGGCACAGGAAAAGTGACTGAAGCCAGAATGACAGTATAGGACCAATAACATTGCAGATTTTTATACACAGAAATGGTCAAAACGTTGATTGGTTTAGCTGTAGGCCTTCTGTGTTTCATGTTTACGACTGACAATGGTATGATTATATCGAATCAACTGCTATGTTTGACGTGAGGGAATTTCGTTCAACGTTGTGCCAGACAATTTTTTCTCGATAGAACACATCTTGCAAGTTCATAAATCTATCATTCGATCATGCTTAGAATATTGCTGTCACATATCGTCTGGGACTCCTGCCACATATCTGGAGATTCTTAACAAAACTTAAAGAAAAATCCGCAATGTTACTGATCCTGACTTGACATCTCGGCTTCAGTCACTTCACCACCGAACTCACATCTGTCTTTTCAATATATATTCACTTGATACTCCTTGGTACCACGAATGGATGATTTTAAGAGGAGTACTAGATTGACATCTGGCTATCATCGTGTTACTGTCGGTAGGTTCTCGTCTAATAGTTTATTATCTAGCACTTCTTCCCTGTGGATCAGACTTCCGGTTTGTTATTTTCCTGCCACGTACGCTTATGAAAATGCAAGTGGAGCATAAATCATAATTATTAGCCTCCCTGAATCCTGTTCTTTTTTTTTTTTTATTTACTCTTCACTGACACCGACAAGACAGTGTTGAGACAGACAAAAATTATCTCCCTTTGAATAACTCTTTAAAAAGCTAAAAATAGATATATAGATAGTCACGTGAACTGAACGAGGGATCGTTAGGCGCGAAAGTCAAACATCCTCTTTGGTTCCTGGCAGTCAAACCAGAAAGACGTACATATTCAGGCTCGTGAAGTTCAACATAGGATAAGTACTAAAGATTACCTTTTTTTTCCAGATATTAAATCTCTTACAAAAACACATACACACCTTGTATGAACATTTCATATATATATATATATATATATATATATATATATATATATATATATATATAATCATTTATTTGAATATTACAACATAAATATGTTATAAAATCACTTCAAAATTAGCCATTTTGTTTCAACACTTCTGGTGTCTTATCAAGTGATGATGTTGAATGTAGAATAAATGGTTTTAAAAGTTCCAAATTAATTAACGATCCTCCTTAGGGGTAAACGCTGTTACATAAGCTGTTTTTCGAATTACCATATACTTGTATTTTGATTGGTCATTCTAGCTTATGTAACAGCGTTTACCCCTAACGAAGGATCGTTAATTAATCGTTAATTAATTTGAAACTTTTAAAACCATTTATTCTACATTCAACATCATCACTTGATAAGACACCAGAAGTGTTGAAACAAAATCGCTATTTTGTAGTGATTTTATAACATATTTATGTTGTAATATTTAAATCAATGATTATATCTGCTCTACTCTGTATTGAGCACTCTTTAAAGAATAATAATTGTTGGTTATTGGAATTTACTCCGTATATACCAATCCCACACTTGGATATATATATATATATATATATATATATATTCAATTGCTTTTATATGAAGACTATTGTGGTTATTTTGAACATTTTTAATATGAAGAATTTTAAATAGGAAAAACGCGTTACACTAAACCCACACACGAAAGAAGAGCATAATTATCTTTTTTTAAGCTTTCCACTCCAAGTAAGGTAGGAGTTTCACTAGCAGGGGGTTACATAGAGTGAAAGTCAGAGAAAAGACGGAGTATGGCGGGGATTGAGAAAAAGATGAACGGGGTTCAAGTCAAGAGACAATGCCACTTGACGCTGCATTTAAATTTTCGAAGATTGTAGTTATCAGGGAAGCAAGTAAGAGGAACAGAGTTCCACAGGTGGGAAGTGCGATAAAAGAAACTGTTGGAGGAGAAACGGCGGTTACATTTAACTATTTAAACAGTAAACGGGTGGGACCTAGATACCAATCTAGTAGCACGCTTAAATTAATGTAGTCGGAGTAGCAGTTGAAAAAGCTTGTCAAAGCAGTTGCCATGAAAGTATTTGTAGAAAAGAGAGAGAGGAAAGCCACGTCACGTCGGTGCGAAAGTGACTGAAGTGGAGATGTCAAGTCAGGATCGATTACATTGCAGATCCTTCTTTGGATCACTTACTTGAAAAGAAGAACCAGTCAAGATCACTGAGATATAATGCGTTCCGTCGCGGTCATAATATAAATAATGCTTGGGCTATATGCCGTGGCACCTCTATTAATATATGCATATTTCTCATCCATAAAATGAATAATTATGGCATAAGGCCGTAGGGCAAGTGGCGTAAGGCAACTCGCCGACGTAACGGGTACACCTGAGGAAATGGTGGAGGCGTGCGAAGCCGTTTCCTCTAAACCACTGAAGGCTACGTCATTGAGAGATAGCGCCTTCCGAGTCAATCCCCAGGTAAGAGAAAACTCAGGGTTGCTGAGATAATCCGCACCTGGCGCCCAAAACTAAAAAGAGCCCAACACCGATGTCAACAAACCCAGTCGGCCGCACAGAGGATCCTTCGCGACACCCTCCACTAAATCACGATACAATAGTCAAAGGACATTGGACCGAGGAATGACCCTCAAGGCCGCCCGTCAATCACGGAGGAAACTCGATTGATTCCGGGACTTACGACGGCGTTCAGCCTCATAAACGTACCCTCCAAAATCGAGTCCTCTGTCAACGCACGGCATTGGAAAGCCAACATTGAGACATGCCCCGATGGCACAAGTGCGGCATCCCCAGCCCCTCCATAACACAGACGTTGGGCAACGACCTCTCTGCAGGACGTGATGCTTGCGACTACCCCACATGAGTGTGGACTACAAGCCCTCGAGCGCCTTCTTTCGCTACTTGTAGAGAGAAAGTGCAGCCCATCGATAAATGATAAGAGGAAAGACTAAGTGGCACAGCTCTACACTTATTACAACCGCTGTCGAAGCCAAGTGCGGACCGCCGCTTCAACCTTTGACTATACTTGGGAGCAATTCTTCTTCAGCTGGAAAAACCGCGACCGAACTACTCCGAGAATGCGGATGGATCTGTCTGTCCAACAAAAGGGTCCCGAAAGCGCGACCCTCTTACATTCACCTAACCGCAAGTTGGAAGACTTGTTGCGGTTAATCTTGGCCCGCGTTACCTTTTCGTACAGTTCAAGCGCCTTATGTACTACCTCGATATCTCTGTGGTACGACACGAAAATGGATGAGTCATCGGCGTACGCAGAAACATTGGCTCGAGTACCTCCAAGGACAACGATTCCACGTAGAACCGGATTGGATTGGTTTTAAATCTGGTGTAGTAAATGGAATATTCAAATGGTCTGAGAATTTCCGGCAGCTTTTACCTTCTTTTTAGAGCTTAACAATCAGTTCATTTTACGAATTTGTTAATTCTTTACCCCTTGCCATGATGATAACCTTTTTGCACGAATATCAATTACAAAATGTTCTGTTTGTATTTTTTTAGGCTAAAAATAGCTGCTGATATCATTATTTGAACATTCGAGAATATTCCACTTGAATAATCTAGGAATTAAAAAGTTTGAAAATCTGAAATTTATATTGTATGATTAATTTTTTCACATATTAAAATATATTAAAATTAAAATATTTTCGCACATTAAAATGAATAAATGGGATTTATTTCTATTAAATCATTTTTTTCTGTTTTCTATGCATATTTAGTTATTATGCATCTGTATACATTTAAGTATATGAAAAGTATGCTTATAAATTATTTAGAAATAAAATAAATTAATATTTTTCTGAGTACGAAGTTTCACCCCACTATATATATATATATTTATATATATATATATATTTTCCGAGTACGAAGTTTCACCCCACTATATATATATATATATATATATATGTGTGTGTGTGTGTGTGTGTGTGTGTGTGTGTGTGTGTGTGTATACACGTCAATATATGTACCCACACATATATATTACCGTGCACACAAGCACATAACCATATAATATATATGTAAGATTGGTATGTCAGTATGAACACGTGTTTGCATATATATATATATATATATATATATATATATATATATATATATTCTGTTTATGCGTTATTTGTATCGACATAGTTTATTTAAGTAAATGCTCTTTTTTTAATTAAACACTATCAATTACATTTACCGGCCGAATGTCCGAGAAATTTCGGAGAAAATATGCGTCCTCCGACATGGATTGAACTTGTAAAAAACAGAACATTTACTCAAATAAGTGTATCCACCCAAAATGGTATAAACAGTATATATATATATATATATTACAACGAAAAACAAAATTACCTCAACATGAGTATATTATATTTCAAGCTGGTCTGAACCCAGCAGTCTTCAGCTTTTAAGTGTTTGTCTGGAAGTAGGGCGGAGACATTTGAATTTATTTTCAATATCCGTCCTCTTCTGAGAGAGTGCCCTGTTTATGATATTCGGCTTGTGTTGTTGACTGTGGGAGGGCGTGAGGTATCTCATTATAGGGCAAGTGGTTTGGGGTTATAGTTTATTCATGTCTAGGGCCTTTCGTTGTCTGTAACTAAATTTCGGTTCCCACTGTGGGGTGCTCCGTATACTATATATATATATATATATATATATATATATATATATATATATATATATATATATTAAGACATTTTTATGTTTATACATTCTTTTTATAGATACAAATATTTAGGTAAATGCTCTGATTTTATAATAAACAGTATTAGTAACATTTACCGACCTGAATGTCCGAGATATTCTCATAGAAAATATTCGTTCTCCGACAAGAATCGAACCTGTATCCTATACGGAACCGTCATTTGCCTGACGTGCCTTAACAGATCGAGCCACGCTTCGAGTCTCTTCTTCACCTTTGAGGAAATCGTCCAGTATTCGCTGCCGTAGAGAAGGACAGATGTCACGTAACAGCTCAGTATTTGTTTTCTTTGTTACCAAAGAAAACTTCCTGTCTCCCAATTCTCTGCCCAGCATTTGGAATACGTCCTTGGCCATCCCAATACGTCTACGGATCTCAGTCTCGCACTTACCGTCAAATTTTTTAAGAGAAATTTTTTTTATCTTAGCATCCTTCTGTGAACCTCATCTCCGTCGCCTCGAGTCTCTTCATCTTTGTGGAAATCGTCCAGTATTCGTTGCCGTAAAGAAGGACAGATGTCACGTAACAGCTCAGTATTCTTTTCTTTGTTACCAAAGAAAACCTCCTGTCTCGCAATACTCTGCCCAGCTTCATCCCAATACGTTTACGGATATCAGTGTCGCATTTACCGTCAAATTCTTTAAGAAAAAGTTTTTTTTTTATCTTAGCCTCCTTCTGTAATCCACATCTCCGTCGCCTCTTGATCTTTGAGGAAATCGTCCAACATTCGCTGCCGTAAAGAAGGACAGATGTCACGTAACAGCTCAGTATTCTTTTCTTCGTTACCAAAGAAATCCTCGCGTCTCGCATTACCACAGCCCAGCTTTTGGAATGAGTCAGCTGTTATCTATCCTATATATTCTCGTAAGCGTCACTTCTTCCCCACGAATCTCAAGTCTATGAAATTCAGTAACTCTCTACATTGAGTGTCTCTTGGGCCTTGTATTTGGGGGAACAAGCGAATTAAAGATTGTACACGCGCCTCTGTAAGCGGGAGAGGAAAAGATGAAAGGAGTTCCGAATAAAATTTCATCAAAATAAGAATGGCGCGATAACTCCATCCGTATTGATCCATTTTAGAAATTCATCAATGTTTAATTTAGCGATGTGATTTATTTTCCGCAGATTTGAGCGAATCAGTAAATTTCATTTTTAAAACATTGCCATATGGGAAAAATTAAACTTCTTCTTCTTCTTCTTCTTCTTCTTCTTCTTCTTCTTCTTCTTCTTCTTCTTCTTCTTGATTTCTTCTTCTCGATTTCTATTTCTCCTTCTCTTACTCATCTTCTTCTCGATTTCTTCTTTTCCTGGATCTCTATTTCATCTTCTTCTTACTCTTCTTCTTCTCCATTTTTATTCTCGATTTCTTCTTCTTTTCTTCTCGTTTTCTTATTCTTCTCGTTTTCTTCTTCTTTATCTTCTTCTCTTTTCTTCTCGTTTTCCTATTCTTTTAATCTTCTTCTTCTCGTTTTCTTATTCTTTTCGGTTTCTTCTTCTTTATCTTCTTCTTCTTCTTTTCTTCTCGATTTATTATTCTTCTCGATTTCTTCTTGTTTTTCTTCTTCTTCTTCTTCTTCTTCTTCTTCTTTTCTTCTCGTTTTCTTATTCATTTTCGATTTCTCCTTCTTCTTCTCATTTCCTTATTCTTCTCGATTTCTTCTTCTTTTTCTTCTTCTTCTCATTTTCTTCTCGTTTTCTTATTCGTCTTCTCTATTTCTTCTCCTTCTCGTTTTCTTATTCTTCTCGATTTCTTCTTTTTCTTCTTCCTCTTCTTTTCTTTTCGTATTCTTATTCTTCTCGATTTTTTCTTCTTCTTCTTCTCCTTCTTCTTCTTCTTCTCTATTTCTTTTTCTTCTCGTTTTCTTATACTTCTCGATTTCTTCTTCTTCTCGTTTTCTTATTCTTATCGATTTCTTCTTCTTCTTCTTCTTCTTCTTCTTCTTCTTCTTCTTCTTCTTCTTCTTCTTCTTCTTCTTCTTCTTCCGTTCACTAAATGGTTGCCAGAATATGTTAATACCTTTTCTACAGTTTGTAACCGATTTAATGAAATACGACCCACCATATTTCTCTGTATTCGGCCCATCAAAAAGTGTGGATGATCCTGCACGAAACCTTCACCACTATAATAAAATCTCATGTGCTGTCGGGCTGTCGGTTTCCTAGGAACTGATCTGCTTGACCCTCATACGTCGTATTCGACGGGAGAGTCGAGTACATACATATATATATATATATATATATATATATATATATATATATATATATATATGTGTGTGTGTGTGTGTGTGTGTGTGTGTGTGTGTGTGTGTGTGTGTGTGTGTGTGCGAGTATATATATATATATATCGTCAATTGATTTATCGATTGATAGATTTCATCTTCGTACTTGAAAACGATAAACTTGTTTATGCCAATATTTTTCATTCGTTTTCATTGTTTCCTGTTTTCGTTCACATTTGCTTTTTTTCGTCTTCTTTTTTCTCGTCCGTGCTTTTGTTGGTTCTTTTCTTGTTTGTAGAAATACCGTTTCTCTTTTGCGTGTTTCTCTTTCATCTGGTTCCTTCTCTTCCTTTCCCCCGCCTTCTTTTAAGATTTCGTTACACGTTTCTATAAATTCCAGAAGACTTTTCCCGATTTTTAGCCATTCTTTTATTTGCCGCTTCTGTAAATATTTAATTTAGCTTTCATTAAAGTTTTTATTTATTGTGCTCGCTCATTCAGTCGCTCTCTCCCTCACGCACTCACACCCACACGTACGCACGCACACACACACACACGCACTCACACCCACAGGTACGCACGCACACACACACACATATATATATATTAGTTAATTTCATAATATTTATATATATGTATATATATATATATGTGTGTGTGTGTGTATGTGTGTATATATGTGTGTGTGTATATATGTGTGTGTGTGTATATATTAGTTCATTTGATTATATAACAAATAAAACGCCAACAGTAAAATAGAAAATAATAAATAGAACAAGAACTCGTAGAACCTGGGATGACCCATGCCCTTTATGCCTACATGAAAAACTACACATTATCAAGTCTCTAAAAAAGAAAAATTTATTAAATCAAAGAAATGAAATAACGTTTTTTTTGCAGGCGCCAACAAATATTCGCTTTAAAAATTTACTATTTTATAAATGGTTAAGTAAATAATTGACAAGTGAAATTAAATCCTAAAAATAGTCCACAATACTATATATAAGTAATTACATAAAACCATATAAAATCTATTAGCAAATTTAATTAAAACTATAGGTTTTAAAATACAACCCAATCATAATCTTATCACTCCTTTAAGAAATCATCAACATAAAAAAATAAATAAACAACAAAATGGCTGTAACTAGAAAATAAGTTAATGTGAGTTTTATCAGACAGTAATAAAAACAACAAACGGTAATAGAAATAGCCATTGTAACCAGACAAAAATCTCCCAACCCAACTTTACACTCCCCAAAACTTGACATATAATAAACATTCCTACTTTGATCAAAGCAGAGACCACTTGATAAGGGAAAACTAACCCCAGATTACACCTCCATTTCAAAACTATAAATGAGTAAAACATTTCGTTGCTTAATTATTCCATACATCGCATGAGGATGAAACTCTCAGCCAACAGATAAGGTTTAATGTTGAAATTAAACCTGAATGCAGTAACATAGTAATTTATGTGTCGCGAGGGAATCATATTTTTTAAATACTTTTAATTTTAAGCTCTTCTTCTGTATGAAGCACTGTTTTCTTTTGTTTTTCTTTTAAATTAAAACAAAAATATTAAAGAACTTCGGATATTCAATCTAACAGTTCTTTCATATCATATCAACACACACACACACACACACACACACACACACACACACACACACACATATATATATATATATACAGGTATGGAGGACTATAAATGAGTAAACTATTTCATCGGTTAGTTATTTTAAACATCTCTTGAGAATGAAACGGTCATCTAAATTTAAATTTTAATATTGAAATTAAACTTTAACACTTGTGGACCAGTTTCGAAACAGTACTTTCTGTGTCGCGATGGAATCATTTTTAAAAAAATAATTAAAATATATATATATATGTGTGTGTGTGTGTGTGTGTGTGTGTGTGTGTGTGTGTGTGTGTGTGTATTGATATAATAGGAAAGAACTGTTAGATTGATGAGCAAAAGTACTTTAGTATTTTTGTTTTTATTTTTAAAAAACAGTGCTCGATACAGAAGTGGAGCCTAAATTATAATATATATATATATATATATATATATATATATATATATATATATATATATATATATATATATTTAAATATGATTCCATCGCGACACAGAAATTAGTATATTTCGAAACTGGTCAGCAGTATTCAAGACCAGATTCGTATAAAATAATAGGAAAGAACAATGAGATTTATAATTAGGAATTCTTAGCATTTTATTGATGCATACATACTTATATATATATACGGTCGTATCGAGCAGTGTTCTTTAAAGATAAAAAACAGTGTTCGATAATATATATATATATATATATATATATATATATATATATATATATATATATATATATACCAACTAAAAGATATGAGAGACTAAATGTATAGAAATATTTCGATGGTGTACCTTCTTCTTTGTCCGTGTACCTTTAGGTTGTTGGTGATCATGGCTCTCCACAATTTCTAGTCCTTTGTAGCTCTTAATAAACTGATGCATTTTAAGTTTCTATCTAAATTTTATCTTTGTCAAAAAATTGTATGCCATTTATGCCTGGTAATATATATATATCCTACGGAGGACGTGTATTCTTCTAACAAGATTTCTCGAATATTCAGGCCGGTAGATGTTGTTTGATAAAAAATCCTTTTTAATGTAAAAAAAACCCAAAACAAAAACAAAAACAGAGCATTTACTTGAATATGGGTATTCTGCAAAATAACAATTAAAGAAATTAATTAAATAATGATAATAATTATATATATATATATATATATATATATATATATATATATATATACATATATATATATATATATATATATACATATATATATATATATATATATATATATATATATATATATATACATATATATA
Organism: Acanthosepion esculentum; assembly: GCA_964036315.1. Classification (NCBI taxonomy): domain Eukaryota; kingdom Metazoa; phylum Mollusca; class Cephalopoda; order Sepiida; family Sepiidae; genus Acanthosepion; species Acanthosepion esculentum. The sequence goes on along the minus strand of OZ038507.1, from coordinate 33,823,333 downwards.
TATATATATATATAATCATTTATTTGAATATTACAACATAAATATGTTATAAAATCACTACAAAAATAGCCATTTTGTTTCAACACCTCTGGTGTCTTATCAAGTGATGATGTAGAATATAGAATAAATGGTTTTAAAAGTTTCAAATTAATTAACGATCCTTAGCTAGGAGTAAACGCTGTTACATAAGCTAGAATGACCGATCAAAATACAAGTATAGGGTAATTCGAAAAATTAGACAACTAAGCAAGGTTATCATAGATTTATAAAATTTGAAATTAAGATTAAAAGTAAAAAATTAAAATTTACCTATTTAGAAATCTAAATCAAATCTCTATTAAGTTTTAAATTGTAGAATTACCGAGGGGAAAAATATAAAAATATAAAAATAAAAATAAAAGATATATATGCTATTTAATTTATATTTTCATTGAAATTATGTTAAAAAGGATGTCCAGAGCCCCAGACAAAAATGTATACATTTTTATAGTTTCATTTCAACATGGTAGTCGCCTCTCACGCAAAATCATTCGAACATACTCAGGTTATAATACATAAGCGCCCAGACATATTTAGATATAAAATACGGTGACGAGACACGACCCTTGATAAAAAAAACAACATTGAGGTCATTCTAGCTTATATAACAGCGTTTACTCCTAGCTAAGGATCGTTAATTAATTTGAAACTTTTAAAACCATTTATTCTATATTCTACATCATCAGTTGATAAGACACCAGAAGTGTTGAAACAAAATGGCTATTTTTGTAGTGATTTTATAACATATTTATGTTGTAATATTCAAATAAATGATTATATCTGCTCTACTCTGTATTGAGCACTCTTTAAAGAATAATAATTGTTGGTTATTGGAATTTACTCCGTATATACCAATCCCACACTTGGTTATATATATATATATATATATATATATATATATATATATATATATATATATATATATATATATATATATATAAAGAAATATAGTCTTAAAGTGTGCTATATTTATGGGATAAAGTGCTCAATATCAGAGATAGAGCGTGTGTAAATATAAAAGTGAACATAGAAGTCAACACTTAGAGGCGACAGTCTGTTTCATGCTAGAAACAGACTGTCGCCTCTAAGTGTTGACTTCTATGTTCACTTTTATATATATATATATATATATATATATATATATATATATATATATATATTTAAACAAAAGACTATTGTAATATCCATATAATCATTCTGATGATGGCTCATGTGAGTCGGAAGTTTAGATCGACAACGATCAATATAATAATGAAATATCCAAATGTTTGACTGTGTTTTTTTTTATTTTCTCTTGAAACTAAAACCATTTAATATACGACACTTGGAAAGGCTCATCATAAAACATAATAGATATCCGTTGTCTGTTATATTTAATTATATTTATATATATATTAAGGGATATCTATTATGTTTTATGATGAGCCTTTCCAAGTGTCGTATATTAAATGGTTTTAGTTTCAAGGGAAAATAAAAACAAAGACAGTCAAACATTTGGATATTTCATTATTATATTGATCGTTGTCGATCTAACCTTCCGACTCACATGAGCCATCATCAGAATGATTATATGGATATTACAATAGTCTTTTGTTTAAATAGAAGTATGTATGTGTGTGTGTCCAATACAGTTTTAAATCTTTGAAGGGATGGGATAAACTTGGCATAATAGTGAAACCGTTCCATCCATAAAATAAAAACAGCTCTTAGATTTATTGAAAAAAAGAATGAAATCAATTATCCAACTTATACTTTGAGGAACTTTTGCAACGATTGTCAAGCATTTGTGCTGCAGTAATCAAGGCTAAAGGAGGATATTTTGACAAGAGTAAAATTTAATCATAAAATACTTTTCCCCCTTTTTTTTCATAATAAAATTCCTAATAAAAAAATTCATTTGTCACGTATCTAACCATATATAATAATTTTCTCTAAATTAAAGTGCAAAACGACTACTTTTGGCGCCAATTTAAAAACAAAAATATGCCACTGGTGATCTCAAAATGAAAAAGGAAGACCGGAAGACTGAGGATGGCGAAAATTTTTAAAAAATAACAAAAATAGTAAACAAAAGGTTTAATATAAGCATAGCAAAATAGAAATAAAGATCATAGGAAAAGATCACAGGAAAAGAAAGATCATAGGAAAAGATCACAGGAAAAGAAAGATCATAGGAAAAGAAAGATCACAGGAAAAGAAAGATCATAGGAAAAGAAAGATCACAGGAAAAGAAAGATCACAGGAAAAGAAAGATCATAGGAAAAGAAAGATCACAGGAAAAGAAAGATCATAGGAAAAGAAAGATCACAGGAAAAGAAAGATCATAGGAAAAGAAAGATCACAGGAAAAGAAAGATCATAGGAAAAGAAAGATCACAGGAAAAGAAAGATCATAGGAAAAGAAAGATCACAGGAAAAGAAAGATCATAGGAAAAGAAAGATCATAGGAAAAGAAAGATCACAGGAAAAGAAAGATCATAGGAAAAGAAAGATCATAGGAAAAGAAAGATCCCAGGAAAAGAAAGATCATAGGAAAAGAAAGATCATAGGAAAAGAAAGATCATAGGAAAAGAAAGATCACAGGAAAAGAAAGATCATAGGAAAAGAAAGATCACAGGAAAAGAAAGATCATAGTAAAAGAAAGATCACAGGAAAAGAAAGATCACAGGAAAATAAAGATCACAGGAAAAGAAAGATCACAGGAAAATAAAGATCACAGGAAAAGAAAGATCATAGTAAAAGAAAGATCACAGGAAAAGAAAGATCATAGGAAAAGAAAGATCACAGGAAAAGAAAGATCATAGGAAAAGAAAGATCATAGGAAAAGAAAGATCCCAGGAAAAGAAAGATCATAGGAAAAGAAAGATCACAGGAAAAGAAAGATCATAGTAAAAGAAAGATCACAGGAAAAGAAAGATCATAGGAAAAGAAAGATCACAGGAAAAGAAAGATCATAGGAAAAGAAAGATCCCATGAAAAGAAAGATCATAGGAAAAGAAAGATCCCAGGAAAAGAAAGATCATAGGAAAAGAAAGATCATAGGAAAAGAAAGATCCCAGGAAAAGAAAGATCACAGGAAAAGAAAAAAAGGATGGTGTTAGTAAGAGAAAAGATTAAGGAACGAAAGAAAGAAGGAAAACTTGTCGAAGGAATAAGCAGGGAAATAGAATAACACAATAAAAATGCAAAGTCAAAGTAAATATTTAGAAAAACACTGGCATCGACAGATTTACAAAGCCTACCATTGAAAAATGAACAGCCTGGATTTCAAACCCAAGCTCGAAAATCTCACTCTGGTATTCATGAGTGCGTGTCAAAATTCTCACGTATTCTTTCAATAAACCATATGTAATCTGAAGTGTCAAAAACAGAGACAGCTATCTGGTAAATTATAGCTTCTCTCTTCATTGAATAACGACGGCTTCGTGACGTAGCATAAATTTATAATTGTCCATAATTAAATGGGCATATATTAGTAGTCTTTCAATTTTCATTCTGCATGAAACAATTTTTGAATAATAATAATAATAATAAAAATGTTGAAATTACTAGATTATTAAACATTAGTTAACTTCCGGGGCGCCATGTGAATTTAAAAAGAGATCACTTACATTCGCGTTTAATATCTGGAGGCACAGTGAAGTAATTGATAGCGGAACGGTCTGGGGAATTGCAGAGCGGAGTTCGAATTCCAGTCGTGTTCATTATATTTATTTACGTGCTAATGCCCTTGGAAAAGGTAAGAATACATAATAACCCCTAAGGACAAATAGCAGTATTGGTTGGCAACCGGTGGGCTAGGTGGAGGAAAGACTCTGAATTCATACCAGCCTAGGGAGGATTGGGCTCCGTCATGCTATCTTGCCCAAAACACACCCCTGCTGCTACGACTGCAGTACATGTGCTGACCCATAGACCCTAATGCAACGGAATATTATGAACTTGTCCCGTGCAATGTGTTCAATTCAGATTGATTCATAAAGATAGCTGTATGTTTTTATCATTTCACCCCAAGTAAGGCGATAAAGCCACTAAGACGAAAATGGGGTGCTGGTTGTGAAAGAATACGAGAAAAAATATTAAGGAGAGAGAACGATAAAAAAACAAGTGATAAACAAGATGGAATTTAACGATTAATGTTGATTAAAGATGAATGTTTACTGGAAAGAAAGAAAGAAGCCGGAAGAGAGTTCCACGTGCGAGAAGTACGAAAGAAGAAAATGTCAAAAAAGGAACAACGGTTACATCTAGCAGTTTCACCTGTAACCGTAACTACTGATCTGCTACTGCGCTTGCAGCGGTAACAAAGAGGAAAGCTCATCAGAACAATTCCCTTTATATACGTAAAGAAAATCTACAAACCATTCCCCGTGTAGCGAAGTCAGTATTGGGATAGTTTCTCAAATACACTAGTTCTTTGTATTGAGCTTAGTAAAAGGATGTGAAAATTCACATCGCTAAAGCCTGTGACGCCTTAAATAAAATTGATGCAATTAGGAAATTGTTATATACCGTACCTATGAACACTAATGGGTATGTCTCAATCCTCAAAATACGTTGGACGCTATTGTAAGTCGGGGTAATATGCTGTCTAAGTAAACCACCACTGGCAGTGGTTTACCTAATTCACGCCGCTGGCGAGTATTGTATTTTGTTGATGTTATAAAGATTACCATGTCATTTCCAACCTCCGTTTTGGTTGTTCATCATTCAGTAACCCTTTCTAGGTTTCAACAATATATAGATATATCATTTTCTTATTGTATACGATTGTCATATACTTTGCCTATGAATATAGGTATGTCCCAATCCTCATAAATACGTTGAACACTATTGTAAGTGGGGGTACTATCCTGTCTAAGACCTCTTACCGACCGGTTTTTGCCTCGTGATTACCTGGATTATTTTCTGATCTCCATTTCGTTCTGTTAAGTCTGTTTTTATTTTACTTTTTCTTACGTTTTCAATTTTGAACTGACTGATTTTTGAAAAGTTTTTGATTTTTTTCTTTTTCAATTTCTCACCTTCTCCAATTTTTCTTTTTCCTTTTTTCTCCTCTCATTCTTTTTTTTATTAGCTTTTTGATTTTCTTTTATTTTTAATTAATATTTTATATTTTCAGTTTCCTTTTTAATTTTCTGTAATCCTCAGCTAAAGTTTATCATTTTTTATTTACGTCAAGCTTTATTGTTTACGTTATTACGTGTTATATCGTTCTTTGTTATTCTTTGTTTTTCGTTCTTTGTTTTCCCTTTTTAAATATCCGTTAAGTTTTCTGTGTTGTACTTGTGAAATATTTTCTGTACATATTTGTTTTAATTGTCTTGTATTTGTAATTTTTGTCTAATCTGTTCGTTTTTTCCGTTTTCGTTTTTCTTCGTTAACGGCCAGACTTGCTAATTTAGCCGCCATATTTGTTTTTGTGATTTTTTTAGTTTCGTATTAGTTCCGTATTTTCTTTCGTGTTCTAGTCCTATTACTTTATTATTTATTGTTGTTTGAATTTATTTGTGTATTTTTTATTCCTTTTCGTACGCTTAACACCTTTTTTTTGTATAATCCTTTTAAAAGGAATTTGTAATTGTCTTGTATATTAATTTTTGTTCAACGTTTTATTCTTGTCTGTATTTTCCCTAAGGTTTTGTCTTTAGCACGTCTAACTGTTTTATTATATTTGTTTTACTGATTTATTTATCTTATTTCCTTATTACTTTATTTTTGTAAAAAGAAAAAAATATATATATATATAAAGTCCTTATGTATATAAAAAAAAATGGGTGCCAAGAAGAAGGTAAAAAAACTTATTTGGAACTAGAAAAAAAAAGACTGAGCCACCCGATATCGGAATAAAATAAAAATGCTGATACTTCTAATGATTCAACAAAACGTATGGTGGCCGATAATGGCCAAAAAATTCAAGAAACATGTTTAGCGGAAAAGAGTCAAAATTCTCCCACTCCTGCTGAAACCATGGGCGCCTTATCAGGCCAAAGTACACAAAATCAAGAAAATATTACGGAATTCAAGTCAGGACAAGACACTAATTCAAGAAAATAATTGACAACAGACCTTACCAAGAAAGATGACAATGTAGCGGTCGGGGAGACGTCCTCTTGATGGTCGTCCCCTCCTAAATGCAGTATCAACATTACGGAATTCTGTGAGAAAGCTAAAAGCTACGCCCATCTTGTTACAAAAGATGGGCTCTTGATAAACCTTGAGGAGCTACAGATAGTTGAAAAAAGGATTGTGTGGGTCTTTGTGGTGGACAAGCACTCGCGCAAAATAGTCGCTCCACTAAAGACACCGTCATAAAGTCATTGACGTCCCTGGGGATCAAACCTCAGAGAGTCCTTAAAGGCAAAGGCTTCTTCATGTGGGACATACTGTTACCTACGCCTGCCGACTGTGAAGCGCTGAGCACTCGGGACCTAATTATAAAAGATTTAATACAAAGGATCGAATATCAAGGCAGGCGTAGGACCAAGGTTTCAGTTTATGAGATCCCTCCTCAGATTGTCGGCCAGCACTTGGCCGCCTAACTGTGCCAATTTGGCCAGATACACAGTGCGTCTTCTGACGATCTGACTGGGGGATGGAGCTTTGAATTGATGGTAGATCGGAAGGCCTTCGTCTCCATCCCCAACTGCCTGGATGTTGAAGGCCAGAAGATGCCGATTATAGTAACAGGTCGAAGACCGGCTTGCTGGAAGTGTGGACAGACTGGTCACCTGTCCTCTTCCTGCCCAGAGATGAAGGCCTCTGGAGTTCTAGCCACCACCGACCCAAATCTTCCTCAAGCTGAGTCTGTTGTTTCCGTCTCGCCTGTAATTGCATGCCAACAGCCAGGACCGGTAAGGTAAAACCCCCGGTTGGGTCCGTCTCACAGCCTCATGTACAAAAGGGAATTGACGGGGGCGGTTGTTGGGAATGCCTGGTGGGACAATTTAAAATCGAAAATTAGAACGTTTGCTGCTGATTTTAGCCGTCAATTCAATCTAGATAGATTAGCGGCGCAAACGGCTTTAGAGCAAAAAGTAGATCGGGCAGTGAAATCCCGTGATAGTGGGGAAATGGCCTTAGCTCAGTCTGTGTTGTCATCCTTGATTATCAAGAAGGATCAAGCTCTGGTAGTTAGGACTAGGTTAAAAAGAATGTCCTCTGAGGCGACGAGTATGGCAACTGAGTTACGCGCAGAGGAGTCTCGGAATGCATCTCGGCGACATATCGCAAGCGTCACATTGCCGCATAAGCGGACCGTGACTTCAAACGCGGGCATATGTGAGGATTTTCGTGATTACTTTCAGGAACTTTTCACCAGGGAGCACGGTCTGAGCCCTCCTCAATTCAACGCCTATTTAGCCTACTTCCCCTGTCTTGAGGCAGCTGAAGCGGCCGGGTACGAGGGTCCCATCACAGTCGGAAATCTAAAAAGCGTTGAAAGAGGTTGGCCGGGATAAATCTCCGGAATTAGATGGTCTTCCCTACGAAGTTTACTTAAGGCAGTCGCCCGTTTTTGTTTCTTTGCTGGAACTGATTTTCAACAACTGGATGAAGCAGTGGTCTATACCTCAGCGCTTCACCAGGGGTGTGATCAAGTTGCTACGCAAGGTCAAAAACGGTGGGGATGGGATAGGTAATTTTCGTCCTTTAACTATGCTAAATACAGAGTTAATGATTTTGGCAAAGATCTTAGCCAACCGTTTGCAGGCTGTCCTGTCTAGTCTGATTGGCTCCGAACAGACTTGTGCTGTGAAAGGTAGGACTATTCAGGACAACCTTCATATGGTACGCTTGATCATTGAGAAAGTCGACAGTGAATACTCTATCATGGGCCCATCCCTGATATTTCTACAATCTTATATGGACGCAGAATGCGCTTTGCAGGACACTACTGGCGTGTAAAACAAGAACTCACAAGTGATCTACTACTCTGGGAAACTAGCCATGTCACAAGACGGGGTAGTCACCTAGCATCAACATACATTGATCAGTCATGTTATGAAACAGCATGCAAGCCTGATGACTTTCCGACCTTGATGAAGGACCGTGAAGGTTGGTGTGATAGATTCAAGAATGTCTGGGTAGCTCGACCGAATAATAATAATGCAAAGAACCATTCAATCAGCCGACGTCACAAGACACATTTGGAGTGAGCTTTAGACCTAATAGGCATCCAAGGCAAGAAGCCCCTGGGACTATGATCGCTAACCGGCCCCGGGCATATTTGGGCGTTTGCCCGGGGATAATTGTTTTGTTTCCTCGTTAAATCGATAACTTTTACCGTTTCTTTTTGCAATAGGCAACTTATCATTTTCGGGACATTTACTCTTTAGAACCAGTACAAAGGCACGGTGGATTAATGGATAGCGGCTCGGATTGAGGAATCGGAGAGCCGAGTTCGAATTCCAGTCGAATCCAATACGCGCTGATAGTCTTGGGAAAAGTATGAATCCTCTTCCCCCCGCCCCCACAATGCGATGGGTAAATAGCAGAACAGACCGGATGGCAACTGGTCTACCACAGAAAGAAATGGCAACCTACTGCGGGAAAAAATCTGCTTCGTCAGTCATGTATCGAAAGATACATGATCGCCTAAGCTTGTATCCCGCATGACGCATAACTAACTGCCAAAGTAATACCTACGAATATCTTCTTTTTTTCTTGTCGAGTGGCAGAAAACTTAATGCGAAAAAATGAAGAGAGGTGGCCCATGCATTTACGTCGTATTTAAAATGCACTTGAAATTTGAAGATGAGTGAATAATCCCATGATTTGGTTGAACGTCCAATGATCCCGAATCTGTCTTTCTCTCTCTCTCTCTCTCTCTCTCTCTCTCTCTCTCTCTCTCTCTATATATATATATATATATATATATATATATATATATATATACATATATATATGTATATATATCTCTCTATCTATCTATCTATATATATATATATATATATATATACATATATATATATATACATATATATATATATATATATATATATATATATATATATATATATATGTATATATATAGATAGAGAGAGAGAGAGGGGGGATTGATATATAAATGTGAAGAAAGAGATGAATGTATAGATGGAGGGAGAGAGATAAAAGATAGATAAAAGATAGACTGATGAAGATAGACAGATAGATGGATACGAATAGAACGACAGAGATATGAACAGAATGAGATAAATGAGCAAACGGTGATAGATAGATAGATAGATAGATAGATAGATAGATAGATAGATAGATAGATAGATAGATAGATAGATAGACAGATTCGAAGAGTGATGTAGAAAGACCTGAAGAGTGAGATGGATAAACTGATAAATATATAGCTAGAGTGAGAGAAAGATAAAATTGGCTGACACACAGACAGACAACTCCGATGTGTACAATGTGATAGATAGATAGATAGATAGATATGGATAAAGAAACAAATATATGTATATATAAATAGATCGAGATTGATTGAGAGAGAAAGGAAGATGATCCCAGCCGTATCTCTTGATGTCTGGAGGATTGTCTTCTTTATTCCCCTCCTGCTGATTCACCGTGCTGCATTCGACCGTAACTACATTAGGTGATGCCATCACTGCGTCGGCGGAAGAGTGAATATTCCCATGATTCGGTTGATCGTCCACTGATCCAGAATCTATGGATCAGGAGGATTAAGCGTTGACTTGGTGAATTTCGACATGGAACAGCATTTCCTGATGTGACGGATAAAAGATTAAATTTGTTAATTAAACATTTTAAAAAGATTCAAGCAAATTAACTTTGTTATGCGACAGACGATTCGTTCTTGTAGTTTTGTTCGCAAACTCAGCAGATATTCTTTTTTTGTTTCCTCGTTAAATTGAAACCTTTTTACTTTTACAAAACAAGAACTTGCGAGTGATCCAATGTTCTGCAGAGATAGCCATGGATCGAAACGGGTTGGTCACCTAGCAACCACCTACATTGCTCAGGTATGTTATGAAACAGAATGTCACCCTGATGATCTTCCGTCCTTGATGCAGAAAAGTGAGGGTTGGTGTGAGAGATTCATGAATGTCTGAGTCGCTCGGCCGAATAAGAATAATAATACAAGGAAACAATCAATCAACCGACGGCACGAATACACGAGATCCATTTGGAGTGAGCTTTAGACCTAATAGGGATCGGAGGCAAGACACCCCTGAGGCTGTGATCGCTAACCGGACCCGGGCATATTCGTTCTTAATGTAGTTTTCTTTTTAGCAAATACAGCGAGTAACTTTTTTATTGTTTTCTCGTTAAATTGAGAATTTTTTAATTTTTAGTTTACAAATCAAGACCTTGCGAGTGATTTAATGTTCTGTACAGTTAGCCATGGGTCAAAACGGGTTAGTCGCCCAGCAACCACCGACATTGACCAGGTATGTTATGACAAAGAATGCCACCCTAATGACATTCCGACCTTGATTCAGCACCGTGATGGTTGGCGTGATAGACTCATGAATATCGGAGATAGCTCGACCGAATAATATATATATATATATAATAAGAAGCGAGAAAGAGTGCACTTTGCTGAAGAAGAAATGAGTCTGTTTATCGCACATTCGAAATAACATTGAAGAAACAGTGAAAACATCGACTATTATTTTCCGTCATTGAGCACAGAAAAATATGATTGGATTCGAAATCATTAATGTTCCTTCTTATAGTGAACTTCGGTTATGTGAAGAAGAAGAATTCTTCACCCTCTCTAGTGATCGAGGGCTCAAAATAAAACATTCGATGGTAGCCATTGATACATTCTGGATTTCGATATAAAAGGAACATCCCACATTAGCTAAAAAGGCTTTATCATTTTTATTGCAGTTTTCTGCTTCTTATTTATGTGAATTAGGCTTCTCTGCCCTAAATAACATAAAAAATAAGAAGCGGGAAAGAATGCGCTTTGCTGAAGAAGAGATGAGTCTGTTTATCGCACATTCAAAATAACATTGAAGAAACAGTGAAAAAACATCAGGCACAGGTTTCACACTAAATAAGCTTCACAAATAGTTAAATAGAAATTTTGAAATAAAGTTAACTTCATATTTTTGTTTATTTTCTTTTTAAATCTATGGTTTTATTTCATAATGTTAAAATTTATACTCTTTAAAAAGTTTGCTAAGTATTCCATTATATTTTTATTTGCTTGAAGGTGTGCCGTTGTTTAAAAAAGGTTGAGAAACACTGCCCTAGTCTAGTGTCGGGAAACTTTGTGCAAATAGAGTTTTTCCTCGTGGTTCCAACCAAATCACAGTTCTATGGACCTATCCCTGATATTTCTACAATCTTACGCGAACGCAGAATGCGCTTTGCAGGATACCGCTGGAGAGCAAAACAAGAACTTGCGATTGATCTACTGCTCTGTACAGCTAGTCATGGAGCAAGATGGGTTGGTCACCACGCAAAAACCTACATCGACCAGTTATGTTATGACACAAATTGCCACTCTAATGACCTTCCGACCATGATGTAGGACCGTGATGGTTGGCGTGATAGACTCATGAATGTCCAAGTTAGCTCGATTGAATATTTAAAAAAAAAGCTCTTTCCGAGAATAAGCTCAACTAATGTTTATCTCCTGGTCCGTCTGCAACAGCGTTATGGCTAACGATCTATTTTAGTGGATCATCACGAGCATAGTGACTTCAGTTTTTATTAGTGCGTGCAACACTACAAAAATCTTTTATGTAACCTGTCTCTTCGGGACGTAGGCTATCATGGCTCTCCACAACTGCCTATTCATTGTTGCTGTAAATAATCTGTTTCCTTACTTAATCTCCTAGTTTCTGGTCAGCCATACATTTACACAATATCGTTAAGTTGGTTACTCGCTGTTTTCCTCCTCCCCTCTTGCAATCAATATTATCCTGTGAGTGTCTAATTCTCTGATCCCCTTTTCCTCATTATGTATCACAGAAATTTCAACTGGCTGTATCTGATTCTAAGTATATGTGCTTTTTTTGGTTTCCCATTTTTCTTAACCTCCAGTGATGGTATTCTCAGCATCCTTCTGTAGAGCCACACCGCTGTTGCCTCAAGTCTCTTTTTCATCTGTGAGTAAATTTCAAGCAGTCTCTTCCGCAAGAGGTGAAGTGATATGACACAGTAGTTCCTTGATATTTTCTTTTCTGATCAGTATGTGTGTATACTGCGGACTTTTCTGGAATCAAAACTCAGAAACCTTGGGGGTCCGAATCTGTGGATTCAGCAGGATGGGGTCACTGCGAACACACGATCAGAGTAGATCAATGGAAGCTTTGAGTGAGAGCTCTTTCCAGGACATTTGATTTCTTTACGCGGTGACACTGGATGGCCTGAAAACTCGCCCGATCTCCCCAACCCCTGCGATTATTTTCTCTGGGGTTGCTTGAAAGTTGAGGGTTACAGACATCGACCAGCAACCGTTGAAGAATTAACGTTATTCGCCAAAAAAGTGGCAGAAATACTGCCAGAAATAATTCTTCGGGTGATGGAAAACTTTAGAAATCGTTTACAGCAATAGAGGTCACCATTTCGCGGATTTCACTTTTAAGAGGAAGAGGTTAATTTGGTGTTCCAGGTAAAATAAACAAACATGCCTTTAAGCTTATTTTATCGTTCTTAGCAAAATAGACCCCGAGCTATTTTGCCGGCAAATATTTTTATTATTATGAAGGAAAGTGATGTTTTAAATAACAAAACACATATTTAAAACAGAAGTTTATCTATTTTCACTCTCAATTGTTAAGACAATTTAAAATCTTTTCCACCATCAATTGTTAAAACAGGTTTAAAATTATTTATTCAGCATCAATCATAAAATATTGAAGTCTTTGAATATTTAAGCCCTTTAGGCATAACAGTCTCTGCAAATCCCAAAGTTACTCTTGGGAATGCTTCTCTTGCCAATACACTTCAGGCGTACTAACTGAAGACGACAGACACAGACCACAGAATCCATGTTGTTCAAGTCCTACCTACACAGCCCACACAACCTCTACATTGACGGTCTCAAATATAATATATTCTTAGTTCTAAAATACTATTTATATATACCAGCAAAATAGCCTTGGTGTCTATTTTACCGGGATCGGCAAAATAACCTTGGTGCCTATTTTACCGAGACCGGCAAAACAGCCTTTGTTTCTACTTTACCGAGACTGATAAAATAGCCTTTGTTTCTACTTTACCGAGACCAGTAAAATAGTCTTAGTCTCTATTTTACCAGGACCGGTAAAACAGCCTTGGTTTCTATGTTACCAGGACCGGCAAATAGCCTTGGTTTCTATTTTACTGGGACCAGGAAATCGCCTTGGTATCTATTTTACCGAGGTCGGCAAAAAAGCCTTGATATCTATTTTAGCCGGACATGCATATTAGCCTGGGTTCTGTTTTACCGGGACCGGCAAAATAGGCTATTCGTTTTTTTAAAACAATACGAATAAAGACTGTAGCTCTTTCTATAAACACCAGTGGAATAAATTTTAAGATAGCAACTACCTTTCTCTTTTCGTGAACCTTTAAAATATGGAAAGTATTTCTGCCGCATATTATATTTTGATTCATATTTCGAGTGATATATTTTGCTATTTTAGTATTACTGTGCAATTATTAAGGCTCCTACCGTAGAGAAAGTATGAGTAAGAGCATCACACAAGTAATGAAATTAAGACTCAGTTATTACTACGTTAATGACGGGTCAAGATCGGCCGCCTACCATAGAAGAAACATCCAATTTGGCACAACCAAATAAAACGACTCTCCACAAGGACGCCTACCATAGAGTAAGTATCCAATTGGAGAAGTGTTTCTCAAACTTTTTAAGCAACGGCACACATAGGAGAAAATGAAAATATCACTGCACGCTTAGCAAAGTTTTTAAAGAGTATACATCTAAATTTTATGAGATAAAACCATAGATTTTGATTTAAACAAAGAATTTTGAATACAATTATATGAAAAAAAGGTTCATATTTATTTATATACTTGGTGGTATATAGAGTACACATCTGCGAACTACAGCCACTGGCCGCCAGACGATTGCGGGAAAACGCGTGAAACTGGCAGTCTTTGTCAGTCACTGCCTACCTGAATTTTCATTATATATATATATATATATATATATATTCAGAGAGAGACAGCTTACCCTGACGATCCGTCTAGGTGAAGCCTAGGTAGGTTTACCTGGCTCTTTACAATCATAGTTAGGTTGGCTCTACTTAGTGTATTGAGCACTTACATAGTTACTTTTGCTTTACTCGGTTTGGAGGTTTTTTTTCTTCCTTTGGACTCTGAGCTTGCATTCTGGACGATTGTTTTCGCCTCAATTGCATGTTCTTAGTTCTTTCTTTTTTTATCCCCTATTTTCCCTTGGGCATTGGTTTGTTCAATTACAAGCCAAAATACCTAAGGTTTTTCCAAACGAGTATATATATATATATATATATATATATATATATATATATATATATATATATATATATATATTACGCAAATCATTCATACGAAAAGCAGATAATGAAGTTAATGATATGGCAAGTATCACTCTCGCAAACAATTTTTAATAATAAAATACTTTAACCTCTAATCCGTGAATGAATGGTATGATCGTTGTTTATAAATTCCGGTTTTATCAGGTCTTTTTTTACTACATTATCTGCTTTTCGTATGAATGATTTGCGTAATATAAATTGAAGCCGCATTACATACTTCATATATATATATATATATATTTTTGTCATCCACAGACAGACTGTTTCGCTGTTTCCCAGCTCATCAGTGTGGCTAGACGTCCGGTTGCCTCTAGCTAGGATCGAAACCCGACTGAATTTGCGTCAGTCAGAACTTCTACCCGCTAAGCCATCAGCGTACGGAATGAAGGTGAATTTTAGCGTGTTTATTTTTAGATTCGGATATATATATATATATGAAAAATTATAATAAATAATTATTGCTCTACTATCGGTATTGAGCCCCCTTTTGAATTAATGCTGTGAACGTTAGAATTTATATATTATTTTCGTTCTCATTACATTCGGATATATATATAAACATGTCTGTGTGTGTGTGTGCATGTGTATGTATGTGTGTATATGTACAAATGTGTTTACTAATTCTTCGTGGTGAGACAGTGTATGCATTGAGAGGGAATATGCACACGCATATATACACGCATGCTGACAGAAACACACGAAAATGGAAATAGATCTAAGAACACACAGGGGCCATTAAAACATTAAAAGATAAGATACCGACAACTAATTCATCACTTCTCAAATCAACCTTAATTGTTTTATGACCCTTCGCGCAGAACTCTTCACTGCCATTTCAAGAAAGACATTCGGATTATTAACACAAAAACAGAGAATGTCTCATATCGAGAATATTTAACATTGAAAATCATAAAGAAAAAAATTAATTATTTTTAATAATATGTGGAAATCTCCACCCTTTACCGGAAAAATAAAGCATAATATTTTTTTTTTAAATCCACATTACAACCAAAAAAGTTTGCGGTTCCTCTCTTCTTTTTAATATACACATTTTCTCTCGTTGGAATCACTATAACCTCTTCTAGTTATATATATATATATATATATATATATATATATATATATATATATATATACAATTTTGCTGCTATAGGATTTGGACAACTTTGCTGCTACACGATATATATATATATATATATATATATATATATATATATATATATATATATATATATATTATAATATTTTTTGTTTTTAAAAATATGATTCCTTCGCTACATAAGAGTTCTTACGTTTCAAAAGCGAGAGCCGAGACCCCTAACATAATTTTTTGGATTCCCAAATTCTCGCTTGACGAGGAAGCGGGTCCAAGCACCTTAACTCAACATGACTTCAAAAAATTATGTTAGGGGTCTCGGCTCTCGCTTTTGAAATATGAGAACTCTTATGTAGCGAAGGAATCATATTTTTAAAAACAAAAAATATTATAATATAAGATCTACTTCTGTATGGAGCACTGTCTTTTCGAAAATAAAAGCAAAAATACTAAGGAACACCGGATTATTTACCTAACGTGTTCTTTCCTATTTTTCTGCATACCTGCATATATATATATATATATATATATATATATATATATATATATATATATATATATATATATATATATATATATATATATATATATATATAACTTTTCTGCTAATTGATGATCACTCATACACTAAAACATTTTGCTCTTGTATATAAATACTTGTCATAAAATAAAATCCTTGCATTGGTCTTGATAAAGTCTCTCGGAGGAGGAAACATGTCGGCTAAGATAGGTTATCCTGTTGTCTTTATTAATATTTTTCTTATACTCTATCTGAAATTCGTGTATGCATACTTACATAAGTCAGTGAATTAAGTGCCATTCGTGATAGACGTTTGGCCTGTCGTGTCTCTTTCAATTAATAACAGATTAAGATTTTCCCCCCAGTAGGACCCAGTCTATCCTGCTATTCTACCAATAGCTGGATTAATGCCCTTCCCAAGGCTATTTGTGCGTAGGCGAATGTAAGGGACCCGACATGAATTCGAACTCGGCTCTCTGACATCCAATTTCGACCCGATATTCATTATACCACAACATGCACCCTGCACACACACACACACACCCATAAACAGACACAGACACAGACACAGACACACACACACACACATATATATATATATATATATGTATATATATATATATATATATATATATATATACACATATATATATATACATATATATATATATGTATATATATATATATATATATATATATATATATATATATATATGAAGAAATATAGTCTTAAGGTGTGCTATATTTATGGGATAAAGTGCTCAATATCAGAGATAGAGCGTGTGTAAATATAAAAGTGAACATAGAAGTCAACACTTAGAGGCGACAGTCTGTTTCATGCTAGTGCAATCGTCATATATATATATATATATATATATATATATATATATATATATATATATATAAATATATATATATATATATATATATATTTATACCAGTATATACCAGGTGTAACAGGAAAATTGTCCAAATCGTGTAATTGCAGGGAATAATTTTCCATCCCACAAAATATTTAATATCTAAAAGAAATCACGAATCTGATTGAGTTTCTTATCTTACAGGTTTTCAGATAAGACGCTTGGCCATCTTGATACCATTTGTCGCAAGAATCACTGAAAAACCCTTTGAATTATTCAGCTAGAAAGGAGAGATTAAAATCATTTTGTGTCAGCCCCACTATGTCTTTACAAATCAGCAATGGTGAGACGAAACAGATCATTCAGGCCTTCAGTAATGATAGCAACATTCATACTGTGCCTTCCAACTTCAAAGTCCATTCAAGAACCATCAAGATATCGGTGAATAAGTTTAAAAAAGCGGGAACAGTAGAGAGGAGATCTGGATCAAGAGGTCAACTTAGAGCTAAATACATTGTTATTGTTGAAAGTAAAGTTCAATATTGTTATAAAAACATCGGAGAATTCCAGTAAGATATCTGTAATCCTTTCTAAGATACAACGATTCAAAGCTCAATCTGACAATTGGACAATTTTGCTGTTACAGGAGTTTGACAATTTTGCCGCTACAGGATTTCGACAATTTTACTGTTACACGATTTCGACAATTATGCTGCTACAGGATTTGGACAATTTTGCTGCTACGCGATTTGGACAATTTTGCTGCTATAGGATTTGGACAATTTTGCTGCTACACGATTTCGACAATTTTGCTGTTACACGATTTAGACAATTTTGCTGCTACAATGATTTGGACAATTTTGCTGTTAAACGATTTGGACAATTTTGCTGTTGCACGTTTTGGACAATTTTGCTGCTACACCCGGTATATATATATACATATATATATATATATATATATATATATA
Organism: Acanthosepion esculentum; assembly: GCA_964036315.1. Classification (NCBI taxonomy): domain Eukaryota; kingdom Metazoa; phylum Mollusca; class Cephalopoda; order Sepiida; family Sepiidae; genus Acanthosepion; species Acanthosepion esculentum. The sequence continues at coordinate 33,805,356 of OZ038507.1, read as the reverse complement.
TATATATATATTATGGTATTGGATAAATTCCGCTTAATCGTAGAAAATCGAAACTAAATTAATTATCAGTGGAAACCGATGGCCCTTATGATTAGCAGGAATTGGGCAGGCAAACGTCTCTTCAGTGTAGTTCCCATGGGTGTAGGCTATCAGAGTGTCCAAAGTATATAGTCGATGACCCACTTGTAACGATCACGATTTCTGTAGAAGTTACTAGCGTCTACGATCATTGCCATGGGAACTGTAAAATTTGTTCGTGAGCCTTAAAGAGAGAGGTTAGCGTTAATTGGTCTCTGAGAATTAGTTTGTGGTCATGCCTTCGGAATTGATGAGAAAAATTTGCAAGGAGGAAACTGCACAAGAAGAACAATCACGCAAGGCAAAACCAACTGGGAACGGCAGTGTCTTTCTGTCTCGCCCAACAAGTTAATCAATACAGCCACTTTCGTATCAAACTAAAAAGAGTGCGTCCCTATCCAAGAATAATTCTCTTGGAGTGAAATTAAGACGGTCTTTTTGAAAGGCAGATTGTTAAATTGCGTGAGGAGACATAGCCATTTTAAACAGGGTTTAATAATTTCCACTAAGAGCTTCATATATCTATATAATACTAAACCAAATACTCTATGTATGTATGTATGTTTGTTCCGAGACGCCGGGATGTAGAAATGCTGGTGTTTGGTGTCTGAGGTCGCCGTAAAACAACGGGGAGAGGTGTCCCCCTCGGCCTTCGTGAAGGCAGACATCTAGGTATGAAAATATATTTGTTTTTTACATCCAGGTAATAACAGGACAACGAAAGAATATATTTTCATACCTGATGATATCTCTAGGAACAGATGAAAAAAAAAAAAAATTCAACCTCAGCGTTGCGACCGCACGCTCCAAAATTTTTTACAATTTAACAATAACACATTTCTTAAAACATCTTTCGGATTACACCTATTATTTCGTTGTCCTGTTATTACCTGGATGTAAAAAACAAATATATTTTCATACCTGATGATATCTGTAGGAACAGTTGAAAGCTCGTAAAAACATAAAAAAGAGCTTATGCTACTGGAATTTATAAACAGGGATCATAACATTCATTTATTCCTGGTTAATGTATTTTATTAAATTTGTTTGCGAAGATGTATTCTCGCCATTTATATCATTAACTTCAATATCTGTATTAAATTCAATATCTGTTTTTTGTATGAATGATTCATGTCATATATATATATATATATATATATATATATATATATAATGTAAATCTTGAAAATACGTATGGATAATCCCAAGGAGGATGAAATCCGGAGAGCTCAATGTTAAATCAGAGCGAATAATTTAATTTAAAGAAAAACAGACCAGTTTCCATTGTTATAATTTATTTCACTAGAGTTTCTTTTCCCCTGGATCATCAGACCTCACTTCCAAGGATAAAAAATGAATTTAAACTTACACTTTTGAAGGACAGTATTAAGCTTATGTAAGGTGATATAGAGAACAGTGAAAGATAGTGTGACATGGTCGAAATTAGAGAGGGAAAGGAAGAGATAGGAATGCTTTTAAATTTATTTTTATTAGAAGACAACAGTGAGGAGGGGGGTAAGTATCAGATATTGACTTATTTAATAGATCAACTCACCGGAAACGATATAAAGAGAAAAAAAGAAAAAGAAAAAAGAGAAAAAAAGAAAGAAGGGTGAAGTAAAGATGTAAGAAGTAAGAGATGGACTTAGGATTTCGTAGGGAAGAACGGACTATAAATCACTGGGTGCCAAATAGATAGCGATTGTAATTAGCCTTTGAATTTTTGAAGATTAAAGTTGAATGGAGAGCATGGAACCGGAAAAGAATTCCACAAGAGAGAAGTGCGAGAAAAGAAACTGTTAGCATAGAACTCATGGCTATATCTAACCAGCTCAAATCTCAATTGATGAGATGTCGACACCAGTCTAGTACTGCGCTTGAATTTAAATATAGTCTGGGTATCATCGTGAAGAGCAATATTTATTTTGTAAAATTTAAAAAATTTGGCACAAGGCGAAATGCAGGAATGGCTGGTCTTCTTCTGTCTCATAATTCAGCTTAGCTAGCAAAAATCACTAACCTAAAGACGCTGCAATATTCCTTACACTAAAACGACGCATTCTTAATTGACATTCTTACTTCATCTCCCATAATACCTCATAAATTCTATGAAGTCCTAACCAGTCCTCATATGTACAATTCTTTTCTCTGGTGGAAGGGAATAAAACAACAATTTAAAAATATAAACTCTTATGTGTATTTGTCATAGCGAATATCACATCCGAACTATTGCCAAGAAAGTATTTATAGAAAAGGCACAGAGAGGTAACCATATGTCCGTGGGAAAGTGACTGAAGCTGAGCTGCCAGATTAGGACCAATAATATTGCTGATTCTTCGTTGGATTTTATCAAGTAGCTCAAGGTGAATAGCAAGGACACCAGACCATATGTGGCAGCAATATTCTAACCATTGTTTGTCGCCGTTGCATATTTTGAAATAAAAACGAGGAAGAAGCAATTGTGTATAATAACATTATAATAATTATTTTGCAGAAAAAAATACCTGTGCACAAAAAGGAAGCTTTTGTAATTTATATTAGTTCAATAAGTATGATTATTTTTAAGCAAACAATTGCTGTTCGATTTTTGGTTTTTGATCACCTTCACCTTTGAAAATTCTAATATGGTTTTGGTTTGATTTATTTTACGGCATATCAACCACAATTGGTTATTTAATGCCGACAAGATTTTTATTGCTGGTAATATTTTTTCCCAAAAAGGTATTGCTGGTAATATTTATTTTCTTCAAAACTGTATTACTGGCAATAATGTATTCTTGGTAATAATTTTTCCTTTTAAAAATTTATTGCTGTTATTAAAACCTATTTTTACACTTTCATAGTGTTTTAAACCCAGTCCGGTTTTAAACCCATAGTTGGGACCTTAACAGATGCTACCACCTCGCGTCAGGGTGAACCTGGGAACACCAGCAATTAAGAGGCGGTTCCACGCTCCTCAAAACCTCCTGATCAGAGACCTAGCTGCTGGATGTAGTTTATCGTCTTACCCAGTAGGCGGATGTAGTTTATCGTCATACGCAAGACGCGGATGTAGTCTATTGTCTTACCCAGGACGCCGATGTGTTTATCGTCATACCCAGGACGGTCTAATATGGTAAATGTTGAATGGGTATAATTTGTCACACCCGGGGGTACTATTACTTCAATACCTTTACGAAATCAGTAAACATATTCGTATTAATTTCTTATTACGTTTGATCTAAGTTATATTTTATAATGAGAGTCAGTCATTTATATACCATACGTGATATACGTTTAGGCGATCATGTATCTTTCCTTTCAATACATGACTGACGAGGCAGATTTTTCCCGTAGTAGATTGCCATTTCTTTCTGCGGTAGACAAGTTGCCATCCAAGGCTATAGAACCCAGTCTATCCTGCTATTTACTCTTTCCCAAGGGTATCAGCACGTAAGTGAATGCAATGGATATGACTGGAATTCGAACTCGCCTCTCCGATTCCTCAATCCGAGCCGCTATCCATTACTCTAAGGTGCCTCCATAATGTGAGTAATAATAATTCTTCTATTTTTTTGTAATGTAAATACAAATTAAAATATGTGTAATTAATACTAAAACTGCAAGCACCATCATTTTGAGTTGTGGATTCCGGGATGAAATCCGGTATCAAATAATAACAAACGCCAAGAATGAATATAGGAAAATAAATGTATTAACGTAATAATACAAACTGGTGATACAGGTTAGTAGTTCCAGGAATGCGGGTTAGTAGGAAAATATATATATATAGTCTTTGGTATCGACGTATCGCTGTATGACTTCTTACTGAGTCTACGTGGTTGCTCACTGTGACTCTTGCCGCTACGTTCGTACGCTCTCGTTCGTTCTCGTTAGCTCGCTCGTTATTCTCCTGTTCGACCTCTCGGGTATTCACTAGCAGTAGTATACGTATGCCTTGGGTGAGTCCATTTGTGAAAAAAGGGGAGGACCCCTCAATATTTTGTAACATAACCTGCGTTTAAAATGAACCAACAATATTTTTAACATTTCCCTCCATATAAGGTAATAATACAACCCAGACTAGTTACCAATTGTGAAAGAATACGAGAAAAAAAAATTATTAAGGTGAGAGACCAATAAAAGAATAGGAAATAAAGAAGACAAAAGATAACGACTGACATTTTATTTACATTATTAAAGATCAAATTTGACCGTAAAGCAATAAGCCGGAGGAGAGTTCCACAAGAGAGAGGTGCGAGAGAAGAAACGCTTAGCATAGAACATACGGTTACGTCCAGCTATTTCAACAGTAAAAAGATGAGACCTTACCGGCAATCCAGTCTGTCAGTTAAGTGTCATTCGAGATACACGCTTGGACGATAATGTATCCTTCGATTCGTGACTGACTTGGAACTCGGCTCCCCGACTTTAATTTCCGAACGGTTATCTATTACACCAGCCACACATCCACGCTTACACCAGCTGGTATTCCTAAGCCCTCACTCGTATACGTACTGACCAGGCTGGACGTTGCGTAACTTAGATGATCGTACAGGAACCGGTGTTTCAACGTGATGTGGCACATAAACAATTATGTACGTACCGACTCCCGCCGGTTGGCATCATCAAGCCGCTGATTAACCACATTCCAACCTCACAGACACAGAGGAAATGTGGCGAACCTGTCACATCACTATCGTTATTTTCAAGGAAACTCTCTCGGACGAAGTATATTTCTAGGCCCTGTCAGGCTAGGACCCGCCATACCACTTACATAGGAACAGAGCACTCATATTCCCTCAGTATTCCATCGGCGAGAAGTATGTTCCACTCGAACAGAATCTTCGAGCGATCGCTGCGCTTTCAAACAAACTCCACAGAGGATGCTTCCCCTATCACTACAATCTTAACCTGTTCAAGTCTAGGGTTAACCGTTATCTTCCCCACATATCCTCATAAACTGTGCTTCTTATCTCTTACTTTGTGGAACTGACTCCCAGGAGAATGCTTCCCTGATAATAACAATCTTAACATGTTCAAGTTCACGGTTGACCGTTATCTTCCCAAAATTTGCTTATAAACTGTGCTTCTTACCTCTTACTTTATGGTACTGACTCCCAGGAGGATGCTTCCTCGATCACTACAATCTTAACCTGTTCAAGTCTAAGGTTAATCGTTATCTTCCCCACATATCCTCATAAACTGTGCTTCTTACCTCTTACACTGTGGAAGTGACTCCCAGGAGGATGCTTCCCTGATCTCTATAATCTTAACTTGCTCCTGTATACGGTTAACCGTTGTCTTCCCCTCTCATCCTTAACCTTACACTACGAATGTCTCCTGGGCCTTTTACGCAGTGAACTTTGTTATAAAAAAAATCCTCAAAAGAACCACCCCAGTGAGATTCGAAGTCCTCTCTAACCTTTCGGCCATTTAAACATATAATCATGCGACTTGTTGCCAATACCGGATCGAAATGTGTCAAGATCTTAATCAATCAGAAAACAAAGAATAATAGAAATAAAAATCGGGAACTCGTCCGAAAATTGGCAGGAATATGACTTTCTTTTATATTTCCGCCATATTACATTCTTAGAGGATTTCGCTGAGGTGACCTTGATGATCTGGTCGCAGAGAATTGCGTCAATCACTGTTAAACAGATTAATTCATATTTTTGTCTACGCGGATATCATTCGCTTGATCTGGGTTCAACACAAAGCGCATCTTAAATATGATTAGATCAGGTATTTAGTCATAGAGGTTCATTTTATTAAGTAAAAGCCCTTTCGGAAGATCCGAATTAATTAAATTCATTTCAACTTATTGGATTAAAAGCTTTTACTAATTAACGGCCTAAGTAGAAATCTTTGACAACATCATTCAACCTCCTCCGCCCTTGATACATAAACACAATATGCACTTAAATCTCTTGGCGAATAAAAGCGTATATCCATAGCATATATATATATATATATATATATATATATATATATATATATGCTTGTACATCTATAAATGTATGCAAACATTGCATACATGCATCTGCAGACGATTTCTGTATTCGAATGAAAAGAATAAACAGAAGCCAATAAATTTCACATATACGCACGGACACACGTACAGAGAGAAAGTTAGATAGAGAAATACAAAGATAGAGAGAGAGGGGAGGAGATAAAGATACAAATTTGTGACAGAGATGAGCGCAATATATTACAATAAAAATAAATACCCAGTGATTTCTTAATGAAAAGCTAAAAACACACACACACACACACACACACATACACACATACACACACACACGTGTATGTGTGTGTCTTTCCGTCTGTTTCTGTCTGTGTGTATGAGTGAGTTTTTAGCTTTTCATTAAGAAATCACTAGGCCGAGTGGTTTGAACGTTGGGTTTCTGATCAGGAGACCCTGGCTCGAATCTCACCATGGTCGATTTGTCAGGCAGGAGACTTCCTGATGCTATCGGAATGAATCGAGATCAATCGTAGCGTGCGGGACCTTTGGAAAGTGCCTGAAAACCATACCACGGGTTGACCCGAGTGAAACTGAGTAGACGGAATTCTTGAGGGCTGTGCTGGCACAAAGCCACAAGTCATCGTGGCCGAGAGCTTGAGCGTGCCGGCCTTGTTCAACTTGTTGATCACGTTAGTTAACACGTTCTCTTCCAGAAACTGTAAGTAGTTACAGTATAAACCACATGTGGCTGCTGTGGATGTTGAGCAAAACACGAATGTGCCTGAGCAAGCGTCTGCAATATGGATTTGCTAGCCGCCCTAGTAGACGGGTATACTCGAATTTGAGTGGCCAGCTATTATTTTTTATTATACATACATAAATATATATATATATATATATATATATATATATATATATATATATGTGTGTGTGTGTGTGTGTGTATGTGTGTGTGTGTGTGTGTGTACAGGGTGCGATAGATAAATTGCAGTCTAAAAAACGCAAAAATGAAGTTCTCATTTTAACAGATATATTTACCAACTATTTGTCTATATCTCCGAGAAGAGGTATATGATTACTTACATATATATATATATATATATATATATATATATAGTATTTACATTAGTCGGACTATTGTCCTCATCTTTGTCGCTATATTTGTCACAACGTTTCGGCCGTTGTACGCTCCGGCCGTCTTCAGGTGGTTGGAATTTCGAACCGAACCCTTTATTTCGATCACTGGGGTAGACTTTTCTAGTTCCACGAGCCATGTTTGATGGATGTCAGTTATCAGTTATCTCCTGCTAATTTTCCCTCTGAAAGTTCTCCACTGCCTGAACCGGGTATTGAACTCACACTCTTTGGGTCTGTCACTGGATCTAACCAACGCCTTTATCCACTGTGTCATGTGTCCTGTGTCATGTGTCCATTTGTGTGGGTTTGGGAAGGTAATTAAAGCTATTTTCTTCAGAAAGAGTTTACAGTTTTTGGATGTATCGTTGTAGGCTAATGACATCTGCCTTTTTTCCATGATATTTTTGTCGTGATTTTATTTTTAATTTCCAATATACGTTTAGAAAACACTGACTATTTGTAAACGATGTTTTGTGTGCGTAGTTACTCTGTTTCTAGGGTCCTTTAGTTATTCCTATGTATATATTTTTCGTTATCTGCTGATTTTACAGTGGCTTGGCATATTACATTGTCTTGCAAACAGTTGCCGTTTAAAGTACATTCGTTCTTTGCTCTGCAGTTACACGTGGATTTGTTTCGTGCCGAGGATTTGTTCCTTGTTCTACTGGGGTGTTTTTATTTTTATTATTTGTGTCACGTTCTCGGACAACTGATTTTTATAATTGTTCCTTTTTCAGATTGTCCTTTACAGCTATACTATATTTGAAATTTTTACACACACACACACATACAGCCACACACACGCGCGCGCATATACACACACACATATATATATATATATATATATATATATATATATATATATATATATATATATATATATACAAGGTAACCAAAAAAGTTCTGTCCGTTTTTAAAGAAAAAAAAGAAAACGCTTCACAGTATGTGTAACTTATATTTAGTCTTCGAAGTAATCGCCATCGGGATCCAGTACCTTCTGCCAACGTGTCTCCAGCTGTTCAATGCCCTTGCGGTAGAACTCGGGTATCTGACGCAAAGAGGTCCGTGGGGGCTTTGCGCAAGTCTGCTTCATTGGTGAAGGATTTCCCACGAAGATGATTATCCAGGGAGTGGAAGAGGTGGTAATCGGATGGCGCAAGTTCAGGTGAATAAGGTGGATGGCACAAAGTCTCCCGCCTAAGTTGCTGTATGGTATCCCTGACCACTCGCGCGACATGCGGCCTGGCGTTGTCATGGAGGAAAAGCACACATTTGCGATTCACCAGTTCTGGCTCCTTCTGGCGCAATGCCTGTTGCCACGTTTCAATTGCTGTGAATATAGGTCTCCGTTGGTAGCAGTTCATAATGAGCCACTTGACGACCTATCCACCAGACACAAATCATAATCTTGCGTGGGTGCATAGGCGGTCTTGCGGCGTGAGGGAAAGCATCCTGAGGAGACAACCAATGTCTGGAACGCTTGGGAGTTTCGTACGGAACCCACTTTTCATCACTGGTAAGCACTCGATTGAATAAGGATGCGGTACGGTAGCGAGAAAGCAGCGATACGCAGGCTGCCACTCGTTCTCCCTTGTGGACCTCCAACAGCGTTTGCGGAACCCACTTGCTCAGTTTGTACGTCTTACCTAGGCGGTGCAGATGAAGTCTAACTGTTTCATCTGAAACGTTGAACTGTCTTGCAAGTTCACCACACGTTAGACTACTGTCCTCTTCAATGGTCGCCTTCAGGACTCCGCCATTCAAGACCTGTGGTCGTCCACTGCGAGGCTCATCATGGAGAGACAAATCTCCCGACCTGTATTTTCGAAACCAACTCCTTGCAGTACGTTCATCCACAGCATTATCCCCAAACGCTTGACATATGCGGCGACTTGATGCAGCTGCTGATAAGCCCACTTTGAAGTCGTAAAGCAAATAGCCCCGAACGAGATCTCTAGACACTTGCATCCTTCTCACAGCTGTCCGGCTTATAACTGATGGTCGGGCATGGTGCACATGTTTTTTTATAATGTCTGATGTTCCTACTTCCGGCTGTCCGAATTTGAAAACAATTGCTACACGCATTTCGTATATATATCAACTTCATTCAATAACTAATAAAAAAACGGACAGAACTTTTTTGGTTACCTTGTATATATATATATAACGAATCTTTTTAAATAAAGCATAAATATTGGTCTTAGTGTATTTTTATTCTTACTAAGAGTTTCATTTTCGTACGCGAGGATTGAAATGACAAAGTATCTTTCAACAGATCAAAATACACGTCATAATATAAGGAGAGAAAGACTTTATTTATTGATGTATATCTCGCTGTCTCTGTTTGCTTATCTGACTATCTATTTGTTCATTATCTATCTATTTCTGCTCAATATGTATGTATGTATGTATCTTTTAATGGTCATTATATATCTCTTCCCATTCTCTATCTATCTATCGATCTATCTATCTATGCTCATTATCTATGTATGCTCATTATCTATCTATCTATCTATCTATCTATCTATCTATCTATCTATCTATCTAAGTCTGCTCATTATCTATCTATCTATCTCAGTGTGCTCATTATCTATCTATCTATCTATCTATCTATCTATCTATCTATTCTCATTATCAATCTATCTGTCTATCTATCTATCTATCTATCTATGCTCATTATCTATCTATGTATGCTCATTATCTATCTATCTATCTATCTATATCTATCTATCTATCTATCTCAGTCTGCTCATTATCTATCTATCTATCTATCTCAGTCTGCTCATTATCTATCTCTCTATTTATCTATCTATCTCAGTCTGCTCATTATCTATCTATCTATTCTCATTATCTATCTATCTGTCTATCTATCTATCTATGCTCATTATCTATCTATGTATGCTCATTATCTATCTATCTATCTATATCTATCTATCTATCTATCTATCTCAGTCTGCTCATTATCTATCTATCTATCTCGGTCTGCTCATTATCTATCTATCTATCTATCTATCTCAGTCTGCTCATTATCTATCTATCTATTCTCATTATCTATCTATCTGTCTATCTATCTATCTATGCTCATTATCTATCTATGTATGCTCATTATCTATCTATCTATCTATCTCAGTCTGCTCATTATCTATCTATCTATCTCAGTCTGCTCATTATCTATCTATCTATCTCAGTCTGCTCATTATCTATCTATCTATCTATCTATCTATCTCAGTCTGCTCATTATCTATCTATCTATCTATCTATCTATCTATCTATCTATCTATCTCAGTCTGCTCATTATCTATCTATCTATCTCAGTCTGCTCATTATCTATCTATCTATTTATCTATCTATCTCCGTCTGCTCATTATCTATCTATCTATTCTCATTATCTATCTATCTGTCTATCTATCTATCTATGCTCATTATCTATCTATGTATGCTCATTATCTATCTATCTATCTATATCTATCTGTCTATCTCAGTCTGCTCATTATCTATCTATCTATCTATCTCAGTCTGCTCATTATCTATCTCTCTATTTATCTATCTATCTCAGTCTACTCATTATCTATCTATCTATTCTCATTATCTATCTATCTGTCTATCTATCTATCTATGATCATTATCTATCTATGTATGCTCATTATCTATCTATCTATCTATCTATCTATCTATCTATCTATATCTATCTATCTATCTATCTCAGTCTGCTCATTATCTATCTATCTATCTCGGTCTGCTCATTATCTATCTATCTATCTATCTATCTCAGTCTGCTCATTATCTATCTATCTATTCTCATTATCTATCTATCTGTCTATCTATCTATCTATGCTCATTATCTATCTATGTATGCTCATTATCTATCTATCTATCTATCTCAGTCTGCTCATTATCTATCTATCTATCTCAGTCTGCTCATTATCTATCTATCTATCTCGGTCTGCTCATTATCTATCTATCTATCTATCTATCTATCTCAGTCTGCTCATTATCTATCTATCTATCTATCTATCTATCTATCTATCTATCTATCTATCTCAGTCTGCTCATTATCTATCTATCTATCTATCTCAGTCTGCTCATTATCTATCTATCTATTTATCTATCTATCTCCGTCTGCTCATTATCTATCTATCTATTCTCATTATCTATCTATCTGTCTATCTATCTATCTATGCTCATTATCTATCTATGTATGCTCATTATCTATCTATCTATCTATATCTATCTGTCTATCTCAGTCTGCTCATTATCTATCTATCTATCTATCTCAGTCTGCTCATTATCTATCTCTCTATTTATCTATCTATCTCAGTCTACTCATTATCTATCTATCTATTCTCATTATCTATCTATCTGTCTATCTATCTATCTATGATCATTATCTATCTATGTATGCTCATTATCTATCTATCTATCTATCTATCTATCTATCTATCTATCTCTATCTATCTATCTATCTATCTATCTATCTCAGTCTGCTCATTATCTATCTATCTATCTCGGTCTGCTCATTATCTATCTATCTATCTATCTATCTCAGTCTGCTCATTATCTATCTATCTATTCTCATTATCTATCTATCTGTCTATCTATCTATCTATGCTCATTATCTATCTATGTATGCTCATTATCTATCTATCTATCTATCTATCTATATCTATCTATCTATCTATCTCAGTCTGCTCATTATCTATCTATCTATCTCAGTCTGCTCATTATCTATCTATCTATCTATCTATCTATCTATCTATCTATCTCAGTCTGCTCATTATCTATCTATCTATCTATCTATCTATCTATCTATCTATCTATCTATCTCAGTCTGCTCATTATCTATCTATCTATCTATCTCAGTCTGCTCATTATCTATCTATTTATCTATCTATCTCCGTCTGCTCATTATCTATCTATCTATTCTCATTATCTATCTATCTGTCTATCTATCTATCTATGCTCATTATCTATCTATGTATGCTCATTATCTATCTATCTATCTATATCTATCTGTCTATCTCAGTCTGCTCATTATCTATCTATCTATCTATCTCAGTCTGCTCATTATCTATCTCTCTATTTATCTATCTATCTCAGTCTACTCATTATCTATCTATCTATTCTCATTATCTATCTATCTGTCTATCTATCTATCTATGCTCATTATCTATCTATGTATGCTCATTATCTATCTATCTATCTATCTATCTATCTATATCTATCTATCTATTTATCTATCTATCTATCTATCTCAGTCTGCTCATTATCTATCTATCTATCTCGGTCTGCTCATTATCTATCTATATATCTATCTATCTCAGTCTGCTCATTATCTATCTATCTATTCTCATTATCTATCTATCTGTCTATCTATCTATCTATGCTCATTATCTATCTATGTATGCTCATTATCTATCTATCTATCTATCTATCTATCTATCTATATCTATCTATCTATCTATCTCAGTCTGCTCATTATCTATCTATCTATCTCAGTCTGCTCATTATCTATCTATCTATCTATCTCTCTCTCTATCTATCTATCTATCTCAGTCTGCTCATTATCTATCTATCTATCTATCTATCTATCTATCTATCTATCTATCTATCTCAGTCTGCTCATTATCTATCTATCTATCTATCTCAGTCTGCTCATTATCTATCTATCTATTTATCTATCTATCTCCGTCTGCTCATTATCTATCTATCTATTCTCATTATCTATCTATCTGTCTATCTATCTATCTATGCTCATTATCTATCTATGTATGCTCATTATCTATCTATCTATCTATATCTATCTATCTATCTATCTATCTATCTATCTATCTATCTATCTATCTATCTATCTCAGTCTGCTCATTATCTATCTATCTATCTCAGTCTGCTCATTATCTATCTATCTATCTATCTATCTATCTATCTCAGTCTGCTCATTATCTATCTATCTATCTATCTATCTATCTCAGTCTGCTCATTATCTATCTATCTATTCTCATTATCTATCCATCTGTCTATCTATCTATCTATGCTCATTATCTATCTATGTATGCTCATTATCTATCTATCTATCTATCTATATCTATCTATCTATCTATCTATCTATCTATCTCAGTCTGCTCATTATCTATCTATCACAGTGTGCTCATTATCTATCTATCTATCTATCTATCTATCTATCTATCTATCTATCTATAACCGTTTGCTCATTATCTATCACATTATCATTATCTATCTATCTGTTTCACGCACACACAAGAACACACATTTCTGCGTGTATTATATATGTAAATATATATGCGTGTTTATCGGTATTGATTTAAGTATATTTATCTTTCTCTCTTTCACTCTTCCTATACACACACACACACACACACACACATATATATATATGTGTGTGTGTGTGTGTGTGTGTGTGTGTGTATAGGAAGAGTGAAAGAGAGAAAGATAAATATATCACATATAAGCATTAACTATACAGACATAAATCAATACCCATACACACGCATATATATTTACATATATAATACACGCCGAATATATATATATATATATATATATATATATAT
>OZ038507.1:33766622-33786622 GCA_964036315.1 Acanthosepion esculentum | reverse complement strand
TTTGTGATTCCGGAGCACCAGCCCACAAGGTTCCAACACTATTGGACAACGAAAATATAAAGCGTTATTCTCGTATTTAAAATTCCTCATGAATGAATGAGGTTGTTGTGAATTCTCAAGAAAAAAGTGTACATCCAAGTTTAATAGCAAATCATTAGTGAGTTAAGGTGGCAAGAACAAATAGAAAAATAACGCTAGGAAAATACATTTGTTCAAGATTTAGTATTATTGTATTGGTGCATAATTATCAGGCGTCTTTTAATCAATATTTATTAGGAAAAACGAAACATAACAATTCAAAAATAACATTTTTAAATGATTATTGGGGAGCGTATGATTATCGACACGCATTTTTATAACTTGAAAATAAAATATTATTTTTATTGAAACAAAAGGAAACAAAACGGCAATTTTTATTAACAAATAACTCGCCTACAAAAATGCCTGATAATTATGCATCAGATGATAATGTATATTCGTAATTGTGCGTATGGCTGGTAGACGTTTAGTGTGTTGGTTTTTCGCATATTGATTTGGGAACATTTTACGTAAATCCCGTTTGTTTTTTATAAACATACGTCAGATTATTTAATAATAGATTCAGTAAATGTTGGTGCCGCAATACATCTTTGACGTGTTTTTGACGTGAGGTTATATGTTTTTGACATGTGTGTATAGCAATTACAGTTATTAGCAATTCTTCGAAGTACTTTCGACGTAAAGGATTAAGTTCTTTTTAATAATTCGGGTGACATTTGTAAAATCTAAATAATGGACTCATTTGTTGAAAATTTAAAAAAAACATTCTAACAAATAATAAAATATTCTATTTTAATAAAATAGTTTTAATAGATAAAATTGTTCTTAATACATTTGTTTTGAATTCTAATGAAAATATTAATGTATATATTCAGTTTCATACGTTTGGGTTTAAATAAAATTATAAAAAATTTATGGGTAAAAGAATAAAAATTGCCAATGGAGTTTCGGGTAATAACCGTGTCAATAGAAAAACCGATATAGCATTTTTATTTTGCTGCTAAGAACCTATCTATCTATATATGTCTATTCATATCTATCTTCCCGTATCTATCTATCTATCTATCTATCTATCTATCTATCTATCTATCTATCTATCTCGGTCCGTTCCTATCTATCTATCTCGGTCCGTTCCTATCTATCTATCTATCTATCTATCTATCTATCTATCTATCTATCTATCTATCTATCTCAGTCCGTTCCTATCTATCTATCTATCTATCTATCTATCTATCCCAGTCTGTTCCTATCTATCTATCTATCTATCTGTCACAGTCTGTTCCTATCTATCTATCTATCTATCTATCTATCTATCTATCTATCTATCTATCTGTCACAGTCCGTTCCTATCTATCTATCTATCTATCTATCTATCTATCTATCTATCTATCTATCTATCTACCTACGTTTATTCATTTGTACGAGAGTTGTGAAATCGTGCATGCATTAATTTCCACTCTCCTTTTCGATTGTTTCATTCAATGTACGATGGTTGGCTGAAAGGTTCATAGGCTGACAATGATGGAGTGAGTGATGCTAGAGCTATGCATGAATTGTCACTTTTCTTTATTATTAACTGCATTGTTTCATTCCAGATGCGACGTTTGGCTGACATTTTCATAGGCTGTCTATAAAGGAGTGATGCTAGTGCTGTGAAACCAGGAATTCATTAATTTTGCCTCATCTTATCAAAAACCGCATTGTTTCATTCAAAGTACGATGGTTAGCTGAATGGTTGATAGGCTGATTATGAAGGAATGATGCCCGAGCTGTGAAATCGTGCATGCATTATTTTCCACTCTTCTTATTAATAACTGCATTGTTTCATTCAATGTACGAGGGTTGGCTGAAAGGTTCATAGGCTGACTCTGAAGATGTAAATGGTGCTACTGCTGTGAAATCGTGCATGAATTAATTTTCACTCTTCTTATTAATAACTGCATTGTTTCATTCAATGTACGAGGGTTGGCTGAAAGGTTCATAGGCTGACTCTGAAGATGTAAATGGTGCTACAGCTGTGAAATCGTGCATGAATTAATTTTCACTCTTCTTATTAATAACTGCATTGTTTCATTCAATGTACGAGGGTTGGCTGAAAGGTTCATAGGCTGACTCTGAAGATGTAAATGGTGCTACTGCTGTGAAATCGTGCATGAATTAATTTCCACTCTTCTTATTAATAACTGCATTGTTTCATTCAATGTACGAGGGTTGGCTGAAAGGTTCATAGGCTGACTCTGAAGATGTAAATGGTGCTACAGCTGTGAAATCGTGCATGAATTAATTTTCACTCTTCTTATTAATAACTGCATTGTTTCATTCAATGTACGAGGGTTGGCTGAAAGGTTCATAGGCTGACTCTGAAGATGTAAATGGTGCTACTGCTGTGAAATCGTGCATGAATTAATTTTCACTCTTCTTATTAATAACTGCATTGTTTTTTTCCAGTTGGCTGACCAGTTCATAGGCTGACTATGAAGAAAATATGGTACAGTTGTGAAATCGTGGTTGCATTAAGTTCCACTGTTTTTATGTTTTTTTTTATTGATAACTGTATTGTTTCTTTCTAGGTACGAAGGTTGGGAGGATAGTTCAAAAGCTGGCTATGAATCAGTGATGTAGAGCTGTTAAATTGTGGATGCATTAATTCCCACTCTTCGTATTAATAACTGCAGCTTTTTCTTCCAGATCAACTGACATCTAACAGTTCACTGAAGACTGTACATCCTGTTGATAAAAATATCATCAAACGAAGGTATGACATTATCATCACTGCGTTACTGCTTCCCTGCCAAGTGTTGCGAACCTGTTAGTGTCCAAGCTATGGGCAAATAGTTAACCCCAAAACTCGGGTAAAAACACTATGAAAGTGTAAAAATAGATTTAATATCAGAAATACTTTTTAAAAAATTATTATCTGTAATAAATTTTTGAAGAAGAAAAAACTATTACCAGCAATACAGTTTTTAAAAAGAAATATTACCAGCTATACATTTTTGAGGAAAAAAAATATTACCAGCAATACTTTTTTGAAAAAAAAATTATTACCAGCAATACATTTTTGAAGGAAAACATATTTCCATAAAACAAAATATCACCAGCAATACAATATTTGTTGGCATTAAATAACCCCTTTGTGGTTGATATGCCATAAAACAAAAAACAAACCAAGTGCTGCGAAACAAGATAATCAAATCAGCTTAAAGTTATAGTCTCACCCAACAGCCATTAACACCATTATCAAATTATTTTGTTACGTTCTTACTATCAGCAATCTCAATTAACGACATTATGATTTTAATTGCTTCCCAGCAGTCAGATTTCCTTTCATATCCACCTTCATTTAATTTATTCTTAACAGTTGGCCATAGATTTTCGATTGGATTCATGTTAGATTTTGATTGTGGCCATTCCGTTATTGTTCCACCTGTAAACGTTTTAAGTTCCAGACACTCACAGAGAAATTTAGATGCATGTGACTGAACATTTCGGTGCATAAATATGCACTTTACTTTTAAACTAGGAGGCGGAGACTTAAACTATTCAGAGAAATTCTTGTCCAAGAAATCACAATTACCAACTTCGAATGACCCCCAAAATAGTTTGGTTTGAATATTTTCGATAATACTAAAATACCACCGTCTCCTTGTTATCTCTGCTTCAGATAAGATCCATCCTTTGAGTCTATCCACCAGCCCCATCGAGCATCACTCGAAATTCTTTGATAATTACTTTAGAGAAATCATAGTTTGTGTACTTCTTGGCACAATTTCCATGCTTTCACTTAGTTCCTTTACCGAGAAGAGTTTATCAAGGGGATTATTTGACAGATCTCCATTTACGAAATATTATAGAGCTTTTGTCCCACTTGACTCACTCAATTCCAGTCTGTTCAAAGATCTGAAATCTGGTTAAATGCGATTGTTTTGCGTGAACGGACTTTAGTTTAAGTTCCTCTCGAGGTGACAGGTTATTAGAGCATTTTACATTGCTTTTACTTCTCAATTTAGTCATATTTTCTTTATCATTAAATGATCTCTGAGAAGATGTTTTGATATCTCCAAAGCGCGCATTCCTTAAATTAATAATAAGTTTGTTATTTTCTGTTTGTCAGCATTGAATAATTCCTTCCCGTTACGCTAATTTCAATGTAGTTTCTCTCAGCTTTTATGGAAACTATAAAAGTTGAATCACGTTCTTAAACAGCTTCGTGTGTTTATTTTCTTTCTTTCTTTCTTTCTTTCATTCTTTCCTTCTTTCTTTCATTCATTCTTTCTTTCATTCTTTCTTTCTTTCATTCGTTCTTTCTTTCTTTCTTTCCCTCTTTCTTTCTTTCATTCATTCTTTCTTTCTTTCTTTCATTCATTCTTTCTTTCATTCTTTCTTTCTTTCATTCATTTTTTTTTCTTTCTTTCTTATATATAGATTTGAAAATTCGGTCTCTTAAATTGTTTTTATTTATAGATGATTGTCTTTGTTGTATGAACATTGCTTCGATAAATCCGATTTTACTGTTTGATTTTTCTACCATTTTAGTGATGTTAGTAACTATCTGTCTAATGTAACTATGGTATGTATGCAGCTTATTAATGTGTTTCTGATGGTGCTCTCCTCTGATAGATGGGAGGTTAGTCCTCGCGAGAGTGTTGTTGTGGTGTATCCTATTCAAGACTCTTTATATATTTTTTTGTTTTTACAAAGCAATATTCTTCAAGTGGGCAAGTATATTGATACACAAGGTTGGTATTGTATAGGTGGTTGGATGTATGGGATATATTATTTTTTATTAATTAAATTGCTAATTTTTATTTTTTTAGTAAATAATGAATCCCCATGTATTTATTTTTATCAAATGGTTTTGTATATTTTTATTCCTGTTCTGTCTTTTTTTTTTTAAATTGTGACCCATTTCATTTTGGTAATGAACACATACCCACGAATATATAATACCAATTTTGTAATTGGTAGGATTATTCCAATGAGAAATTTAGCCCAAGAAGAGCTCAATGTAAGTTACAGAGCAATTTAATGATAAATTAAGAAAAAGTTAGACTTCACAGATACCTCTCCCGAGTAAGACCCCCCCCATGACTGCGGAAAGAAATATAAAGGGGAAGACAGGCCGCCCCCTTAATATAAGGCTTCAACAACAACAACAACAAAAAGATGTAATACGTGGGGAAGTGGAGAAATCAGGCGTGGCTGACCACATATGGAGAGAAAAGAGAGATCACCGCTATCTGTGGGATCAGGTTGAAATCATAGACAAAGAACATCATTGAAAAATTCGTATACTTAAGGAATCTGCACATATGCTAAGATATACAGAGTTATCCAGAGTCCCCGAATAATCTCGGAATCTGTGCCCCAAGAGCCACGACTACTATTATGACCCTTAGCCGCTCTATCACAGAGCTTAGCTGGATCTAGCAAGATATACAAGTAATTGGTTTGGGGATTTAGGCTAATTTTCTGCATTCTGTTGAGGATTCTAAGCTCGACGAATTACTATAAAATTAGTCTAAATCCTCAAATTAATTACTCATATATATATATATATATATATATATATATATATATATATATATATAGTTGCGAACAGAATTATTCGCCTCCATTGAACGCTTGCATATTTTCTACGAAAATGTGAATTCAACACGTAGCTGAACATGGGCCTTCACATCCTCCTTTCCCTTATAGCTTTTAATAAGTACTTTTTGGTTATCTCTCCCAAACCGTGTTCTACCATTCATTTGTTCAAGCACATTCAGTACGTTACGCACTGCTTTTTCTCTTTCCCTCAATCTATCTTGTGAGTATCAGTTTTCCAAGCCATCCTTCCTCATTACTTGCCCCAGATATTTCTACTGCCTCTTCTTGATTTTAAGTATAAGTCCTTACTGAATTTACTATAAATAATGGATTCTGTATTTAAGTGTGAATAATTCATGAATTTTTCGAAGTTTCAATGTATTACATTCATAGTTATAGATTTTTCTAAAAATTGGTGCAGTCCAAAATTATTCGCTCCCTTATGGAAATAATATTGCTCTATGGCAATTCTAATGTTTGTTTTTTTAATTTGAAATTTAACCCATTAACTGCCATTTTTTTTATGCGCGTTTTTGGCACAGACTGGTGTCTTAGGAGTTTATTTATTCCTTATGTTTAATTTCAGTAGTCACCGTTGTCGTTTTTATAGAAACTAGAATACCAAATATATATGTGTATAAAACATCAAAAAATAATATTGATAAGAAATAATGAAAAAAATACTTTTCAAAATAGTCATTATTTTTCTACTCGGAAAATGTAAAATTACGACAGAAAGTGTCTTCTTACGGCTAATAATAAAACTTTAAAAGGCTAAGTGTTATAAAATATACCTCTGCAAATGCAATGTATGTAAGCAATTCAATGTAAATACAAGGAATAACATGTAGTGAGTTTAATTTTAACAGATCCCCAAATGGAGCTCATGGCAGGTAACAGGTTAATACAAACACCCTTTGAAAATCAAAGAATATTGGCTTGATTCTATAACATTCTAAAAGGTTATGAGTGCGACATTAACTGTAACACATTCGTTCTGCACCCATGCCGAAGACGGCTAAACTTGACAAGAAGTCCTGAAAGAAGTTAGTTGATGCGTACAAACAAGGTGATGGACATATAAGCGCTTAAATGTTCCAAGATCGACAATTCGTAGCATTATCAAGAAATACAACGAGTCTCATTCTGTTGAGAATAAATTAAGAACCGGCTGAAAACGGTTAATTTCTGAGGGAATGGTAAGGAAAATTGTTGGATCTGTCTCGAAGAATAATCACTTAACGACAAAGGACCTGGTCAGTGATGTAAAGATATCAGGGTTGAATGACGAAAACAGTCACTAGATGCTTTCATTGAACAGGACTTCGAGCTAGTCGCCAAAGGAAAACTCTTGTTTAACGCTAAGTACATAAAATGCAGATTAGATTATGCTAGAACTTCTAGCATAAGTTAATCTGCATTTTAGGTGCTTAGGTGCTAGATGCCATCTAGAGCATGGGAGTAAACACTGGAACTCTGTTTAATGGTCAGATGAAACCAAACTAGAATAATTTGGTCAAATGAACACTTGTTATTTATGGAGAAATGTGAAAGCAAAAATACCCTCCTATAATTAAGCATTTGGGATGTTTTGCTGCTTCTGAACAGGGAGAAAAGGGTATCTTGGATAAAGAGCACTATTTGATTCTTCAAATGTGAAAAAATAATTAAAGGCAGTCGTCAAGAATAAATGTCACACAATTGATTATTAGTCAAGTGGGCCAATAATTCTGTCCTATGTTAAATGATTTTTGGTGTTTTTTTGTATTATTGTTCAAACAATAATAAAAAAAAAACAATAAATGATTTTTGGTGTTTTTTTTGTATTATTGTTCAAATAATAATACAAAAAAGACAATAAATGATTTTTGGTGTTTTTTTTGTATTATTGTTCAAACAATAATACAAAAAAAACAATAAATGATTTTTGGTGTTTTTTTGTATTATTGTTCAAACAATAATACAAAAAAAACAATAAATGATTTTTGGTGTTTTTTTGTATTATTGTTCAAACAATAATACAAAAAAAAAATCAATAAATGATTTTTGGTGTTTTTTTTGTATTATTGTTCAAACAATAATACAAAAAAACAATAAATGATTTTTGGTGTTTTTTTGTATTATTGTTCAAACAATAATACAAAAAAAAACAATAAATGATTTTTGGTGTTTTTTTTGTATTATTGTTCAAACAATAATACAAAAAAACAATAAATGATTTTTGGTGTTTTTTTGTATTATTGTTCAAACAATAATACAAAAAAAAACAATAAATGATTTTTGGTGTTTTTTTTGTATTATTGTTCAAAAAAAAAACAATAAATGATTTTTGGTGTTTCTTTTGTATTATTGTTCAAACAATAATACAAAAAACACCAACAATCATTTAACATAGGACAGAATTATTGTCCGACTTGACTAATAATCAATTGTGTGAAATTTATAAATAAAAAAAAATACGAATTTTGTTGTGGGCATCCCAACACATTCTTTCAAATCCATTATTTCATCATTTGTAAAAAATGCACCTGAAGTTTCCATGAAAATTTTACGCATTGCAGCTTTATTTGGAATTATGAAAGTGGGTGTGAATAATTCCGTCCACAACTGTATATATATCGTTATATATTCTACATCCTACTTTAAACACACACACACGCGCGCGCGAACACGCACGCACACACACAGACACACACACACAAACACACACACACACACACACACACATATATATATATATATATATATATATATATATATATATATATATATATATATATATATATATATATCGTTATTTATTTTACATTCGTGCTGGAAGAAAAATTATTGCGTTTCACATCTGTTGCAAGCTCGTTGGACGGAACAATAGAAGATAAGAAAATTTTGCCACGGGAAGAGGACAGCTAAGTCGAAGTAACTTCATTATTGGCCGATGATAATTTTCTCGGATCTGTTTGCAGAGAGTGGGAGAAGTAGGGAGAGAGAGCGCTAAAGAAAGAGGGGAACGGGGAGATGGACGTAGAGAGGTGTGTATACATACATGTTCGTAATTAAGTGATCATAATTCATATTTTTCATAGACATTAATTAAACAATTAAAAACAAAGCAAAAAATAATTTTAGACAATTTACAATATGAATTTTACAGAAATATAAATTTTATAGAAATGAAATATTAATTTTATAGAAATATAAATTTTATAGAATTCAAATTTTATAGAAATATAGATTTTATGGAAATGAAATAAGAAATTTATAAGAATATTTTATAGAAATTAAATATGAATTTTATAGATATAAATGGTTTACAATTGAAATGTGAAATTTATAAGAATATAAATTTTATAGAAATGAAATATGAATTTTATAGGAATATAAAGTTTATAAAAATAAAATATGAATTTTATAGAAACAAATTTTAAAGAAATGAAATATGAAATTTATGGGAATATAAATTTCATAGAAATAAAATATGAATTTTATAGAAATAAAAATTTTACAAAAATGAAATAAGAATTTTATAGATATAAGTTTTATAAAAATGAAATATGAAATTTATATGAATATAAATTTTATAAAAATAAAATAATAATTTTATAGTAATATAATATTTACAAAAATGAAATATGAATTGTATAGATATATAAATTTTTAAAAAATGAAATATGAAATTTATAGAAATATAAAATTTATAGAAATGAAATATGAATTTTGCAGAAACTAATTATAAATTCTGGTACCATTACGGAAAAGCAGAAATCTTTCGACATATCTTGACAAATGGTCTCATTTGGTGAGGAATCCCAGTTAGACCTTTAAATTTATTATTCTATTCCTATTTCACGTTTTCCTAATTCGTCCAAATTGAACATCTTTTATATGCTATATCCATTCAAGACATAGCTGAAGATGGGCCTTCACATCGTCCTTTCCCTTATAGCTCTTAATAAATATTTTCTTTTTGTTATCTCTTCCAAACCCTGTTCTACCATCCATTTGGTCAAGCTCATCCAGTATGTTAAGCACTGCTTTCTGTCTTTTCCTCAATCTGTCTTGTGAGTATCAGATTTTCCAAGCCTTCCTTCCTCATTACGTTCCCCAGAAATTGTAACTGTCTCTTCCTGATTTTAAGTATGTTTCCTTTTTGTTACCGTTTTTTTTCCAAAACCCCATTGTTCAGTCCATGGTATCCTCAGCATCTTTCTGTAGAACCACATTTCTGTTGCTTCAAGTCTCTTCCTCATCTTTGAGGAGATTTTCGAGAATTTGCTGCCATACAGGAGGAGAGATATCAGTCCAGTACTCTTTTCATAATGAACATCTGCTTCCATCAAATAACAACATACTGCGTGAAAAAAACTGCTTCACGCATGGCACATAACTGACTGAAATTCACTTACGTGCTAATACCCTTAGGAAAGGTATGAATCCTCTTCTTCTTCGCCACCAGCTATGGGTAAATAGCAGGAGAGACAGGGGTCTATAGCCTTGGATGGCAACTGGTCTACCGCAGAAAGAAATGACAACCTAACGCGGGAAAAAGAATCTGCCACGTCAGTCATGTATCGAAAGATACATGATCGGCTAGGCATGTATCACGCATGGCACATAACTGACTAATCTCCAACCCTGAGTTCTAAGCTATGGTGTCTGGGAAAGTCAATTTTCGTGAGAAGACACTTCCAGAAGGATGCCATCGGAGTAAATATGAGACAATTTCCCTGTCCGCTCGGTGCCAGTGGCGGCAAACTGTAATTGTTTTTGTTTGAGCTCGAGAGAGATTGGTCTCAGCTCTCCGTAAATTGTGATAAGCGCTGCATAGGATATTCAGATGGTTTTTTCTAAGTAGATTTGTATATGTTCAATCCAGTCGTATTTCAAGACGAACAGATAATGTCCAAGTCTCTGATCCATACAGTAGATGGCTACATGCACTCGCAGTTCTTGAGTGAGATACCATCATACCAGAGACCTTCTATTCATAAAAATCATGTGTTGCAAAGTGTAGACGTGCATTTCAAATCGTTTTGATCGCTTTTGCAGCCTACTCCATCATCATAGGCTTCAACTATGCGATTTTTAAAGCTTCAGAAACTTCTTCTGATCTTGGTATATTTTTCTTTTAAATGTCGTCTCAAGCTGCAACCTTTTGTGTACACAGTGAGTTATACTGATTGACTGCATTTTACTGGCAACTATGTAAAATAAAATAAAAATACAGTGTGTAAATGCAAGAGTTCATTTACTTTTGAACATCTTCATTTTTAATTAATATTTTTATTCCAGCTTGATAAAAAAAATTGGCAAGTGGTTGTAATTCGTATAATAAAGGTTTTTCTTAATGAATATATAGTTTAATTAAGATTTGTTGATTATCTGAAAAAAAAAGAAGCAAATATATTCTTAGGGGTTCATTTACTTTTGCACAGCAATTTAAACACACACACACACACACACACACACACACACACATATACATATATATATATATATATATATTGAACAATAAATATTAAAAAATTAAAATCTTCAGACACACTGGGTTGTATATTAACATTCTTTCGTTTTTATAATTGTTTCAGTTAGATTCCTCGAGTAGTTTCGGCCAACATGGTCATCATCAGGAGAGAAAAAAATTCTGCTTGCTGGTAGCAGTGAACTACAGAAATGAATGTCTTGATGGAGAAAATTAACTTTTGTCTGTAGTTTTCATTTGTTTTTTTTATTTTTTTAACATGAATTTTGGTCAGTCCTTGTGTTGGTCAAACAGTCTCTTTTAAGTTGTTATTTAAGATAAGCGCTGGATGGATTCATGCTGCTCTGAATTCCCTTGGTCATTGTGACAGTTTTATTGGTTCCTGGAGAGGGGATGTGTCTCTTTTAAGTGTGTGTTATTTGGTTCTTAGGGAGTGAGAGAGTGAGTGAGTATGATGTGTGTATGTGTGTATATTAGTATGGGTGTGTGTTATTATTTGGCTCATTAGGGAGTGAGTGAGTATGATGTGTGTAAGTGTGTATATTCGTGTGTGTGTGTGTATAAGTGTGAGGCCTCAACACCTCGGTAATCATGTCTGTCCTGTGTGGGTGAGAAATGTGGGTAGGTCCTGATTTGTAAGGTTATATATTAATACTATCTATATTGTTAAATTTGTGATTAAGCCCATCTGGATAGTGCGTTTTTAAACGTCGGATCCACTTATTTTCATGGAATTGTAAAATCGTTCTAATGTTATGCTCTGAACATTTCTATTCTCTCAATTATAGTGAATTTGGCATGGGTTTTAAAATCGTGTTTTTCTAGGCGGAAATGTGTATATTATATATATATATATATATATATATATATATATATATATATATATATATATGTAGAAGAAGAAGAAGAAGATTTGGAAAAACACCTAATATTTTTATGCATTTATATGTAATATTTATATGTAATATTTATAATACATGTTCGTTTACAGAGAATTACTAAGATTAGAATTGTTTTAATTTCATGTAGGTTTTCATGAAAAAATTGTTTTACTTTAACCGGTTTCGCTTTTAGCGTTTAAAAAGTTTGTAAATGTTTATTAGATGCCTATGTGCTGATGCTTATGGTTTGAATTAAAAAAAAATCAAGGGGCGTAACTGGCTTTTATCTGTCGCTTATGGCAAGGAAATATGATAGAATCTATTTCGCGGGACGTGCCTTTGGTTTCTGTCGTAAATTGAGTTTTGGTTTAAATTTGCTGATAAAAAAATTGTTCCTTTATTAATACGATTTTGTTGGGTGATTTTGTAGTTTCATTGATAGAATGAAAAGATATTAACGTTTGGCAGATATCGCCCTCCGCATTCGTCTATATGTTTTGTAATGTAGGCATCCCTAATTTGTTGGCGATGGAATCTCATACATACATACATACATACATACATACATATATATATATATATATATATATATATATATATATATATATATATATATATATATATATATATATATATATATATGTGTGTATGTATGGATTTCGTTTATTTTCTCCCCAACTGATTTCTCATTCTTTTTCTCTTGATCTAGATCTATAGATACTTCTCTGTAAATATGCTTTTGTATATAGATGCTTGTACGCTTATTGGAATCGTACGACCCTCCTTGTGGGTTGGGGTTGGTTTTATCGGAAATAAAATTAACATATTTGCGCAGTGATTAAATACATTTCCAAAGCATTCACGGCTTTGCAAGCGCACGTATTAACGGGCATAACAATTTATTATCAGGAAATTCATTATTGCAAGCAATAATTGTCCAATTAATTAATTATTCAATTAGTTAATTTGATTAGGAGAGAATTAGTTAATCATTTGATGAGAAAAGAATTGATGTCACTTTGATTTCTCCTATATGTTACGACATCAATATTTAACCACACCCGCACACACAGAGACACGCACACACACGTACGCATAATTGTGTGTGTGTGTGTGAGAAAGAGAGAGAGAGAGAGAGAGAGAGAAAGATAAAGGCTTTACAATATCACACACGAAAATTTGTGTTTTTCTTCATCAAATGATAGTTGAAAGACAACTACGACTCACATAGTCGTTTTACTATCCTTCTTCCAACATGATATATACGAGGTCCGTCTGAAAAATAACGGGACAGGTGTCACAAACATTTAAATATTAAACTAGGAACTACCTACATAGGTTTCACTTAAATGAATCTTCAGGGCAAGCTGGCTAAAAAGGAAATGATGCAAAACATATTTATATTTTATTTTATATTTATTTCTCTTCCAAACAACAAACTACATGGTTTCCCCTTCAAAGTAAACCTCCTCGTGTCTAAACTGCGTCTAGAGATTATATGCAAGTTATGAATAGGTATAAAGAGTTGCGTCTTTAATGTTAAAAGTCCTATTATGATGTTGCTTAGATTCTACTCAATATTATTATCTTAGATATATAGTGATAGAGAAAACTATTGTTTTTGGTTGGAAAATTTTTTACTGTTAACAAAACAGACTAATTTGACTGTCAGTAGTTTATTTGCAACTATTTATTTTGATACTTTTACATTATTATAACTTGCAAAACTAATGAAAAAAAATAATATGAAAAGATTTTAGAACAAATTCGTCAATTTCTTAAAGGAAAAACATAAAAAAATTATTTTAAAAATAAAAGATATATTAACAAAAAATAATAACAACTTCTTAAAATTTATTGCACAAATGCTCCTTTCTTTTCAATAACTCTTAGCAGCCTATTGTCAACATCTGATGTTAGATTTGCAAATTTAGCAGCTGGTAAGTTGTTTGCAGCAACTTTAACTGCCTCCCAGAGGTCACACTTGCTGTTGAATTGCCTTCCATTAGAATAAATATCTCTCTTGAGGATGCTCCACAGGTTCTCAATGGGATTCAAGTCACAGCTATTTGAAGGCCAGTCTAAAAGAATCTTCAACAAATCCCTTTTCTTTCAACCAGGATTTAGTAAACTTTGATGCATGACTTGGTACGTTGTCTTGCATAAAGATCATAGACCTACGCTTGGCTAAAGACTGATTATCAAGCCATTCAAAGAAATATTGCTCTAGAAAATTACAGTAAGTTTTGGAATTCATTTTAACTCCGTCTTTCAGTTTAAATGGACCCACGAGCTCATTACCAATAATCCCAGCCCATATCATGATCCCACCGCCGCATTGTTGGCGTTTAAAATAT
This sequence comes from Acanthosepion esculentum, assembly GCA_964036315.1. Classification (NCBI taxonomy): domain Eukaryota; kingdom Metazoa; phylum Mollusca; class Cephalopoda; order Sepiida; family Sepiidae; genus Acanthosepion; species Acanthosepion esculentum. The sequence goes on along the minus strand of OZ038507.1, from coordinate 33,772,274 downwards.
TTTTTTGAGTCATGTTGCATGCAAACCGATCCTCGAGCCCATCCATCGGGCCCTCGAGGTTGATCCTTGATTCGTCTGTAAAAAGTACTTTACTGAAATCAGTTTTCATGTATTTTTGCCCACTGCAATCTTCTTTCCTTATGTTTTTTTGTTAAAATGGGTTTCTTTATTTGATCTTTTACATCAGCAAACTTCCTTAGAGCTTTACACCTTGTTTCCCTTGACACCATAGGAGCTCCAGCGGCCTCAAATATGAACACACTTGATGCATTTGGGTTTTCTTATTAATTCTCTTCGGATATGTGATAGATCTCGCTTTGTTACATTCCTGAATTCAGCCTGAGACTTTTTTTTCCTTGGTTGAATTCCCATTTGACATATTTTCTTGATTGTTCGATGATCCCTTTTCAAATGCTTAGAAATTTGAAGCGAAGACTTTCCTTTGCTAATTTATTTGATTATATAGTTCTTTTCATTCATTGTTAGTTCTTTTTTACGAGCCATAATACTAAATTCTAGTTCTTGCAAATAATCTCTTGACACTGCAAATTGCTATAATTACTGAAAAAATACTAAATATCAATCTGAAAATTGGGACTTAATTGCTTTCATGCTTACTCGCTATACATAATAGTACAAATTATTTCATTGAATAACACATATCTATGAATTTTACATAAAATATTTGACTATACCTCTTTTGCATATAATCTCTAGACGCAGTTTAATGATTGAATAATTGAATCATTGTCAGTTGAATATATCAAATGCCTATAAAAGTTCTGTCTGAAAAGTAATGGGACTGGTGTCACAATTTATTTCACTTCCAAACGGTAAACTACATGGTTTCCTCTTCAAAGTAAAACCACTCTTGAGTCTAATGCACGTTTCCATCCTACTCTGACACGCTTCTTTACACTGCTGGAAGGATTCTCCTTGGGTGTCCCTCTGCTCCGTCGTTACGGCTCTCTTGATGACCTATCATTTCAAGAAGGGTCCACTTGATGATATACTTGAGCTTGAAGAAAAGAAAAGTCACACGTAGCAAGATCTGGTGAATAGGGAAGGTTGTTCTCGTACGACGATGTTCTTCTCGGCCAGTAACTGCCCGGTGCTCAAGGAGTTCTGAGCGGATGCATTGTCGTGGTGAAGCAACCGTGATTCTCCTGCCACAACTCTCATCTCCTTTGGCGCACTAGAAAAAGCATACGTGGCAGAAAGTAGGAGGAATTTTTAAAATAAAATGTTGTATGCAATTTCTTTTAAAAATTGTTTACATATATCTGAAAAAAAAAAACAAACAACAAAAACATGAAAAAAAACAAACAAAAAAATACAAATAATAACATGAGACCTGAATCTTCGTTGCTTAACTTTTTATTAACTTTAATATTCAGCTAGTGTTGGTGGGAAGCGGTCTCAAGAGCCATGGTTAAATATGCATTTTCTATCTATATATGAGGTCTGTCTGGAAAGTAATGGGACTGGTGTCACAAACAATTTATTTCACTTCCAAACAACAAACTACATTGTTTCTCCTTCAAAGGATACCCCTACCCCTCGAGTCTGATGCACTTTTCCCATCCTTCTCTGCCACGCGTCTTTGCACTGCTGGAAGAATTCTTTTTGGATGTCCCTCAGCTCTGTCGTTACGGCCCTCTTGATCGCCTCCACGGCTTCAGAACGGTTCTCCTTGATGATCCCCTTAGGCTGGGGTAAAGAAAAAAGTCACACAGAGCAAGATCAGGTGAATAGAGAGGTTGTTCCAATACGGCGATGTTCTTCTTGGCCAGGAACTGCCGAATGCTCAGGGTGTTGCAAATAGGTGCATTGCCGTGGTGAAGCAGCCATAAATTGTCCTGCCACAGATCTCATCTCTTCTCACGCACTGAACAAAACAAATGCAACACTAAGTAAAATCAATTTGTTTTAAAAAAGTGTCGTATATAAATTTTGTTTAAAAATTGTTTACATATATCTAAAAAAAAATAACACAAGTAATAAATCAGGCTTGAATCTTAATCACTTAGCTTTTTATTCACTCCAGTATTCCGTCAGTTACACTCGGCCTGTGTTGAGCGGAAGCACCCTTCAAGAACCCTGGCCCTATATGCATTCTCCATCTATCTATCTACCTATCTATTTATGATGAAAGTGGTCGTGCTAATGAAATGATAAGACGAGATTTGAATCTTCAGTGCTTAACTTTTTATTCATTTCAATCTTCAGCCAGTGTTGGCGGAAAGCGGCCTCCAGAGCTCGGGTTAAATATACATTATCCATCTATGGAGTCTGTCTGAAAAGTAACAAACAACTTATTTTAATTCTAAACAACAAACTACATGGTTTTCCCTTTAAAGGATTCCCCCACCCCCGAGTCTAATGCACTTTTCAACAGTTCTATGCATTGCTGGAAGAATTCTTCTTGGATGCCCCTCAGTTCCGTTGTTATGGCCCTCTTGATGGCATCCACACCTTCAAAATGGGTCCCGTTGGTGATCCCCTTGAGCTAAGAAAAAAGTAACACAGAGCGAGATCGGGTGAATAGGGATATTTTACCAGTACGGCGATGTGAGCGTCTTCTCTCGACTAAGAAAAACACTGGTGTCATATAGCTCCCCCAGTCCCAGACCCACTCTCTCTGTTGGTTAATACCTACAATCTTTCTAATGCAAATAGACAGCGCCATCTACTCTAAGTAAAAGGCCTTCTCTCAACAGCCTATCGTGGAAGGGGAGATAACTCATGTTGCTTATAGCACCACATGAATTCCACTTGGAGTCTTTTATTGGACTGACCCGATTCTCTGTTACAAAATATATATTCCTTAACTTTGCTCACCTAAAAATGAGGTGATCTGATAGAAAAGTTGGTATATACTAAGATGTTTAACACATCTAAATTTAAATACCAGGAAATAAAAGCTGAAATTCTGAACTCTTATCTCATATTCATCGTTTGATCCTAAACTCAAATGTTGTCAGTGAACAACTAAAACAAAGGAATGTCTATGTAGGATTCGTATGATAATATATATATATATATATATATATATATATATATATATATATATATATAGTGATTTTCCAAGCGTAGCTTAGATGTTGCACAAGGCCGATAGTAGCTTGCTAACCATTACACCGCCTCGAGGTGCCCCAATATATATATATATATATATATATATATATATATATATATATATATATATATATACTGGGTGCGATAGATAAATTATCGCCATTTTATATTCTTTAAATGCGTCTTGTTTATTGCTGTTTTTGTCGACTGCGTAGTATATTAGGTGCAGTTGGGCATCGTCTGTGAGAAAAAGAGCGTATGACGCTATTCACTCACCCAGAAATTTGGAATGGGCATGCTCAACTTTTTTTTAGTAAGCTTTTCACCCCAAGCAAGTCTGGAAGCCACGAGCACACAAGGAGCTTCAGCAGGTTTGGAGGAAGAGCAGATAGGAGTTGTAAAGGAGAGGATGTGGACAAAGTTAGTGGATCGATCAAGGCAAGGGGGTTACAGAAGATTTGGAGCGAGGGCAGATAGGAATGAAAGGGGAAAGGATGTGGTGAAGGGAAGTGGATAGATCAAGGCAACTGGAGATGTCAATTGACGTTACACTTAAATAGTTGGAGATTATATTTGTCAGATAAACAGGAATAAGGGAGGGAGTTCCACAGGCGAGATGTGCGAGACATGAAGCTATTGGAGTAGAAGAGATGTCTACATCTAACAGTTTCAACGGTAAAGTGGTGTGAACGGGATGCCAGCCTCGTGGGACGTTTAAATTCATTAGGCCTGGGAACCAGCGAAAGCAGCTCATCGGAGCAATTACCGTGAAAGTATTTGTCAAAAAGACAGAGCGAGGCAGCGGCGCGTCTGTGAAAGAGCGACTGCAGACGAGATGACAGATCAGGGCCAATTACATTGCATATCCGTCTCTGGATCTTATCAAGAACCCTGAAACTCCAGACCATATATGGCAGCAATTTTGGCATTCTGAAGACAATGCAGAGGATTCGAAAAGAGTTCGATGAAATATCCAGTCAACATCATGGAGTTTGGAGTGAACACTGATTCTTCATTCCACAGGACCCCAGACTCAACACAGTAGCCTACATCAAGTGCCATGTGGAGGCAGTGCTTCTCTTGGTTAAGAGGGTGGCTGTTAGAAGACCCTATGTCTGGAAACAGGACTCTGCACCATGGCACTCAAGCAGGAGAACTAAGTCATGCCTATCAGATAATTTCTGCAACCACATCACCCTTTATATCTGCCCACTCAACTCCGTACACTGCAAACCCTGGTTATTCAGTGTCGGTGCGCATTTGATCGAGGGACCAAACAAACCTCATTCTAGAAACCAAAAGATTAACTGAAGGCAAGCGTTATTGCAGCATTCACCAACCTCAAGAAGGAGTCCGTCCAGAAGAGTTGCAGGAGATTCCGAAGACGTCAAGATGCCGCATTTGATGCCAATGGCGATTTTAATGAATAAATTTACACTTCAGTATTTGCAGATACCTTTCAGTAATTTTGGTAAATATATCTGTTAAAATGAGATGTCAGTCATATTTTCAGTTTGCGTAATTTATATGACAATTTATCGATCGCACCCCGTATGTATGAATGAGTGTGAGTTTAGTAGGAAATATTTATGTTTGGAGGTGGTTCACATGCTTATTTAGGGAGGTCTGTACGTCAACAGCGCTCGGGGTAGTTAAATATACGTTAGATTTTTTAAGAATAAAGTTAATAAAGGTTAGTGGTGTAATATATTGTTTAATATATGCGCGTGTATGTGTATGTGTGTATGTGCGCGCGTATATTTAAAGGGTACACTTATTCGCTTCCAATCGCAGTTTCGTATTTTTTTAAATTTTACTTTCTTAAATAACAAACGAATTAGATTGAGAACCACACCCAAGGAAAGTGCTTACAACAGAAATCGAACCACCTGTATCCCGTTTGCCTCAGGTAAACCTCTTCTATAGCCGAAATATGCCTTTAACAACTCGGATATAGAAGCCACATTTATAGAGCAAGGTTTGAAATACCGATTTAAGGAATGAAATTTTTTGCTTGTCGGGGCTTCTACTAAGAAATATTCGTCAACGTTTTTTTATCCGTCATTATTTCTCAATAAAAACAACGTTTATGATGTTTTGTTCTCTCAGTCACTGTTTATCTAAAAATAAACAACAAACAACACATATACGAAACCACAATAATGTCCCGCCCTTGCTGTTTGAATAAGCTCAAAAGTAACGACAAACTCTTATTTACGACCTACGACGCGTTTTTCGCTTCCTTGGCTCGTAAATAAGAGTTTGTCGTTACTTTGAGCATATTCAAACAGCAAGTTTGATTTATTAAAATTGTCATCTCCTATAATGGCTTGTGTAAGCCGAAACTTTAGATTGGATTCAAACATGTGTCAATATAGTGTTTTCCTTTCGTCTTTCAACGATAATGTGATTAAGCTTATCAGACAATACGAAAGGAACTTACTTAAAATAAATAGACAAAACTTGTCTATATTATTTAATGAAACATGCATTAATATATATATATATATATATATATATATATATATATATTCCAAAATTCTCTTGAAGATGAAACAGAACTAATGCTTTTAA
>OZ038507.1:33706622-33761622 GCA_964036315.1 Acanthosepion esculentum | reverse complement strand
CTACAAGCTGAATATTCGAATCGTTTTAGAGAAAAATATGGACTCTCCAGCGAACCTTTTTTCCACTTGGCGACGGATTGTGTCGATGGTCAAGCAAAATTGAATAGTGCCTGTAAACACAGATTTCTCCCCAACTCTTGAAATAGACATGTCTGCTTACTTTCACATCCTTACGTAAACAAAGAAAATTTGTAAAGAAAGGGACGGATTTTTTTATTTATTAATTGGATCGATTTTATTACTTTAGACGCCTACCGGCCTGAATATCCGCGAAATCATATTAGAGAGAAAAAAATACGCGCTCTCCGGCAGGATTCGAACCTCTGTTCTTCTAGGTAAAACGGACATTAGATCTGAGGTGCTTTTAGACATTTCGGCCACGGAGTGCATCGACAGCCAAGCGAAGTTGAGTAGTGTCTTTAAACGCTGATTTCTGTTCGACTCTCCAAAATGGACAAATCTGCTCACTTTCATATCCTTACGTAAACAAAGTAATTTCTAAAAAAAGGACGGATTTTTAATTTGTTAATCCGACCAGTTTTATTACTCAGAAGTCTACCGTCCTGCATAATCGAGAAATCTTATTAGAGAAAAAAAAATGTGCTCTCCGGCAGAATTCGAACCTCTGTTCTCCTAGGTTAAACGCTCATTAGATCTGACGTGCTTTTAGACATCTCGGTCAAAGTGTGCGCCGATAGCTATGCAAAGTTGAATAGCGCATTTAAACGCAAATTTCTCTCCAACTCTCGAAGTACATATAACTGCTTAGTTCATATGCTAACTTAAACAAAGCAATTTCTAAAGAAAAGAATGAATTTTTGTTTTACTAATCTCAATTTTTTTTTTATTGGTACCCATATTTGAGTAGACGCCCCGTTTATTTATTAAAAAGTATATTTTCGTCTACCGGCCTGAATGTTACAGAAATTTTATTAAAGTTAAATACTAATGATAAATGTGCGCTCTCCGGAGGGATTTGAACATGCAGGAGGAACAGTTGTTAAATCACAACGTACTTTAACCATCTCGGCCACGAAGTACGTAGATTAGTTCAAACGTTATGTTTAATGAATACCCGTATTTGTGTAAACGCCCCGTTCGTTTATTAAACATTATATTTTCGTCTAAATAATCGGAAAACCTTTTTAGAAAAATATGAGCTCTCCATAAGGGTTCGAACCTACGTTCCTATAGGGGAAAACCGTCAGTACATCTGACGTGCTTTAATCTCTCGCCTATGGAGTGCGCTGCTGCCAAAGGTCTTTCCGTAGCTGAGTGGTCAAAGCACGTCAGAACTGCACTTATAGTATACAAAACAAATTAATGTACATAATATCGAGCTGCTTTCAAAATGTTTTTATTGCTTTTGCCGTTCAGTTGACTACTGTACAGTACAAACATTTAGAATTAAATAAGAAATGTTTGCTAGTAATATTTAATATTTATAAAGACGGCAGCCAATCTTCAAAAATAGAAAAATTGACAACATGTAATTATCTTTCAAGAGTATTCAAGATAACATTACTTACATTTCCAAGGTTAGCTAACATTAACTCCTCCCCCGTGTATTTTTTTTCAGAAAAGAAGAAAAAACATATCCTATCACTGAGCAAATTTTCCTAATAGACTTTAATCACCTTTAATATAGGAATTTCAAGAGAAACATTTTAATTCGTTTAAAAGTGTGTTTAAGAGTCATTGTTAAGTAGGTTTTTAAATAAGCATTTGCAGCTAGACCGAACGTGGGAGGCCTTGACAAATATTTACCGTCATAGAGATGTTTATGTGTTAGAGGGTGTGTAATAATATCACGGTAGCGTTTAGGCCTCAACATTTCCTCACTCATTGTATATGAAGTCTGTTACTCATAAAGGGAGGTGTTTAGCGAACTACTTAGACAACGGGTTAGAGAGCGTGTTCGAATCGTGACAAATGATGGTCGATATTCTACAGAGGATAGAAAGCAGGCTAAAAAAGATTTATTAGTTCACGTATTTATCTCTCTCTATATATATCAATCGCTTTCTCACTCTCTTTCTCTCTCTCTATCTATCTATCTATCTATCACTCTCTCTATCTATCTATCACTCTCTCTCTCTCTCTCTCTCTCTCAATATATATATATATATATATATATATATATATATATATCACCTTCATCCCTGCCGTGCGCCGACGGCTTAGTGGGAGAAGTTCCGACTGATGCAAATTCAGTCGGGTTTCGATCCTAGCTAGAGGCAACCGGACGTCTAGCCACACTGATGAGCTGTGAAACAGCGAAACAGTCTGTCTGTGGATGACAATATATATATATATATCATAAGATATCCAAGTATAGGATTGGTGCAAACGGAATAAATTACAATAATTAAGAAATACTATTCTTAAAAGAGTGCTCAATACAGAGTAGAGCAAATATATTTAGTTATTCGAAAATTATAACATAAATATGTTATAAAATTTCGAATAAATAATTATATCATAAGATATATATATATATATATATATATATATATATATATATATATATATATATATATATATATATATACGTATATATATATATATATATATATTTCATAAGATATATATGTATATATATATATATATATAGAGAGAGAGAGAGAGAGAGTGTGTGTGTGTGAGTGAGTGAAGGAGAAGAGAGGCACGGTGTAATAATGGATAGTGGATTGGATTGAGGAATCAGAGAGCCGAGTTCGAATTCCAATCGAATCCATTACATTCACTTACGTCCTAATACCCTTGGGAAAGGTTTGAATCCTCTTCTTCTCCCTCCAGCTATGGGTAAATAGCAAAACAGACCGGATTCTATAGCCTTGGTTGGCAACTAGTCTAAGACAAGGACAATTCTGAATTCAAAATCTGCGGAGGGACGTAGTGCACAAGGTCTCTGTATTCGGCCCCTCTGGTTAATTGTTAAGATGTTTGGAAATATCGTTAGCAACAGAGATAAGTAATGTGAACAGTTATGTGATATCTAATCTCCTATATGACTGTAAGTGCTGAACAATTAGGAATTGTTTCACAGATAAAAGAGAAAGTGGAAACAACAGTAATGCGAGTGCTCGGCAATCTTCTCGCTGATTAAGAGGAGACTAGATTTGACAGAGTTGTGTTTCTCCAACGAATGTTATGTATAATATTTGAAGTACCATATGGGCAAAAGAGAAATCTTATAGGAGATACTGGTGCTAACAATCTCAACTAGGCATTTGAAATTTTCGGGGTTCCCAATGAGGAGAGAAGGGTTGGTGACCGTATCACCCTCAGGGTAAAATGATTTCAGGAAAAAGTAGATAATTGGCAAAGGTGATAATAGCAGTGCGAAAAGGTCCTGTAGCTTACCAAGAAATGTAACACATTTTGAAGATCAGGCGTATTTAGTTAACAATCTCAACCAGGCATTTGAAATTTCCGGGATACCCAATGAGGAGAGAAGGGTTGGTGACCGTATCACCCTTAGGGTAAAATGATTTCAGGGAAAAGCAGATAATGGGCAAAGGTGATAATAGCAGTGCGAAAAAAATCCTGTAGCTTACCACGAAACGTAACACATTTTTAAGATCAGGCGTATTTATATACGAACTATACAAAATAATGTTAGCTTAATTAAAATCGAAAATTTAATTACGTCGAAGCGGAAAGTAATTAAGGAATTCAGGGTAAATAAGATATTTGCTGAGGTGACTCTATTTCTGTTTTTACAAAAATTTGAAATATGCTACTCAGGTGGCTTCAAGGTTAAGTGAATATATATTCATCTTCTCCATAAAGGAAAACAAAATGTAGATTAAAAAACAACTGTCTCATTATATCAAATACAATGGGTACATTGTAATATTTCAGAAATTCCGAGACTAGCAATGAGTTTGATATTCGAACATAAAACATACGGTGTAATCTTCTGGCTTCCCAAGAGAGAATTAGGAATGATAGCTGGAGTCAATTCTTCAAGGTGAGTATCCTCATCTTTGTTGCATTCATCTCACCTGTCTTGCTAGTAGTGTCTAAATTTTCTCAAATGATGTATTGTCATTATACCATGAATCATTCAGACTAGTATCCTCATCTTTGTTGTATTCAACTCTCCAGCCTTCCTAGTGTTGTCAAAAGTTCTCAGATGAAGTATTGTCATTATTCCATGAATTATTCAGACTAGTATCCTCATCTTTGTTGTATTCAACTCTCCAGCCTTCCTAGTGTTGTCAAAAGTTCTCAGATGAAGTATTGTCATTATTCCATGAATTATTCAGACTAGTATCCTCATCTTTGTTGTATTCAACTCTCCAGCCTTCCTAGTGTTGTCTAAAGTTCTCAGATGAAGTATTGTCATTATTCCATGAATTATTCAGACTAGTATCCTCATCTTTGTTGTATTCAACTCTCCGGCCTAATCTAAATAATTCATGAAATAATGACAATATTTCATCTGAAAACTTTAGACAACACTAGGAAGGCTGGAGAGTTGAATACAACAAAGATGAGGATACTAGTCTGAATAATTCATGGAATAATGACAATACTTCATCTGAGAACTTTAGACAACACTAGGAAGGCTGGAGAGTTGAATACAACAAAGATGAGGATACTAGTCTGAATAATTCATGGAATAATGACAATACTTCATCTGGGATCTTTAGACAACACTAGGAAGGCTGGAGAGTTGAATACAACAAAGATGAGGATACTAGTCTGAATAATTCATGGAATAATGACAATACTTCATCTGAGAACTTTAGACAACACTAGGAAGGCCGGAGAGTTGAATACAACAAAGATGAGGATACTAGTCTGAATAATTCATGGAATAATGACAATACTTCATCTGAGAACTTTAGACAACACTAGGAAGGCCGGAGAGTTGAATACAACAAAGATGAGGATACTAGTCTGAATAATTCATGGAATAATGACAATACTTCATCTGAGAACTTTAGACAACACTAGGAAGGCTGGAGAGTTGAATACAACAAAGATGAGGATACTAGTCTGAATAATTCATGGAATAATGACAATACTTCATCTGAGAACTTTAGACAACACTAGGAAGGCCGGAGAGTTGAATACAACAAAGATGAGGATACTAGTCTGAATAATTCATGGAATAATGACAATACTTCATCTGAGAACTTTAGACAAAACTAGGAAGGCCGGAGAGTTGAATACAACAAAGATGAGGATACTAGTCTGAATAATTCATGGAATAATGACAATACTTCATCTGAGAACTTTAGACAACACTAGGAAGGCCGGAGAGTTGAATACAACAAAGATGAGGATACTAGTCTGAATAATTCATGGAATAATGACAATACTTCATCTGAGAACTTTAGACAAAACTAGGAAGGCCGGAGAGTTGAATACAACAAAGATGAGGATACTAGTCTGAATAATTCATGGAATAATGACAATACTTCATCTGAGAATTTTAGACAACACTAGGAAGGCCGGAGAGTTGAATACAACAAAGATGAGGATACTAGTCTGAATAATTCATGGAATAATGACAATACTTCATTTGAGAACTTTAGACGACACTAGGAAGGCCGGAGAGTTGAATACAACAAAGATGAGGATACTAGTCTGAATAATTCATGGAATAATGACAATGCTTCATTTGAGAACTTTAGGCAACACTAGGAAGGCTGGAGAGTTGAATGCAACAAAGATGAGGATACTAGTCTGAATAACTCATGGAATAATGACATTACATGATGTGAGAACTTTAGACAGCACTAGGAAGGCCGGGGAGTTGAATACAACAAAGATGAGGATACTAGTCTGAATAATTCATGGAATAATGACAAGACTTCATTTGAGAACTTTAGATAAGACAAGGAAATTGGAAGGGAGTTCCACAGGCGGGAGTGCCAGAAAAGAAACTCTTAGAGTAGAAGTTAGAAGTGGGTTTTATCTAAGTATTTCAATAATAAAACAATGGGACCTAGTTACCAATCTGTTCGCACGTTTAATTTCGTGTAGTCGGCGCATCAATTAAAAATCTCGTCAGTGCAGTTGCCATGAAACTATTTGTAGCGAAGACAATTAGGGAAGCCTTGTCAGGTCGCTGAGAAAGTGACTGAAGAGATGACAGGTTAGGATCGATTACATTACAGATTCATTCTTTGGATTTTTCTCAAGAATCTCAAGATGAATAGCAGGAGCACCAGACCAGATATGGCAGCAATATTTAATGCTTGGACGAATGGTAAATTTATAAATGTGCAAAATGGATTCTGACGAGGAAAATATTCTGACACGACACAGTGACCCAACTTTTCTTGCAGTAGATGCAGCTATTGATTCGATGTAGTCGCTCCACTTCATGTTAATGGAAAACTTAAGGCTTTGAAGATGTAGTTTGTTGCTGTCGTGGAGTGTAGCATCAGCCATGATGATGGCAGGCAGAAAAGGTTCTGTGTGGTGATTCAATGAAACCAGATTTTTAGGCGTTCAAATTTACAAGCTATTACTTGTCCCAAGTAACCACTGATTGGAGGCCAGGTTCAGTTTATCAGATCTTGCATATTTATTACTATATATGGTTGTGTAATCTGCATAAATACCTAGTTGTGAACTGATGATATCGAGGAGATCATTGATGAAAAGCAAAAACAGCGTATTATGAAGTATACAACCCAGGAGGACTCCCGCGATAGTATGAAAAAACAGGGGAAGTATTTATTCATTTGTTGCTTTCTTGGCCAAGAAGACCGAACGGAACCTACACCTTTCCAGGTGACATCACCACCGGATATCGCCCAACTTGAAGTTTCGTCTTAGTCAAGGACATGTAGCCGTTATTTCCATCGGGGGGTATCTTCCTTGTCTGCTAAATTTAGTTTAAGCAACCTTCTGCCCAGCGATGACGTGTCATCACTGCATAATATGCACACATAACTGCAGTGTCCTGTCTTCTCAATTGTGCTAGATGGGGTGTTGATGCTATGAAAATTTTCACCCGCATCTTGACAGATTTTCTTATTAATCTTGCTGCTTGTCTTGCCAAACACTTCACCAGAAAAAAAATCCGAATGGGGAACCGGCTTAGTCGCCAATGCTCCGACCATGCAACAGGTACTACTCCTTGAATAACGGTTAATAGTGATCGCTTAATTTTGTGGCGTACGATGGCCGTTAATAATTAAGTATATCTCAAAACTCCAATGGTAAATAAAACAATATTTGCTGATGAGGTCTTCCAGCTTTCTTGTATAATCTGATTTGTCCATCACTACATTTGCATTGCCTTTGTCAGCCGGTAGTATAATGATGTTTTCGTTCCTCTCCAAGGATCTGATCGCCAGCCTCTCCAGTTTCGTGATGTTCGATCTAGGCGGCTTGGCCTTCTCCAATGTCTGCCTCACCTCCTATCTCAGTTCATCCGTCTGAGCTTGAGGGAAGTTCAAGGACAACACGTCCAGTACAATCGTTGGATAAAACGAGACTACAAGCTCACATCTCCCAGAGGCTCGAGGATTTCTTCAACTGGATTACCAATGAAGAAGACCAGAGAAGGATCCAAAATGACCTGGATAAATCCTTCAGGCACGAATTCGATATAGTCAAGGTTCGCCAAGTACAAAGATTAAACAGATGGAAAGATCAGGTGACACACAACGCCCATCACCCACCAGCGGTAATCAACATCAGCCAATATCAGCTGAGTACCTCTCAGGAGTCAGTATTGAATAAGGGTCTCAACTTCGCCCCAACCATCAGGCGAGTGCCGTACTTGGACATCATTGCCAGAGTCGAGGAGGTAGCCTTGAACTTACCTCAGCTCCAGACGGATGAACTGAGATGGAAGGTGAGACATACCCTGGAGAAGGCCAAGCTGCCTAGGTCGAACATCACGAAACTGGAGAGGCTGGCGATAGGATCTCTGCAGAGGAAGGAAAACATCATCATATTACCGGCTGAAAAAGGCAATGCAACTGTAGTGATGGACAAATCAGATCATACAAGAAACCTGGAAGACGTCATTAGCAATGAAAACAGTATTTAATTACAATTTAATTTAATTATATTTTAAGCCAACCTCGGTGTCGGTATTTACTCATTTTTTTAATTATATGACACACATCACACAAGACAATAAAGGCTCTAAGTCGCAGGGTGTACTGAGTGTCAGGGACATGAGAAAACACTATTAAGGAGAGAGAAGAATAAAAAGATAAGAAATAAGAAAACAGAAGGTAATCGTTGACATTGCATTTAAATTTTTGAAGATCAAACTTGACCGGTAAGCAAGAAGCCCGAAGAGTTCAACAAGCGGAAAGTGCGATAGAAGAAACTGCTACAAAACTTGACAGGTAATGTACACATGTTTCGGATTAGCGTCGAAACTACAAGTGTACGTTTTGTGACGTATAGTGGCCGTTAATAATTAAGTATAACTCAAGACTTCAATGTTAAAATGAACAGTATTTAATTACAACCGCAAATAAATACTTAACAAGAACAAGAATTAAAAGTCAAGCAAAGATAATTAACCATTTCAGTGAATATCTTGTTAAGAACGCGGTTCGGCTTAACATCCGGTAAATCCTAAATCAAAACCCAAATCATCGACGCACAATAATTCATACTAATTTGACTTGATAGTTCCACTAAATAGTCACTCAATAATCACTGCACTCAGTAGCCTGACACCGCTATTTACACACCCGGTGGAAAAGTCCAGAGTGTCACGTTCGAACCTCGTTGTCGGTAGTTACTCGACTTCTTCCTATATGACACTTAATATTAATCGCTTGTAAATTGTGGTGTAGAGTATATCGGCTTGATATAATAAATCGCAGAGCCGAGTTCGAATTCCAACCGAGTTCGTTACATTCACCTATGCACAAATACACTTGGGAAATGTATGAATCTACATCTTCTCCCTTTATGGATTGAACAGCAGAACAGACTCTCTCTCTCTCTCACTTTATATATATATATATATATATATATATATATATATATATAATTAAACCTAAAGAGCCAAACAAATCTACCAAGGTTTCACCTACGCGGATCATCAAGGAATATATATATATATCATAATTAAGTAATTCATCCAGTCTAGAAGAAACTTCAGAAAGTATTTGGGACTCATCAGCATGTGTGATCGAGCGTCGCTATATCGAGTCTGGTACGTTACATCTTCGAGGCCCGTTGGTACTGTTGGTATGGCGTCTACCTCCTACCGTAACTGTTCGGGTTTCAATTCTCGGTAGTGGATGCGCATTGCTGATGAGTCCCAAATATAGGACGAAATGGCGGTCCAGTGCTTTAGACTCGATGAATTACATAATTATGATTATTTCAAATCCTCCTAATCATATATATATATATATAATACATATATATATATATATATATATATATATATATATATATATATATATATATAATTAGGAGGATTTGAAATATCCATAATATTATATATATATATATATATATATATATATATATATATATATATATATATAAAAGTGAACATAGAAGTCAACACTTAGAGACGTCAGTCTGTTTCATGCTAGATGGAATCGTCAGGCCTGACGATTGCATCTAGCATGAAACAGACTGTCGCCTTTAAGTTTTGACTTCTATATTCACTTTTATATTTACACACGCTCTATCTCTGATATTGAGCACTTTATCTCATAAATATAGCACACTTTAAGACTATATTTCTTCATATATATATATATATATATATATATATATATATATATACATATATATATATATATAGTCTGTCATAAATCGAAATAGTCATGATCACCCAAAACGTATGGCACTTAACTAGGTGATAGTTAGGAATATCACTCAACATAGGTGAGTATATAGTTAAATATTGACAGTTTATACTTGAGGCTATATGTATCGGCCGCTTATACTTGAGTATATATGTAAATCGTTTATATTTGAATCCTTTGATAACTTCTGGCTAAGACTGTTGCATTCCTTTTCTTACTAATGCTCTTGGGAAAGCTATAAATACTTTTCTTCTCATATCTGTGAAATAAATAGCTGGATAGACTGAATAGTCAAGCCATGCATGCCAACCAGTCTAGAGATAATCCAAATCCTAAATTCCAAACTGTGGAGAGGGCAATGGGAAATCACTTCACTAAAAGATATTGATAAATCAAAAATAATAAAGAAAAGGAATTTGCGGAGAGCTATGATGATCTCGATCATGAAAGGAGAAAGTCCAAACTGGAGACAAGGCAACGGACCACCATTTCACTATCTTTTCCAAGAAATACATAATAAAAAAGGAATGTGTGGAGAGCCATGAAAGGAGAAAGAATGCATTGAATTCCTGGTCTTAGGAAAATGGAAACAACTCGACGATATTTCCCAAGAAATTGTCGCAATTCATAGCCACTTGAAGCCGAGGATGCCAGTCTACTAGGACGTCTACCTAACTAGAGAAAATATGCCGAGCGGACCTTAGTACTGGCAGAGCGCGTTATCTAGCATGATCAACAATCTTAACATGGCCAGCACGCTCAGACCCTCGGTCACGATGACTAGTGATGTTGTGCTAGTCTACCCAATTTCACTCTCATGCGATAATTATTTTTCAGGCACTTTCCAAAAGTGTCGCACGCTGGGACCGCCTCCTCCAGAAATCAAGAATTCACCTTCCTCACAAATCGACCATGGTGAGATTCAAACTCGAGTCTCATGGTCAGAAAGAGAACGTTCTAACCACTCGGCCACGTTCGCATTCATAGATAATGAAGAGAAGGAATCTGTGGAGAGCCATGATCGCCTTGGTGAAAGACTGCTTTGAATTCCAAACCGTAAATAAGGCAATTCGAAATCACTTCACTATTTTTCCCAAGACAAGAAGACACGGGAATTCATAGGTAATAAAGAAAATGAAGCTGTGAAGTTGACCATGCGTCTTTAAAGGGCATTGATTCTTTTTTTTTTTTTTTTTAGATAGAATCGGTTGAAAAATATATGATGTAATATGTTAAACATCTGTTATTGGATTAAAAAAAAAAGAATAATGACAGGGGCCCGTCTTCGAAGGCCTTTTTCAATCTTGTTTAACGTTCGATACAAGTGCTTTTTTGGCCTCCCAAAATTGCCAAAGTGAAAATTCAAATTTAGATGACTTATGACTTTATTTTTGCACGTCCCCCCGCCTCCGCCACACACACACACAAACGCACAAAATATTCAGCTAAAACTGTTAACATACGTACGAGGAAACTGATTTGGTTTGGTTTGGATTACGTCATATCAATCTTTACCCGGTTATTTAATGCAGAATCTTCCAAAGAAGTCGCGGACAGTCATGATCGCCTACGTTTAGAAAGGAGAATTAGTGTTTTGATTTAAAAAAAAAAAAAAAAAAAGCTTTGAGAAGTCAAAAGGAGAAACCACTTCATCTTTCCAAAGAATATATCCTTATTCTCAGAAAATAAACAAAATGGATCTGTGGAAAGCCGTCATCGCCTGCGTCTGAAAAGCAAAAAAGAAAACTCTGATTTCAAACCCGTTGAGTAGACAATGGGAAACACACCATTATATTTCCCTAGAATGCAAATAACAAAGACAACGAATACGTTGAGAGCCATGATCACCTGTTTTCCGAAAAAAAAAACAGATTAAATGTCATGTGTAATGAGAGGTGTAGTGGATAAATTTCTGCATTGTAAGTTCTTTTTTTTTCACTGCTTAAGTAAAATGTTAGTCCCCTGTCCGCACATCTTCTGTTACTTTGTCTGCCATTAGAGTGCGGAAGAAGATAAGGATGTATGCCTTTCTCCGAGACTATTAGTGCGAAGAGTAGTTACATTTTCTAGCCTGTCGCAGATTCAATTTTCCCTGCATTTGATCGTTCAGGCATTGAGTAAACACAGAAAAAAAAGACACCTTGAATTGCTTGATTAGATTTTATTTTTCCTTCAGCGAAAATGCTACGAAACGCTAAAGCAATGATTGATTAATTTGTTCGGCGGCATACCAACATCTCTACGGATTTATGGCCGAAATCTAAATAATTTGAACAACAATTTTATGGCTTCAACAAAATATATTTTGAATGCAATTGTATGCCTCAAACTGAAGATAAAATGTATTGCTGGTCATGTATTGTCAGTTTTATTTTATATAAAAATGTATTGCAGGCATCGTTACTATTAAAATGTATCTTTATTCTTTCATAGTGTTTTGATTGTTTTTTTTTGTGGGGGTAACTATCAGCCCTTAGCTGAGAACGTAACAGGCGCTACCACTCCAAGCCAGGGTGAACCTGGGAATAACAAAAATTAAGAGTTGGTTTCAGTCACCTCAAAACCTCCAATCTCGCCTTGCTGTCGGATGTAGTTTATCGTCATACCTAGGACTATGTTTGTGCAGAAAATAGTAAAAAAATTCGTAAGATTATCATTTGTCGGTTGAATTGTGAAATACGATAATCGCAGAATTTCGCAGTTGTTCCAGGCTAGTCAAAAGCTCAATCTCCCGATTAGAGATGATCTCTGTCGGATGTAGTTTATCGTCATACCCAGGACTATGACCTTGTTTGTGCAGGAAGATCGCAGAGAGAAATTCTTACCTTTAACCTTTGTCTGTCAAATTGTGAAATACTTTAATTTCGTGGAAGCTCCAGGCTCATCAACAAACCCTGAAATCATGCTGCCGAACGTAGTTCGTCGTCATACCCAGGACTATGTTTTCTTTTGTGCAGAAAATCGTCGATAGAATTTCACAGAATTAACATTTGCCTGGTTACATGTAAAATATTTGAATTTCGTAGAATATCGAGGTGGTTCCAGGTTCGTAAAAAAATTCCTGTCTTCCTATTTGAAATCACGCTGCCGGATGTAGTTCATCGTCATGCCCAGGGCTATGTTTTGATTGTGCAGAAAATCGCCGATACAAATTCACAGAATTAATATATACCTATTAAACTGTAAAATATTGTAATCTCGTAGAATATCGAGGTGGTTCCAGGTTCGTAAAAAACCTCCTGTCTGCCGATTAGAGATCATGCAGCCATATGTAGTTTATCATTATACGCAGGAATATGTTTTGTTTATGCAGAATATCGAAGATAGAAATTTACAGAATTAACATTTGTCTTTTAAAGTTGTGAAATACTTTAATATTGCAGCATTTCGCGGTGGTTCCAGGCTTGTCAAAATCTTCAGTCTCCCGATTAGAGATCATATTGCCGGATGTAGTTTATCGTGATACCCAGGACAATGTTGTGTTTGTGGAGAAAATCGCAGATAGAAATTCACACGATTAATATTTGTCTTTTAAAGTTGTGAAACACTTTAATATAGAAGCATTTTGCTGTGGGTTCCGGCTCGTCAAAACCTCCTCCTGTCTCCAGATTAGAGTCTATGCTGCCGGATGTAGTTTATCGTCATACCTAAGAACTACGCTTAAGCAAGCACAAATGAATAGTTATTTTCCTTCGGAATGACGCGTAAAGAGATTTATTGACGAAAGCTGCGAATGGAAGGCTATTCTGGCGACGGAATGATAGCCTTCACGCGTGACAACATAATAATCTTGGCAGAGGCTGGTTTAATTTTTGGAGTCAGATAAATATCCAAATGAAAGCCATTTTTACGGACGAGGGAAAATATTGAATTGATAAATCGATCTCGGCATTTTCCTTTACGGTTTTCATTTTGCCCCCCCACCAAAAGCATGCCAACATCTCGTCACATTATAAATGCGTATTGATTAACCATTTTGAGATCAAATATTTCTTGTTGCATCAACGTTTTGGAAACTGCACGGGCTGGCAAAAATACATTCACGCAAATAAATGCATTTTTTTAATAATCATTTCACTCCAAGAAAATTCCACCAAGACGCAGGGGGGTGAAAGTGAGAGAAACGACTGGTATAGGGGGGGTGAGGAAAGGATAAAAGATAAACAGGGTACAAGACGACAGAAGATAGCGATAGACGTTGCATTTAAGTTTTTGAAGATTGTTGTTTTCAGGGAAGCAAGTAAACGGAAGGTAGTTCTTCTGTCGGGAAGTGCGAGAAAAAAGTCTTAGAGTAGAAGTGGATGTTGCATCTAGCTATTTCAACAGTAAACATCGGAACCAAGATGAAACCCAGTAGGACGCTTAAAGCTCGTCAGAGCAGTTACCAACAAAATATTTCTAGAAAAGACAGATGGAAGCCATATCACGTCTGTGAGAGAAAGTAACTGAAATCGAGATACCAGGTGAGGCTGGCATCCCGTTCCCACCACTTCACCGTTGAAACTGTTAGATGTAGATGTCTCTTCTACTCCAATAGCTTCATGTCTCGCACATCTCGCCTGTGGAACTCCCTTCCTTATTCCTGTTTCCCTGACAAATACAATCTCCAACTATTTAAGTGTAACGTCAATCGACATCTCCAGTTGCCTTGATCTATCCACTTCCCTTCTCCACATCCTTTCACCTTTCATTCCTATCTGCTCTCGCTCCAAATCTTCTGTAACCCCCTTGCCTTGATCGATCCGCTATCTTTCTCCGCATCCTCTCCTTTACCACTCCTATCTGCTCTTCCTCCAAACCTTCTGTAACCCCTTGCGTGCTAGTGGCTTCCAGCCTTGCTTGGGGTGATAAGCTTTAAAAAAAAAATGAATCGATTACATTGCAGATCTTTATTTAAATGACAATAATTGCAATGTTTATTAACTCACAAAGAAGGTTAACGGCTTAAATTAAATATTAAACGAAAGAAAATGCATGGATAAAAAAAAGAAGAATCTCCAGAACTCAAAATGTGAGTACAGTTTTTGGGACACCCTATACATACATTCATACATACATACATACATACATACATATATACTATTTATATTATTCGGACTATTGTCCTCATCTTTGTCGCCATATTTACTACAAGGACACATGGCACAGTGGATATAGGCGTTGGTTAGATCCAGTGACAGGACCCAAAGAGTGTGAGTTCAATACCTGGTTAAGGAAGTGGAGAACTTCCAGAGGGGAATTAACAGGAGATAACTGATAACTGACATCCATTAAACATTGCATGTGGAACTAGAACAGCCTACCCCAGTGATCGACATTCCAACCACCTGAAGAAGGCCGTTTCGTACAACGGTGGAAACATTGTAATAAATATGGCGACAAAGATGAGGACAATAGTCCGAATAATGTAAATAGTGTACATAATACCTCATCTCAGATATAGATATATATATATATATATATATATATATATATATATATATATATATATATATTGGGAGCGTTTTCCTGCCACGAAAACATGGTAAAATGTCTATATAATCACATGAACTACAGGCCATCGTTGTACCACAATACAGCAACTCATAACAGATTTTCAAAATGTCCTCCAACTTGCTTCTACTCATGTCACCCGTCAAATAATTGAGAAAAAAATGTCTAACCCGACATAGTGAACTTATTTTCTTAGCAACTGAACTAGCAATGGATTCAATATAGTCACTCCGCTTCATATCAGCAGAGAACATGAGCCGGATAAGGCGCAATGAATCTCTTTCCTAGAGGTTAGCATCAGCCATACTGATGGAAGACAGAGTGGAGTCTCTCAGATGATTAATAGGGAGAAGTTTCATTTTGGAGGCGTTAAAATTAACAAGCCAGTTTTTGCCCCAGTTAACAAGGGACTTAAATTAGTTTTAGATATAATAATCTTTCTTTCAAATGTGTTTCGTTGAATATGAGAGACAAGGAAAATTTCCTTTCTGGGTATGACGATAAACTACATCCACGTCCTAGGTAAGACGACAAACAACATCGAACAGCAAGGCCTCTGATCATGAGGCTTTGAGGAGCGTGGAACCCCCTCTTAATTGCTAGTGTCCGAGGGCTAGCCTGACCTGGGGTGGTAGCACCTGTTAGGGTCCCAGCTCTGTGTAAATACTTAATCCCTAAATTGGGGTCAAAACATTATGAAAGTGTAAAAATAGGTTTTAATGCCAGAAATACTTTTTTGTAAAAATATTACCAGCAATGAATTTTTAAAGAAAAAATTATTACCAGCAATACATTTTTGAAAACAGAAGTATTACCAGTAATACATTTTTTGGAGAAAAATTACCAGCAATACATTTTTGGAAAAAAATATTAGCGGCAATACATTTTTGAAAAAAAATTACTAGCAATAAAAATCTTGTCGCCATTAAATAACCCATTGAGGTTTATATAACCCACTGACGTTGATATGCCGTAAAACAAAACAAACCAAATCTTGTCGGCATTAAATAACCCATTGAGGTTTATATGCGGTAAAGCAAAACAAACCAAACCTTGTCGGCATTAAATAACCCATTGAGGTTTATATGCGGTAAAACAAAACAAACCAAACCTTGTCGGCATTAAATAACCCACTGAGGTTTATATGCGGTAAAACAAAACAAACCAAACCTTGTCGGCATTAAATAACACATTGAGGTTTATATGCGGTAAAACAAAAAAAACCAAATCTTGTCGGCATTAAATAACCCATTGAGGTTTATATGCTGTAAAACAAAACAAACCAAACCTTGTCTACATTAGATAACCCACTGAAGTTGATATGCTGTATAACAAAACAAATCAAACCTTGTCTACATTAAATAACCCATTGATGTGTTGATATGCAGTAAAACAAAACAAATCAAACTAACTAACCAAGTAAAATTTTATGCCTTTTTTGTGGGTGTAAGGGAGTGTGGAAATTGTACTTAGTGCTTATTGTCCCAAGCTCTTTCGGATACATTTTTAGCAATTTTACAAAATTTGTTATGTTCTGCGAAATTATTTTCCTGTATAAGATACAGTTTTTTTATGCTTATATAGTAGTAGCGTTTATCCCCAGACTCGCGAAAGGAACGTGGCTGGAATTCGATTGGGGGGTTTTTCTATTTAAAAAACAAACAATAAAAAAAAACAAAATACATTAAACACATTATTTCCGTTGCTAAATACGGCGAGAATAATACTCATTTAGAGATATTTTATGTAGAGGACCTTCACTGACAACGAGATACCTTCGGTTACGGGTCCTATGAAGAATAATCGTATTATTAACCAGAGTCTCCTTTCTTGGGTGGCTAAATGCATTTTTATGGAACTATGGTCAGATAAGTGACACGAGAGGCGTCTGTTCAAGGAGGTAGTGGTATGACCGATATAGCTAATTGATTTATGGCAAGAAACACAGTCTTGTACTGGGCAGATAAATTGATACACTCTATTGGCCATCGCTAGTTTAGATTTAATAGGGTTAATTTGATTTGTTACAAGTTTGGTGGTTTTCCATTTTCTGCAATATATTACAAGTTTTAACTTTTGAGGAGATATATGGTTGAAATATGGCGTTTAATGTTTCGTTGCACGGGGAATTCGCCCTACTTGTAATTATTGTGCATCTGGTTACAATCAAATATGTTGATGTTTTTTGTATTGTATTTTTAGTAAGAATAATTTTATTTGTTTATCAGTGATGTAGTTGTGAAAAAATGTCAGTTAATCTTTGCTATATGCGCTTGAATTCACTCAGAAATATTCTGTGAAGAAGAATTTAGATATGCTATAATTTGGAAGTTTCTTTTTTCTATTTATCTATTTGATATCTTGCAAGGCAATGTGATATATTAGTTTAGAAGACAACAGTTCGTACTAGTTTTTTTTTATTTTTATTTATCCCTTCAATTTGATATCTTGCAAGGCAATGTAATATATTAGTTTAGAAGACCAGAGTTCGTACTGGTGATTTTTGTTCTTTTTTTTTTTACAGATAGGTTGTAAATACATTTGATTTTACTTCTATATAAACTTCACAGAATGCGATTTTGTTACAGATCACGTTCTTCTATCTTAATTTTAGTGCGGAGTTTGTTTTTTCAAATTTGAACGTTTTCCCTTCACACACACACACACACACACACACACACACACACACACACACATATATATATATGTATATATATATATATATATATATATATATATATATATATATATATATATATATATATATTACTCCAAACAAATCACAAAACCACACCTGTTAGAATATGCGAAATAAAATCAAAACAAAAGAGCGGACGAAAGTTATAACTGTTATACAAATAAAAATAATAATAAAAAAACATTAATAAAAGATAATATACTACGTTACTTAAAAACCGAAAGCCAAAAATATATAGTGTAACAAATAAATAACAACAAGTATAATAAATCGATCTGAATACACATCCAAATATATAAATAAACTAACAACCGATTACGATAAAGTAGCCGTTTAAAAAAAAACAAAAAAAAACAAATAAAGATAACCAACCTAAATAGATAAATTAAAAACTGTTCCCACCTAAATAATAGTCAGAAAAAACCACAGCATCACACCCCAAAATTCAACAAACAGATTTAATCAATGACAAATAAACAAATATATAAGATAAAAAATAAAAATGAAAACAAATAAAAACAAGCAAAACAATTTCACACAAATAAATAAGCGAACAAGCGACTTCCGGTAAATGACGGCCATTATAGACTACCAACAATAAGCTATATAAACAAATTTTTACTACGTTAACCAAAAACACCGATCAAAATAAAAGAATAAATAAATAAATATATAAGATAAAAAATAAAAATAAAAATAAAAAAACAAACAAAAAACAAGCAAAATAATTTGACATAAATAAATAAACAAATAAGTGACTTCCGGTAAAAGTAACCGCCAAAATAGACTTCCCATAATGCACCACTGACCCTTATATAAATAGCCGAGAAAAATAACAGCACTAGTCGCCTGACGATTGCACTAGCATGAAACAGACTGTCGCCTCTAAGTGCTGACTTCCATGTCCACTTTTATATTTACACACGCTCTATCTCTGATATTGAGCACTTTACCCCATAAATATAGCACACTTTAAGACTATATTCCTGCATATATATATATATATATATATATATATATATATATAGAGAGAGAGAGAGAGAGAGAGAGAGAGAGAGAGAGAGAGACCTTATGGATACACCTTATTTGAGTAAATGATGTTTTAATTAAACAGTATTAATTACATTTACCGGGCCGAATGTTCATGATATTTTCTAGAAAATATGCGTTCTCCGGCAGGAATCGAACCTGTATCTCATACGAAAACGGTCGTATTGACTGACCTGCAGTTAACCATTGAGCCACAGATAACTTCCCGGTCATTAAAATTACAAGTAAACAATGACAACATAGATGAAATGGATTAAATCCGACAAGTATTTTAATGTATTTTCTGTTTATACATTGTTTTTATGGATACAACTTATTTTAGTAAATGCTTTTTTTTAATTAAACAGTATTAATTGCATTCACCTGCATGAATGTTCAAGAAATCTCGCAGAAAAATTTCGTTCTCCGACAGGAATCGAACCTGTATGACATCCGGAAACCGTCATTTAGCCTGACGTGCTGTTAAACATTCAGCCACAGAGAACTTTCCGGTTAGTAAAGTCCAGACTACTGCCTATAAAATGACATAGATTGTTTTCATTACGTTATGATTCGAGGCAGAAATTAATTATCGAGAAAAATGTCTGTTTATAAGCAGTAATTTGAACTTTGCTAATCGGAAAGTTCACAGTGACTAAATGTTTAACAGCACGTCAGGATATATAACGGTTTCCTTATATGATACAGGTTCGATTCCTGTCGAAGGTCACATATTTTCTACTATCAGGCATGTAAATGTAATTAATACTGTTTAATTAAAAAAGCAGAGCATTTTCTCATATATATATATATATATATATATATATATATATATATATTTAAAGACATTTATATTATGTTTAACGTTCTTTTTATAGATACAAATAAATTGTCGGACTATGTCCAATTCTAAAATATATATATATATATTTATATATATATAGTACACGTAATAGCGTTGGTATATAATTCAGGTGGATCCTAGTAATATTAAATAAATATTAAAACGGATTTATTATAACAGAGCATATATATTACACAGTAAAAAAATCCAAAATTATCTCATGTGGGTATAAATCAATTTCAGCTAAATCTGCTACTCGCAGTCTAAGTTTCAAGAAGTCTGGCGCAAGATTGCTCGAGTTCAAATAGGTTATACCCACATAAGGAAATCTTTTATTGTGCAATATATATATATATATATATATATATATATATATATATATATATATATATATATAAAGAAGGAACGTCAATTCGAATAGCGATTTTCGAAGAACTGCTACTCTATGGAGTAGACTAACAGAGGTGTTGGGAAAGTTCAAATCACCTTTCTTCTCTCTCTCACACACACACACACACAGACACACACACACACACACACACACACACACACACACACACACATATATATATATATATATATATATCGAGCAGACTCACGTGAAGTTTCTACCACGATCGCTACAATCTTAACTCTTCCTCTTACACCTATTCAGTAACGTTCTGCCTTGACTAGCTCTTGGGCCTTGTGTTGGGCAAAATACATACATGCACATATATATATATATATATATATATATATATATATATATATATATATATATATATATGTATAGATATATATATATATATATATGTATAGATATATATATATATATATATATGTATATATATGTATATATATATATATATATATATATATATATATATATATATATATATCCTAATGTAAAAGAACGAAAAGAATGTAAGTTAATCACATTAATATATATTTTGAAGCAATAGTTATTTAGCAACTCGTATTAGGTATTGGCAATAGATATTTATTAACTTCCATGTACCAATGTCACAGCTTATAGTATATATATATATATATATATATATATATATATATATATATATATACCCCCACACACACACATATATATATATATAGAGAGAGAGAGACAGAGAGAGAGACAGAGAGAGAGATTCGTGATGGTAGCACCTGTTAGGGTCCCAGCTATGGGCAAATAGTGCCTACCAGGGCTGACGAAGCTCTTTAGTGTTATAGAACACAGCTGGTCTAGGAGATGGGAAACTCTTACACGAAAAGCCTGACGTCTATTGTCTGCTTCGTCTGTGGCATTTATTTGCACCGACTGAGTGTATCAAAGTGTGGATGGTTCTGCACAAGCCTTCGCCACTTTAATCAAATCACTTGTGTGGGTTTCTGGCGGATTACCTTGATTTGTTTATTCTTATAACTTGTCAGCTGTCAATTTCCCACATAACACACTTGAGCGCTTAGCCTTGGAGCAGTTAGAATGGCGATCAACGAGTTTTAGTGGACTCAGCAGTTTTTCAATCACAATTTTGACTCGTCTTCAAGAATCGAGAGCATTATCTAAAAGGTCAGCTTATGTAACAGTGATCTAATCACACAATCTTCACTCTTGCTCCATATTTGGCCTCCTTTGTAAATCACTAGCGGGTCTAAATGAAAAGATTAAGCTGACATACGTCGAAACCGACGGGAGAGTACATTATTATTATATAGAGATAGATATTTATTAAATTGCCTGTAGCAATGTAACTGCTTATAATATATATATATATATATATATATATATATATATATATATATATATGTATATATGTGTGTGTGTGTGTGTGTTTGTGTGTGTGTGTGTGTGTGTGTGTTTGTGTGTGTGTATAAGTTTTTTGTAGTACAAAATTTAAGGATAGCTAGGAATAAGCATAATTTATATGGCATTTTAATGTATTTTTTTTAGCTTTTAATGTATATTTTAAAAGCTAAAAAAGAAACAACCGGTTTCGCCTCAGCCTTATCAAGTTTATTTCTGGGATATAAAAAAATAAACGTGTAAATTTAATTGATATTAATGATAACCAATAGAGGGAAAAAGAAAAAAAAATATGATATTCAAGAAAGCTAGAGTCCAATAACATTCAGACCCAGTAAGCATCTGTTTACAGAGGGAAGGCCCACAGGATCTGATATACAAGGACTCTAGAACCTTGAGGTGATATGAAGAGTGGGACCTAGATAAAACGGTTCACCCTAAAATCAAAGTCCCAATTCCTATTATTTATAATATGCTCAGCAATAGAAGAGCCAGAAGTATTGATTAATTGACTTTTCCTGGCATCCGGATTCAAAATTCTGGGTGGTAAGGCTTGTTTTATTCTCGGATCCAAAGGTTGAGTCGTCCTCCCTATGTAGTAGAGTCCACAACTACACTTATATTTATAAATCACTAAATTAACATGAGGGGGAGGGAAGGTCATCCTTAGGAATAGAAGAGAAAATGTGACTAAAAAATAATAACTATATTAAATAAACTATATATATATATATATATATATATATAAAAGTGAACATAGAAGTCAAAACTTAGAGGCGACAGTCTGTTTCATGCTAGATGCAATCGTCAGGCATTTATATATTCATCATTTATCCTTTTCTCAACACCCCTATACCCAGCCTTTTCTCTCATATTCACTCTCTGTAACCCCCTGCGTACGAGTGGCACTCCCGCCTTGCTTGGGATGAAATGATTTTACATATATATATATATATATATATATATATATATATATATATATATATATATATATATGTATATATATATATATGTGTGTGTGTGTGTGTGAGTTGCCTGACGATTGCATCTAGCATGAAACAGACTGTCGCCTCTAAGTTTTGACTTCTATGTTCACTTTTGTATTTACACACGCTCTATCTCTGATATAGAGCACTTTATCCCATAAATATACCACATTTTAAGACTGTATTTCTTCATATATATATATATATATATATATATATATATATATATATATATATAGTTTGTATTCCTCAAGAAGAGATATTACCGCTGTTTTCGCCTCGAAACAAAGTTAAAATAGGCTCACAGCGACACCACATTGAAACACCGGTTCCCGTACGAGCCACAAAGTAAAGCAACGTCAAGACTGGTTAGTATCTATATGGGTGACCGCCAGGGAAAATCAGGTGCTGTAACATTGGCTATGAGTGTGGTGTAATGGCTAACTACTCAGAATTGGAAATCGTATTGTCAAGTTCGTCATATTCAGTTACGTGCAAATAACCTTTGTAAAGTTATGAATCCATGTGTCCCGCTATGGGTTGATTAGTAAGTCTTTTATCAGTAAAAAAAAAACTTTCCTAAAAAATTCTTAAAATCTAAAAATATATTCTGGCTTTAAATAGTCTGCAAAAAGGATTGATAAACCGTGAAAAACAAATCAACCATGCAATCAACCCATAAGCTATCGTAATTCCCCATGTATGATACGCATTTTTTTTCTAAAAAAAATAATAAGCAAAATAAAGGGTGCGTATTATGAACAGCTATAAAATATGTTTTAAAGATTGTTGTAAAATAAAATAAGCTAAACTAAATTAGAATAATATTATTCTATGTTTAAATCCATTTTTAAATAAGAGTCGGAAAAGCTGAACGTAATGAAATTGGGGAGGTTCAATTTATAGGGCTTAATTACCAAACAAGGATTGCGTATTATGCATGAGTAGAAGCATTTTCCCACACTTCCAGCACAATTTCAGGTGTGCGTATTATGGATGAAGTCGTATTATACATGGGGATTTACGGTAATCATGATTTATAATTCTTACGTCGATAAATAAATTCCATTCGAGTTAAACCTTGAGAGGCTCTTGAGCATTAAATCGCGTACACATTTAATTTAAAAAAAAAAACACTATTGCAGGATTGTCCTTGTCAGTTGTCTGCGTGTCTGTATCTGAAGATGAAGGACTTTTTTAGATTTTTCATTGGTGAAGTCAAAGCCAACCTTGCCAGGGACAAGTAACCTTCCGAGGAAGAAACATTAGTGCCGGTTTAATTGAGTTAAGAAGACAAGGTCCTGACAGGCGTCGGTCTAAGCGAATATTCCGTCAAGAGGCGAGGTGCGTGGGTGGAATGTGGCAGCGAGGGTAAGATAGTTGATAAATTGCTCGAAGAGGGAACAGGAAGAACGAAAGAAAAAAAATGGAAGGGAGAAAGACAGAACGTCGAAGGGGGAAAATTGGAAATGGAAGAAAAAGAGTGAAGACGAGAAAGAGAAGCAGGAATTCCCAAAAGAAGAATGAAGGTCAAATATAGATTAGAATGATGATAGTGCGAAAGAGATGGGTTTGGGCAAAGAGAGGAGATTCGGGCGCACAAAAAAAGGGAGGGAAACTGGTTAAGAAAGAAATGGAGGGGCTTTAAAGTAGACGGGGTTTTATCAACATTAGGAAAGTAATGAACTCAAAGACGTCGTAGAGGAAGATGACAGCGACTGCTACTGCTAATAATAAGAATAAAGGTGGTGGTGCCGGGGAGGGAAGAGGAAGTAAAGAGTTAGAAATAAGTAGTGTAATAGAAAGAATAAGGAAAAGAATTTTCAAAGGGTTGAGAAACAAGTGACGAAAAAGGAAAGAAGAAGAAGAAGAAGAAGAAGAAGAAGAAGAAGAAGAAGAAGAAGAAGAAGAAGAAGAAGAAGAAGAAGAAGAAGAGGCAATACTTGTAAAAAAACAGCAGAAGGGCAAGAGAAGAGAAAGAGAACAAGTAGTATTAGTAGTAGTATTAGTAGTGATAGTAAAACAGGGAAGGGCAGAAAAAGAAGTAAAGCAGGAAGAATGAGAGGATAGAGAAAAAGAATGAAAGAATAAAGAAGAAAAAGAAGTAAAGCAATAAGAATGAGAGTGTAAAGAATAAGATTGAAAGAATAGAGAAGAGAAAGAAGAAATGTAGGTAGTATGAGAGAGTAGAGAAAAATAATGAAAGAATAGAGAAGAAAAGGAAGTAAAGCAGGAAGAATGAGAGAGTAATGGATAAGAATGAAAGAATAGACAAGAATAAGAAGTAGGAAGAATGAGAGGGTAGAGAATAAGAATGAAAGGATAGAGAAGAAAACCAAATAAAGTAGGAAGAATGAGAGAGTAGAGAAAAAGAATGAAAGGATAAAACAAAAAGAAGTAAAGTAAGAAGAATGCGAGGGTAGAGAAAAAGAATTTAAGAATGGACAAGAAAAAGAGGTAATTTAGGAAGAATGAGAGAATAAAGAATAAGAATGAAAGAATAGAAAAGAAACAGAAGTAAAGTAGGAAGAATGAGAGAATAAACAATAAGAATAAAAGAATGGAGAAGAAAAAGAAGTTAAGTAGGAAGAATAAGAAAGTATTTAAAAAGAATGAAAGAATATAGACGAAAAACAAGTAAAGCAGGAAGAATGAGAGAGTAAAGAATAAGAATGAAAGAACAGAGAAGAAAAAGAAGTAAAGCAGGAAGAATAAGACAGTAGGAAATAAGAATGGAAGGATAGAGAATAAAAAGAAGTAAAGCAGGAAGAATGAGAGAGTAGAGAAAAAGAATGAAAGAATAAAAAAAAGTAAAGAATAAGAATGAAAGAACAGTGAAGAAAAAGAAGTAATGTAGGAAGAATGAGAGAGTAGAGAATAAGAACAAAAAATAGAGAAGATTATGGTGATGATGATGAGGAGGAGGATGTGGAGGGTAAATAAGAACAATGATATAAGAGAGAATTAGAAATAGAGGAAGAAAATTATTGTGGAAGAAAAAAGCAGAAGAATGACTGAAAGAAAATTGAGCAAAAAAAAAAAGAAAAAGAAGTGTTTCAAAAGAAGAAATATAGGAAAAAGATAGAATAGCAAAAACGAAGGAAAATAAAACAGATCTCGGCAAGAGAAGAAAGAAAGAAAGAAAGAAAGAAAGAAAGAAAGAAAGAAAGAAAGCCAGCAAGCAAGCAGATTAGCAGCAACAGCAAAAGAAGAAGAAGAAGAAGAAGTAGAAGAAGAAGAAGAAGAAGAAGAAGAAGAAGAAGAAGAAGAAGAAGAAGAAGAAGAAGAAGAAGAAGAAGAAGACAATGTAGCTAATGATGATAAAGACGGAGAAAATAAAGCACCCAAAGGGGGAAAAGATGGGTTGGGCGAGGAAAAAAAAGAAGCCACAAGCCAAATAAATAAAATAACTTCAAATAAAATATTAAAAAAAAAAACAAACAACATCGCATCATTGCATTTGGTGGCTAGAGAACTCTGATTTAAATTTTAAAAATCTTAAAATCAATAACACTTTTTTCTTCTCATTTTATGGCAGGTAGGGAAAGGTTGTTGAACTAGGCGGGGGTCAGGGGACAAAGTTAATTTGATTCACATAAATAGACACACAGAGGCACATACATTAAACACATGCGAATACACAACTTCGCACGCACGTGAATCCTCACACAAACTCACCAGACACAAATTGACATGCACAAACTTACATATGCACACATGCACTCAAAAACGCCAATTATCACACACATAAAATCCACATACACAAAAGTACACATAAACACGCCATCTTTCGCGTCCACATTTGTTGTATACATAACTATAGAGTCTAGTCTATTGTGCCAGATGACATTTGGCCCCACAATTGGGTTCGTTGACCTGTTATCAATTCTTGCATTTTCCCCCAACTACGGGTTAAATATTAGGACGGATAGCTTTGGTTGGCGACCAGTCTATCGCAGAAAGAAATGTGAAAATCTTCTGCCAATCTTGAATCGAAAGAGACATGAACCCTCGTATGTGTCACGTATGGCCCCTTAGCTGATGAACCTAGATATCTTCCTAACCAGAAAAAAAAGCCTGGTGAGGGGAATCAGTTTAGTCACCGATGGCACGATCAGGTGGCAGTTATTAAGAACAAAAGATGGCGGGGTTAAGACGGCAATTAAGTCTGGAATATGCATATTTTAAAAACAATTACAGACGCGTCTGTATCCGGATCCAACTGAAATGATAAAGCCGGAGTTGTACGGCTCCGGCCTTCTTCAGGTGATTGGAATTTTGACCTGAACCCTTTATTTCCTTTACCCGGTTACATTGTTCTAGTTCCACTAGCCGTGTCACTTCCGGATTTCTGAGATATTGCCAGCTATGGCCCCGTAGATAAAAGCGTTGGTTAGATTCAGTAATTAGACCCAAAGAGTTGTGATTTCAATACCAGTCTACAGCATTGGTGAACCCAAAACTTGGAGAGTTGAGTTAAAAGGAAATAACATCCGGAAAAAGGTATGGTACGTGGAACTAGAACAATCTAACCCGTTGAACAAAATAAAGGGATCGGTTCGAAATTCCAATCCCCTAGAGAAGGCCAGAGCGTACAGCGGCCAAAACGTTGTGAATATGGCAATGTAGATGAGGATAACAGTCCAAATAATGTAAATAATGCAAGTTATCAAAATACCTGATCTCAGAGATATAGACAAATCGTGAAGAAGGCCGGAGCGTACAATGGCCGAAACGCTGTGAATATGGCAATGAAGATGAGGATAACAGTCCGAATAATGTAAATAATGCAAGTAATCATAATACCTCATCTTCGAGATATAGGCAGATGTTCAAGGTAAGCAGGCTCTTTTCACGTACAATATTATGGAAATAACCTGCCCTTGTCTTTGTGCTTGACTAAAGCACAAAGAAATAACCTGCCCTTGACATTGTGCCTCAGTTAATAACGCTTCGACCTACTTTGTGGACGCAAGAGGACATTTGGCATATTTGAAATATCGATACCTATACTGATGTCACAACAATTTGCTCCTGTCTTGCTAGTAAGTCTGATGAGTTTGATACGGCCAAATTGGCAGCTGAACCAAACAAAGACTTAAAGTCTGTTGTTAATTGGAGCAAAGAATGCCTTGTTCATTTTAACGCCTCCTAAAACAAAATTATTCCTATTAATAGTCTGAAGAAACCCTTCTCCCTCCTATCACTATGGTTGATACTAACCTCCACGAGAGGGACTTGTTGTACCTTCTCAGACTAATATTCTCATCTAGCACGAAGGGACAATACTCTATGAAAACCTCGCTAAGTCTGCTGCTAAGAATATTGGTTAATCTCCTGAATCTATCTTACATTTTTATAAATCCACCATTCGTCTTTGCTTTAAATATTGCTACCACATCTGGGCTGGTGCTTCCTCTGTATATTTTGAGATTCTTGAAAAAAAAAGAAAAAGAAATAAGAATCAGCAATATTACTGGTCCTGATCTGGCATCTCGGCTTCAGTCACATTCCCACTGCCGTAATGTAGCTTCCCTGCGCCTTTACTATAAATACTTTCATGGTAATTGATCGCGTGAACTAGTGTCTATGGATGAAGTTTGATCTATGGTACTTAGACATTATGAATTTAAGCGCAGTACTAGATTGGCAACAAGGTGTCATCAGTCTACAGTTGAATTAGCTAGACGTAACCGTAAGTTCTATGCTTGGGGATGGGGGATTAAACTTAAACAAAATTAGGGACTGTATTCTCTTTTTGTCTCCAGGTTATTGCTGGAAAATAGTTACCACTGTGATATATCCAACCAAATATAGTAAAATCATGCCTTGGACGATGTAGCAGAAGATTCTTTGTGTGAGGACAGATTACAAAATACTAATTACTAAGTCTTTCAAGATTTTTCAAGCAAGATAAAGACGGAAGTTCAATTTCAAAACATTTCCAAACAGCAGTCAGATTTTCAAGATGGTCAAGAACTTTGAAGCTTCTGGCACTTGTAAAAGATCGTAGGGCAACGAGTTCCTCGCCAGATGGAATGGGTATGCGCTATCAACAAATTTGCAAGCCGCATTCAACATTGCCTTCAACAGAACGGCTGACATCTGAAACATATACTCTAGGACTAATCTTGACATTTTTTTGTTCATGTTTGAGACTAAATGGTTGCAGATCCTAAAATGTTATCCTTTTACCTTACAATAAATGTAATTTCCATTACTTTATCTCTTGAGGTCCCTGATATGAGCCCGATCATTTTGTATAAAAATTGTGAAACAAAGTAATGGCCTCCCAGATGGGGAGAGCTTGATCAGCATGAGGACCTTGATGAAGATGAACTGGGGTTCAAGCAGGATATGGCTCCTCCTCCTCACGCATGGCTCAATGAAAAGTTTAGGGAGCATCTCATAAACCGCAAAGCTGAAGTAGAATGGGCACCTCACATACCTGATCTGAACCCCCCAGAGTAAGAAATCCTCAAGGACAACATCTACCAGCGCAAGCCGCGCACCATGGCTACATTGAAGGAAGTCATCACTGAGAAGATTCAACCGATCCCCAATGAGGATTGTACCTAGGTTATCAACAGCTTTGTATTCAACAGTGCCTTTAACTCAACAGCGAGCGTCTGAAGCATGTACTCTAGGGCTCCTCTTGACAAGAGATCACATGAGGAAACGTAAACAAAACAATGGTTTCCCTTTTAGGGGACGTGTAGAAAATAGAATGTTTTGTTATTTAGTTTATTTTGAATTTCTAAGGATACAGTAACAAGATTTCCAATAACATCATCTTTATATAATCAATAAACAGTCGTCTCATACTATAGGTATAGGATAAATTTATAAAAATTTGCCATATATTTTGACCGCTTTATACGCGAAAGTATATGGTAATTTGAAAAAACTGGTGCACGTTTGCCTTAAAATTATGATCGTTTGACGTTAAACCAAGCTCTCCCATGTTTAATTAGTTGCTTTCAGATGATCATTGCTGCATTTATTTCCTGCTTCTTTTTGGTCGGAAAGTCATTGGATTCTTGTCCAAACAAATGTTACAAATAACAGAAAGGTCTGAGCTGGCACTTGATTTCAGAAAACCTTGATATCAAGTACATTTTGAGGCCCTTAAACCCGAAATCCTGTCAACAGAATATTTTTTGTCATATTTTACCAGCATTGTTTTTCATCCTGATCTTCCCACTGTTAACATCGACTAACGCTAAAACAGCCCCAGATAAATAAATAAAAAATCTTTTTAATAACATTTCCTAAGATTTAAAACTGTTTTCGGAAGAATTTTGAAATGCATACAATTCATTCCTTTTGTACACTTTATGCACCATAGGCCCGGCACCGGCTTTCCTCGTGTTCATCAGAAAATAATAATCTAGACCTATATTTTGTATTTTTGTGTGTGTTCTTATTTTTAATTGGGAATCTATTTGTCTAAACGATTTAAACTCAAAAATTAATCTCTTTTCTGAACGGTTGGCTCTTCACTGCCAACCATGGTTTCTTAACCTAAACCTCAGTATTTATTTTTAATTTAAAATATGTAACCTTACACGCAAGCCGCTAGTGGCCCACTGGGGGGCCGCCTATGGCAACGCTAATCGTTCTCTGATTGCTGCCACCGGCAGAACACCGAAGGATCACTGGAAAGACTCTTGTAAACGGTGGTAACACTGCCGAGACAAACATACCAGCGGTCGGTAGCGGGCCACCAGCAGTAAAAGCTAGTGGCATGCCACCCAGTGGCAGATTGGTGGTTTGCGCGTAGGGAGGTTTTAGTTTAATCTACTTCTCATGCACAACTAATATTAATACAGTTCCATAATTGTGTTCAAAATCATTCAGGATTCTCAAAATTCATTACGGGTAAACAGGTTGCGTCTTTGTTTTTTTTTCTCGACTGGCATCAGACCATGTTGTCCAAACTCCAGAACATTAAACTTTCTAGACAGATAGGTATGTAGATCCTGCCCATTAGGAAAATTTGTAGAGCACAATCATTTTTATTCCATTTCTATTTCTCCAGATCTGGCATTCAGTTTTGATAAGCTAAGCTTAGCGAGAAATCAAGCAGGAGACACGACCCAAATTAAGTGCAATCACAATTCACACCGAGCCCCACAAGTGTCTGAAATAAATACCTTAAGCTAAAATGCACGCAGAAACTGTGTTTGCCCACACATTAAAAAAATAAAACCTTTAAAAATGACGGCAAAACACAATGAACAGAAACAAATTAGTTACGTGTGCAGTAATCAACGGAGTAGACACGCAAGGTTGCAAATATAAACAGACATGGCGGGAAAAAAGAAAAAGGCGGGAAAATACAAGTAAAAGCAATACTTTCGTTAACAGATAAGCCCGCACACACACATTTTAAGGATTACAATTTTATTCATCTTGGAAACTTTTCCTTTTTTTATGAGGACGGAAACACAGGAAAAAATACTGTCAGATTTAACGACTTGTCGTGTGGTTTGATAGATAGCGCCGCCTCGTGTCAGAAACGAAAACGAGGCGGCATTGGATCGGGATGGCTTGGTCAACGTGTGGAAGCGCTACACCGATCGATCATTGGGAGAATAGCTCAGAAAATATGGAAGCACAACGCAACAAAATTGAATAAATATATAAGGCGAAAATATAACATAAAACTATAAAAGGTTTTATTCCTTATCGAGAAGGAGGAAGAACAAAATAGGTGAGGTTTAATATCGTCTGACAGCGCCACGAGAGCTTCATCTTTATTTCTTTCGGATTTATTTAGTTTTTAAGGAGGAAATAGATTAACGCTATTTCTCATACAGATGTATCAGCATATATACATTTACACGCGAGCGTGGGAACCCACGTATATATATATATATATATATATATATATATATATATATATATATATATATGTATATTTGAGTGAGTGTGTGTGTTTTAACTTATTTATATACATACATACTTGCAAACGCACGCACACACACGCAAGTATATACATACATATATTTCTGTTTAACAGAAACTTATACAGAACGGAGGCGTAAACCTTTTAGAATACGTCGAAGATACACGCGCCCGCTAACACACACACACACACACACACACACACACACACACACACACACACATATATATATATATATATATATATATATATATATATATATATATATATATATATTAATTAAATTAAAAAAGAGACAATTTTAAGGTTCGATGACTATAATTTATTTCCCCAGAAAATATATTTTTTGAAAAATATATTTTCTGTTGAAATAAATTCTAGTCCTGGAACCTAAAGGTTGTTACTTTTTTAATTTAATTAATTAATATTTTCTCTGTTGTTGTATTGAGCTCTCTTGATTACATTATGTTTGGAATTATCCATACGGATTAGCAAATCATTCATTACCTTACTATATATATATATATATATATATATATATATATATATATATATATATATATATATATATATATATATATATGTATGTATACATATATATTGTCATTCACAGACAGATTGTTTCGCTGTATCCCAGCTCATCAGAGTGGCTAGACGTCCGGTTGCCTCTATCAAGCAACGACACCCGGCTGGTAGTCGGAGAATCTACCCAAAACTGTTGGCGCACGGCAGGGATGAAGGTGAATTTAAGCGTATTGATTTGTTTAAATAAAGTACGCTATTGACTGAGAGAATTCGATACGTTTAAATAATAAAAAATAAGAAGATCAACCACGACCATGGTTTCGACCAAGGAGTTATCGTCAGGAGTTACAGGCTAATTTATATGCAGTCCAGATTATAGATGAATAATCAAAAATTTTAAATGCAAATATTTGTTGTTCTTTAACCAAATATATATATTCATACATATGCACACACACATTTACACAAATTTTTATAATAAGGGTCATCCTGTACAAGGCCCGGGGGGCCTCGAGGTAGAGGGTTAAGTGAATGTGTAGTTTATTTATAAGTAAGAGGTAAGACGCCCAGTTTATGAGGATATGTGGGGAAGATAGCGGTTAAT
The DNA here is from genome assembly GCA_964036315.1 of Acanthosepion esculentum. Classification (NCBI taxonomy): domain Eukaryota; kingdom Metazoa; phylum Mollusca; class Cephalopoda; order Sepiida; family Sepiidae; genus Acanthosepion; species Acanthosepion esculentum. The sequence goes on along the minus strand of OZ038507.1, from coordinate 33,728,976 downwards.
CCTAGACTTGAATAGGTTAAGATTGTAGTGATCGGGGAAGCAGCCTCTTGGGAGTCGGTGCCACAAAGTAAGAGGTAAGAAGCACAGTTTATGAGGATTTGTTGGGTAGATAACGGATAATCCTAGACTTGAACAGGTTAAGATTGTGGTGATCGGGGAAGCATCTTCTTGGGAGTCGGTTCCACAAAGTAAGAGGTAAGAAGCACAGTTTATGAGGATATGTGGGGAAGATAACTGTTAACCCTAGACTTGAACAGGTTAAGATTGTAGTGATCGGGGAAGCATCCTCCTGGGAGTCGGTTCCAGAAAGTAAGAGGTAAGAAGCACAATTTATGAGGATATGTGGGGAAGATAACGGTTAACCCTAGACTTGAACAGGTTAAGATTGTAGTGATCGGGGAAGCATCCTCCTGGGAGTCGGTTCCACAAAGTAAGAGGTAAGAAACACAGTTTATGAGGATATGTGGGGAAGATAACGGTTAACCCTAGATTGGAACAGGTTAAGATTGTAGTGATCGAGGAAGCATCCTCCTGGGAGTCGGTTCCACAAAGTAAGAGGTAAGAAGCACAATTTATGAGGATATGTGGGGAAGATAACGCTTAACCATAGACTTGAACAGGTTAAGATTGTAGTGATCGGGGAAGCATCCTCCTGGGAGTCGGTTCCACAAAGTAAGAGGTAAGAAACACAGTTTATGAGGATATGTGGGGAAGATAACGGTTAACCCTAGATTGGAACAGGTTAAGATTGTAGTGATCGAGGAAGCATCCTCCTGGGAGTCGGTTCCACAAAGTAAGAGGTAAGAAGCACAATTTATGAGGATATGTGGGGAAGATAACGCTTAACCATAGACTTGAACAGGTTAAGATTGTAGTGATCGGGGAAGCATCCTCCTGGGAGTCGGTTCCACAAAGTAAGAGGTAAGAAGCACAATTTATGAGGATATGTGGGGAAGATAACGCTTAACCATAGACTTGAACAGGTTAAGATTGTAGTGATCGGGGAAGCATCCTCCTGGGAGTCGGTTCCACAAAGTAAGAGGTAAGAAGCACAATTTATGAGGATATGTGGGGAAGATAACGGTTAACCCTAGACTTGAACAGGTTAAGATTGTAGTGATCGGGGAAGCATCCTCCTGGGAGTCGGTTTCACAAAGTAAGAGGTAAGAAGCACTGTTTATGAGGATATGTGGGGAAGATAACGGTTAACCCTAGACTTGAACAGGTTAAGATTGTAGTGATCGGGGAAGCATCCTCCTGGGAGTCAGTCCCACAATGTAAGAGGTAAGAAGCACAAGTTATGAGGATATGTGGGGAAGATAACGGTTAACCCTAGACTTGAACAGGTTAAGATTGTCGTGATCGGTGAAGCATCCTCCTGGGAGTCGGTTCCAGAAAGTAATAGGTAAGAAGCACAGTTTATGAGGATATGTGGGGAAGATAACGGTTAACCCTAGACTTGAACAGGTTAAGATTGTAGTGATCGGGGAAGCATCTTCTTGGGAGTCGGTTCCACAAAGTAAGAGGTAAGAAGCACAGTTTATGAGGATATGTGGGGAAGATAACTGTTAACCCTAGACTTGAACAGGTTAAGATTGTAGTGATCGGGGAAGCATCCTCCTGGGAGTCGGTTCCACAAAGTAAGAGGTAAGAAACACAGTTTATGAGGATATGTGGGGAAGATAACGGTTAACCCTTGACTTGAACAGGTTAAGATTGTAGTGATCGAGGAAGCATCCTCCTGGGAGTCGGTTCCACAAAGTAAGAGGTAAGAAGCACAATTTATGAGGATATGTGGGGAAGATAACGGTTAACCCTAGACTTGAACAGGTTAAGATTGTAGTGATCGGGGAAGCATCCTCCTGGGAGTCGGTTCCACAAAGTAAGAGGTAAGAAACACAGTTTATGAGGATATGTGGGGAAGATAACGGTTAACCCCAGATTGGAACAGGTTAAGATTGTAGTGATCGAGGAAGCATCCTCCTGGGAGTCGGTTCCACAAAGTAAGAGGTAAGAAGCACAATTTATGAGGATATGTGGGGAAGATAACGGTTAACCCTAGACTTGAACAGGTTAAGATTGTAGTGATGGGGGAAGCATCCTCCTGGGAGTCGGTTCCACAAAGTAAGAGGTAAGAAACACAGTTTATGAGGATATGTGGGGAAGATAACGGTTAACCCTAGATTGGAACAGGTTAAGATTGTAGTGATCGAGGAAGCATCCTCCTGGGAGTCGGTTCCACAAAGTAAGAGGTAAGAAGCACAATTTATGAGGATATGTGGGGAAGATAACGCTTAACCATAGACTTGAACAGGTTAAGATTGTAGTGATCGGGGAAGCATCCTCCTGGGAGTCGGTTCCACAAAGTAAGAGGTAAGAAACACAGTTTATGAGGATATGTGGGGAAGATAACGGTTAACCCTAGATTGGAACAGGTTAAGATTGTAGTGATCGAGGAAGCATCCTCCTGGGAGTCGGTTCCACAAAGTAAGAGGTAAGAAGCACAATTTATGAGGATATGTGGGGAAGATAACGCTTAACCATAGACTTGAACAGGTTAAGATTGTAGTGATCGGGGAAGCATCCTCCTGGGAGTCGGTTCCACAAATTAAGAGGTAAGAAGCACAATTTATGAGGATATGTGGGGAAGATAACGCTTAACCATAGACTTGAACAGGTTAAGATTGTAGTGATCGGGGAAGCATCCTCCTGGGAGTCGGTTCCACAAAGTAAGAGGTAAGAAGCACAATTTATGAGGATATGTGGGGAAGATAACGGTTAACCCTAGACTTGAACAGGTTAAGATTGTAGTGATCGGGGAAGCATCCTCCTGGGAGTCGGTTTCACAAAGTAAGAGGTAAGAAGCACTGTTTATGAGGATATGTGGGGAAGATAACGGTTAACCCTAGACTTGAACAGGTTAAGATTGTAGTGATCGGGGAAGCATCCTCCTGGGAGTCAGTCCCACAATGTAAGAGGTAAGAAGCACAAGTTATGAGGATATGTGGGGAAGATAACGGTTAACCCTAGACTTGAACAGGTTAAGATTGTCGTGATCGGGGAAGCATCCTCCTGGGAGTCGGTTCCAGAAAGTAATAGGTAAGAAGCACAGTTTATGAGGATATGTGGGGAAGATAACGGTTAACCCTAGACTTGAACAGGTTAAGATTGTAGTGATCGGGGAAGCATCCTCCTGGGAGTCGGTTCCAGAAAGTAATAGGTAAGAAGCACAGTTTATGAGGATATGTGGGGAAGATAACGGTTAACCCTAGACTTGAACAGGTTAAGATTGTAGTGATCGAGGAAGCATCCTCCTGGGAGTCGGTTCCACAAAGTAAGAGGTAAGAAGCACAATTTATGAGGATATGTGGGGAAGATAACGGTTAACCCTAGACTTGAACAGGTTAAGATTGTCGTGATCGGGGAAGCATCCTCCTGGGAGTCGGTTCCAGAAAGTAATAGGTAAGAAGCACAATTTATGAGGATATGTGGGGAAGATAACGGTTAACCCTAGACTTGAACAGGTTAAGATTGTAGTGATCGGGGAAGCATCCTCCTGGGGATCAGTCCCACAATGTAAGAGGTAAGAAGAACAATTTATGAGGATATGTGGGGAAGATAACGGTTAACCCTAGACTTGAACAGGTTAAGATTGTAGTGATCGGGGAAGCATCCTCCTGGGAGTCGGTTCCACAAAGTAAGAGGTAAGAAACACAGTTTATGAGGATATGTGGGGAAGATAACGGTTAACCCTAGACTTAAACACGTTAAGATTGTAGTGATCGGGGAAGCATCCTCCTGGAAGTCGGTTCCACAAAGTAAGAGGTAAGAAGCACAATTTATGAGGATATGTGGGGAAGATAACGGTTAACCCTAGACTTGAACAGGTAAAGATTTTAGTGATCGAGGTAAGTTGTAGCTATCGGGAAAACATCCTCTTTGGAGTCGCTTAAACAAGGTAGTGGTTCGCGAGAAACTGTGGGTGTAGAACGTACTTCTCGCCGAAGGAATACGGAAGGAACGTGTGTGGTTCGCTACATTGTGCCTGGCATGGCTGGTCCTAACCGTGAATGTTAGAACGGGCGGAACCAAGGAATGTAGTTTGTCCGAGCACTTTCCATGGTAGGAGCGATAGAGCAGCGCGAGAATCGCCACATCCCGCCAGTGAGAGAGAAAGGTTGTAGGATGGGAAATAATTCTCATTTCGCAAGGACTCGGAGACGCTTTTGAAATCTACCAATTCTAGCTCGTGTGGATTGGGAAGCTGCCACCTAAATATGACAACACTAATTTGGGTCTGATCTGCCTTTGTGAAGGTAGAGGATAGCATGCGGAGTCAGGTACTGACTAGAGAGGTACAAGGAGCCGACTAATTTACTTGCACCTTTAGCGATGCTTCATATCGTAATTCCACATGAGGTCATGCCTGAGTTTGAGGCCCGATATCGTCTCAAGCCACAAGTGATGGAATATATATATATTTTCTATGAAAATTTCTCGGACATTCAGGCCGGTAAATGTTATTTAATACTGTTTATTATAAAACAGAGCATTTGCTTAAATACTTGTATCTATAAAAAGAACGTTAAGCATAATATAAATGTCTTTAAATAAAATGTCGGACTATGTCCAATTCTAATATATATATATATATATATATATATATATATATATATATATATATATATATATATATATATATATATATGTAGGCTTAGGCCTCGGCAGATTCTAATGTTTGTAGAGGTTTTGACAAATTTAAAAACAGACCAAGAATGTTACAGTTTTCTAGGGGAGAAGACAGTTAACCTTTAGGATCCGATCATTGACACTCATGTAAAATACGCAATCACCACACAAACTAAGAATGTCCGTCTATCGATCTCAGTTTGTTTATACTTTTTTGTCCATCTAGATATCTATGCTAACCCCCCTCTCTCTTCTCTCTCTCCCCCTCTCTCTCTCTCTCTCTCTCTCTCTCTATATATATATATATATATATATATATATATATATAAATATATATATATATCAATATATATATATATATATGTACACACACACACACACTCACACACACAGACACACATATATACACACATACACAAAGAAAGAAAGAAAGAAAGAAATGAAAGAAAGAAAGAGAGAAAGGTGTTCAGACAAGCCTGGCTCGCTCGCTCGCTCCCTCGGAACCCTCATACGTCGAAAAAACGACGGGAGAGTCCAGCATACAAACACACACACACACACACACACACACACACACACACACACACACATATATATATATATATATATATATATATATATATATATATATATATATATATATATATATAAAAGAACACTTATCTTAGCCGAGGCGTTTCGTCCTCTGATGGATTTTATTTATGAAGGGCAATCGTGTATTTCTAAACAGAAGTAAAAATGACGTTAGTTTTTCATTATTTTTTTTCAAATTGAAGAGACGCTCATAAATATTCATGAGGCCAACCAAAAAGTCGAGGTAAATCATGGATGATGCTACGTGACGTAATTTAATAAACAAAAGTGAGTAAACGATGTTTTTGATTTTTTAAAAAAATAATTTAATTAATATTTTTCTTATTTTAGTTTTGGATTAATTCATCTATTATATTATTTTAAAAGGAACAGGTTTACATACTATCTTTTCCGTTTTCTCATCTATGTATTTATCTTAGAATGTGTCTATCCATGACTTTATATCAAAGGCTATTACTGTTCTTATCTATCTATCTATCTATCTATCTATCTATCTATCTATCTATCTATCTATCTATCTATCTATCTCATCCTGTTCATATTTATCTATCTATCTATCTATCTAATGGATTAACCGAATCTGTTTACACAACACCACCTCCAGATATCTATCTATGTTTTAAGTCTTCCTATCTGTCTATCTATCTATCTATCTATCTTATGGATCAACCGAATTTTGTTTTAAATAACACCTCTATTCTATTACTCTGGACATCTTTCGCATTTATAGCGTTGTTATGTCAGACATTGTTGTTGATCCGTTGCAGGGGAGTTCCATTGCATGAGTCAGTTACTCTGATATCATATTTTTCGGTTCAGGTGTGATTTTACATTTCCAATATTTAACCAATATCTCTACATAAGCCTCCATTACGTCAAAGTGAGAACGCTTCTGTTATAAAATCACACGGCATGACAAGCCATCTTCCGTCTTTCTGTGTTTAACTCTCTCTTGTACTTTCTAAAGAGCTTCTGATCAGCGGAGCCACGGATATTCAACTCAGCTTCTCTCGGTCTTTCTTACTTTAGACTAATTTTCAAATTTTCTCTCATGATGCTCTTTGGCGAATTGTACGCATGCACGACCCTTACTTAAGAAAACGTGTGGCTTTAAGCAGCCGACATGTCTCTTGATTTCTAAATATTTACGGTGACGTTTTAAAGTGGGCACACGTATTTCCAAAACGACTTTTATCTTAACAGCACCTCTTATATTGACAACAGTCATTTTCTTATTAATCTTTCTTTTCCTTTTTAATCGTTTACACCCCAAGCGAGGCAATAAAGCCACTAAGACGCTAGGGTTATAGAAGAATTAGAAAACAGAAGCGTTACAAGGAGGCGAAAACAAAAAAAGAAGAGAATGACAGTAGATAGCGATTGATACTGCATTCAAATTTTAAGAGATTAAAGTTGGCTGTAAAGCGTGGAGCCGGAAGAGAGTTCCACAAGCAAGAAGTGCAAGAAAAGAAACTGTTAGCATAGAACTTGCGGTTTCATCTAGCCAGGTCAACTGTAAATTGATGAGATCTCGACGCCAGTCTAGTATTGCGCTTAAATTTCTAAAAGTCTAGGTAACATAGCGAAGAGCAACATTTATTCTGCTAAATACACAGAAATGTGGCACAAGGCCGAAGGGGGGGATTGGGGAAAGGACGTTCTTCTTCTGTCTTAACTATAACTTCGCTAGCCGCAAACACTGACCCAATCGTACGAACGATATTCCTTACACCAAAACAACACATTCTTACTTACCATTCTTACTACAGCCTCAAGACTACCTCAAGTCTCAATGTAGTCCTAACTAGTTCCCATACGTACAATTAGTCTGTGAGGGTGGGGGATAAAAATAACAACATTTAAAAATGAAACCCAAATAAATATTTACAATGAATACAGATTATATACAAGAAACCATTATTAATAAAATAAAAAAACACAATCCTTAATTGTGGCAGAAAAACAGTTAACTGGACGAAATCAATGCTGGACGAACTAATAAAGAACAATCATTTGACCAACCACTCACTCAAGCGCACACTCATCCAGACACAAAACAAATACGAAATACACACCATAGAGGAAAGTTATATTTATTCTGTATAAACTACAGAAATGTGGCACACAGCCGAAGGGGGGATTGGGGAAAGGACGGTCTTCTTCTGTCTTAAATATAACTTAGCTAGCCGCAAACACTGACCCAAACGTACGAACAATATTCCTTATACCAAAACAACACTTTCATACGTACCTTTCTTACTACAATCACCATAATACCTCATGTCTCTATGAAAATACTAACTAGTCCCCATATTTACAATTCAGTAACATAGCGAAGAGCTAATTCAAAACAATTTCCATGAAAGTATTTATAGAAATCTCACAGAGAGGATTCATATAATGTGGGTGGTTACTTTTTTTAATTTTTTTAAAATACCCCCGTGGGGACAGGTTAACCTATCGAAATATTTTTACGGCCATGTCACGTTGAAATTCCGCTTCTTGTACAATCACAGAAGTTAAGCAACATCGAGCCAAGTCAATGACCACTTGAAAATATAGGGTGCTGTAAGCTTGGATGTGCGGGTGGGATAAACGTCTTATGACCATATCACTTTGAAATCGATTCTCATACGATCACTGAAGTTAAGCCAAGTCAGGCATAGCCAGTACCTAGATGGGTTACCACTTCGGAATACAAAGTGCTGTAAGCTTGGATGTGTAATGTAATGGATAAAAGCATGGAATTTGAAATCGGCGAACCGAATTCCAATTCCAGCCGTGCAAATACCCTTCGGTACGGAATGAGATCACCACTTCTCTCCTACTGCAGTTTTGGATTAATTAATAGGATTTGTATCAGTAAATCTTTGTTATCTTTCCTAAAACTTCTTACAATCTAAAAATATTTTCTGGATGTAAATAACCTGATAAGCCGTAAAAAAATATAATCGATCAATCGATATATCGAATTAATAACCAGTTGTGCTGTAGATATTTTCAGTATTGGAAGAAGCACTTAGTGATTATCCAATATTGTCAGAGTTTTGATTAAAGGCTATGTCTGTCTCTCATTGCAATTATCTTCAATCGTAAATAACATCTTACAAATAACTTATACCATCAAATGTATCAAAGTTATTTTCTGGCGATGTCTTGTATACTAAGCTACGAAATTACCATTAATGACACCGCTGTTGCAATTAAGACAACAGTTAACCCTGCGATAGGCAACTCGGAATTCCGTAAATTGATTGTCCTCCGGGATGTTTCCACTCTACAATAAAAAAAAAGAAAAGAAATAAGCTTTGTGTTACAATTATATATATTAAATCCAAACTTGAATTGAAGATATAATTATTCATTGAAATTAAAATTATAATAAATTTGTTGCATAAACATATGTTCTAAGTTGTAGGTGGAACACACCAATACAATAATAGAGAAAAGATTTATTCATAAAAATAATCACAATATATTTCTATGAATAGTAAGAAATTACAATAGCTAACCTCATAATGAGAGAACTGAATACATATATATATATACTATTTACATTATTCATTTTTGTTGGCATATTTATCACATTTCAGCCGTTGTACGCTCCGCTTCAAGTGGTTGAAATGTCGAACTGAACCCTTTATTTCGCTCGTTGGGCTAGACTGTTCTAGTTCCACGTGCCATGTCTAATGGATGTCAGTTATCAGTTTTTCCTGCCTTAACCAGGTATTGAACTCAAAACTCGTTGGGTACTGTCACTGATCTAACCAACGCCTATATCCATTGTGCCACACTGTGTCCTTAAGGACATCTGTGGATGAATTTCTGGGACTTATAAACTTAATGTCTTCAGCAACCATTTTTATCAGTGTTCATATTACAATTTTTGCTATTATCATTATCAAAAGCATTAGTTCTGTTTCATCTACAAGCGATGCTTTTGATTTAATTATATAATTGAATTTGAAGTTTTTAGTTTCAGTTTTTGAAACATGGTAATTCCTGTGTAGCGATGTAATCATATTTTTAAATCAGTTAATTTATAATATTTATGCTCTGTAAATTTACATTGAGCACAGTTTTGTAAAAATAAAAATATCAATGAGAACACCGGATTATATATCTTACTGTTCTTTCTTTTTTTACTATAATATATATATATATATATATATATATATATATATATATAGAAAGAGAGAGAGAGGGGGAGAGCCACTATATATTTCCATAAATAGAATGATACTACATTAGCTAAAGTCATAATTACAGGATGGAAAAGTATTAATAAAAATAATGATACGCGCGTGCGCGCACACACACACACACACACACACATGTATATATATAAATATATATAGTATCATATATATATATATATATAACGATTCGCTTAGGTGAAACCTTGGTAGGTTTGTCTGGCTCTCTAGGTTTGACTATATATATATTAGGTCATCCCATAAGTTCTGTCCGAATTTTAACCTTTTGTTAAAATGAACGAAATTTAAAGAGTATTTTATAATGTCTAATGGAGCTGAAAATTATTTTTATGTTTAGATGCATTTAAACTGATCAACTTTTATTTCAGAGAAAAATAAAATAAAATTTTGTTTGATTAAAACCCTGCTAACATGGAAGTACCCAAGAATCATTTGAGGCACATAATGCTTTATGAGTTCAAGAAAGGAAACTCAGCAGCTGAAGCGGCTAGAAACATTCACTCAGTTTATGGAGAGGAATGTGTGAATGAAAGAACTTGCAGAAGATAGTTTGCAAAATTCAGAGGTGGAGATTTCACCCTTGAAGATGATGATCGAACGAGACGTCCAGTTGAGTTTGATGAAAAGCTTCTTGAAGCAGCCCTTGAAGAAAATCCTGCTTTATCAGTTGAGGAATTGGCAGTGGTTCTCAGTTCAAACCATACAACTGTTCATCGTCCTCTTCAACAACTTGGAAAAGTTCCTAAACTTGGAAAATGGGTGTCTCATGGATTGTCTTAAAAGAACTGCTCGTTTCTCCATTTTCGCCAACTTGTTTCACCTTTTTTGGATAGACTTGGGACGAAAAATGGATCTGTTATCGAAATGTTAAGCGTCGTAGACAGTGGCTTGGTAAAGGGAAAGGACCCCAGCCACAGCCGAGAAGGGAACTTCATGGGCAAAAGGTTCTTCTTTCAATCTGGTGGGATTGCCAAGGAATAATCCACTTTGAATTATTACCACCTAATGCAACAATTAATGCTCAAATATACTGTCAGAAATTAGAGAGTTTGAACCAAGCTTTGAGGAAGAAAAGACCTGCTCTAGTGAATCGAAAACGGGTGATGTTTCATCAGGACAATGCGCGACCACACACAGCAAGAATCACGTCACAAAAGATCTAAGAACTTAGTTGTGAGAAAATTCCTCATCCACCTTATTCTCCCGACCTTGCTCCTTCAGACTACCATTTGTCTCGTAGCTTACAGAATCATTTGGAAGAAACAGCTTTTGTAACACAGGAAGAGGTTAAAACTGACATTTGTGAGTTTCTTCGAATCAAAGCCAAAAGAATTTTACAGTAATGGAATTAGTAATCTTGTTAATAGATGGAAGGAAGTCATAGATAATCAGGGAAAATATATTGTTGATTGAATCTGTAATTAAATGTAACATTTGGTCATTTGTTTCAAAATTGAAAATTCGGACAGAACTTATGGGATGACCTGATATATATATATATTAATAAATATACATAGTACCTTACGCCGACAGTACAACTCGGCGTTTCATTCTCAATGTAATGTTCAGGTAGTGAGTTGAATTTACACAGTTTGGTCTGAGACCCAGACAGTGTTATTTAACGGCATAAGTTTAACACAACTGAAGATTGCATTTAGCATGAAATTCCGAGTTGTACTGTCGGTGTAGCTTTATTAATATATACTTAATAGTTATTTAGCAATGGGCGCTGATTCTGTTACACCAAAGGATGGATATATATATATATATATATATATATATATATATATATATATATATATATGTATGTATGTATGTATGTATTTGTATTTGAACACTTACACGTACATTTATTTATATTTATCCATTTGAATATATATGTATATATATATATATATATATATATATATATATATATATATATATATATGGGTACAAATTGGAAACGTTTATCAAACTATTATGTTTCACTATTATTAAAGGTTCATCAGAGACTGAGGGAAAAAACATATAAAAAGTCTGAAATTCCTTTGATTTTCATTGGTCACTCATGCCTCACGTGATTTATAACCGTATATAATTCTGTATGTATTTAAGTCTGTAAATGATAATAATGTGATTTCGTAATTGAGTATGTGTGTATGACTAGTAGGATGCGAAGCTAGATTTTTTAACATTGTAGTAATGTAGTAATTCACAACACGTATCACATTCATTTTCGTCTTGGAATTTTACCAGAAATTACCTGAAATTGAAAAAAAAATAGCATCTGTGCTTGAGGATGGTAAATGTTTTTACCGAAAGTACTTGCAAGCAATATGGACCGAACATCTAATCCATTGTATAATTAATAAAAAGAAGGATCGTATCGTTCGGCCAGTGGTCAATGAGTTCATGCCTTCTTAATCTGTTAGCGAAGAGAGTTTGCCATTAATTACATTAACTTTATTAATTTATTCTTTAAACGGCTATTTTTTCAATATTAATTAAGCTTCATTATTTAATATATATATATATATATATATATATATATATATATATATATATATATATATTATGAAATGGACAGAGTCCGATAATTATTTAAAGACATTTTTATGTTTAACATTCTTTTTATAGATCCAAGTATTTAAGTAAATGCTCTGTTTATAATAAACAGTATTAAATAACATTTACTGACCTGAATTTATCAGCAGGCTATATGAAGGTTCCGTATAGGATACAGGTTCGAATCCTGTCGGAGGACGCATATTTTCTATGAAAATTTCTCGGAGATTCAGGCCGGTAAATGTTGTTTAATACTGTTTATTATAAACAGAGCATTTACTTAAATACTTGTATCTATAAAAATAATGTTAAACATAAAAATGTCTTTATATATATATATATATATATATATATATATATATATCATTATGTGTGCATGTGTGATTATGTGTGCATGTGTGCATATTTATCACATTCCAGCCGTTGTACGCTCCGTTGGAATGTCGAACTGGGCCCTTTATTTCGCTCGTTGGGCTAGACTGTTCTAGTGCCACGTCTAATGGATGTCGGTTATAAGTTATTTCCTGTTAATTCTGCCTTAATCAGATATTGAACTCAAAACTCGTTGGGTCCTGTCACTGGATCTAACCAACGTCTTTATGCCACACTGTGTCCTTAAGGACATCTGTGGATGAATTTCTGGGACTTATAAACTTAATGTTTTCAGCAACCATTTTTATCAGTGCTCATATTACAATTTTTGCTATTATCATTATCAAAAGCATAAGTTCTGTTTCATCTACAAGCGATGCTTTTGATTTAATTATATAATTGAATTTGAAATTTTTAGTTTCAGTTTTTGAAACATGGTAATTCCTGTGTAGCGATGTAACCATATTAACATTGTAGCAATGTAGTAATTCACTTCATGTGTGATTATATTGCTTATCTCACGTTTTTTGTGTTTTATTTATATATAGTTGGATCTATGATTGTCCTGCCGATATGTACGACATCTAAAAGTCTAAATTAACACCTTTAGTATTGTTATACATACATCATATTACGTAGACTTTTTTATTTCTTTAGTTTTTTTTATTCTTTATTTTTAATTTTTATTGTTCATTTTTTATTATTCTTTATTTAAAATCCCTTCATTTATTTTTGATATTCTTACCGTTACTATATTTATTTATTTTTTATTAAGTTACTCTTTATTAGACTAACTAATTTGAAATTGTGCTGACTTGACCTGCCGAAAATAAGAGGACACATCGGTCAAAAAATATTCTTGGTCAGGTCATTCTTTTTTAGTTTTACTACTATCCCTTCATTACCTTCTTCTTCCTTTTCCTTTCTTTACTCTGACTCCCTCTCCCCCACCTCTCTCCCTATTTCACGTTTTAAAAAGAATTTTACAATCTGTAATTTTCCTTCTTCCTTCCCTTCTTTTTCTCTTCTCTCTTGCTTTCCCTTCCCCCTGTCAATCTAGCATATCACTCCTTGGAAATTGTCTCTATTTACTGAAAACTTTCGGTCTGAAGGGATGAATACATAGATATTAAAAAATTAACCGCCTTAACCAGATATTGAAATCTGGGTCTTGTCATTGGATCAAACTAACGCCTTTATCTACTGTCCTGTGTCCTTTAGGATCTGTAACTCCTGATTTTTCCACTTCCACTTGCGTTACAGCATTTTGGTGTTCTTGAAGCTCTAACTTAAGGGCTTGTCTCCCTTTTATATCTCTTTCCGCAACTGCACGGGATGGCGTACATATAGCTTTTAGTCATTTTCTCCTCTATGCAATGATAACAGCAAAAATTGCAATATTAACACTGGTAAAAATGGTTGCTGAAGACGTTAGGTTTATAATACCCAGAAATTCATACACAGATGTCCAGATAAAAGCGTTACTTAGATCCAGTGACAGGACCCAAAGAGTGTAAGTTCAATACCTGGTTAAGGCGGTGGAGAACTTGGAGAGGGGAATTAACTAGAGATAACTGATAACTGATATCCATTAGACATGGATGTGGAACTAGAACAGTCTACCCCAGTGAGCGAAATAGGGGCTTCAATTCGACATTCCAACCACCTGAAGAATGTCGGAGCGTACAACGGGCGAAACGTTGTGATAAATATGGCAACAAAGATGAGGACCGTTACTGTTAGGAACATAAATGAGTCCATCATCTCTATAGAGACCTAATAGTTTAGGTTTAACAAATTCTTCTAAGGATCTCTAGAATATATAAACAGACAAGGTCAGCAACCTGGGCCGAATCATACGCTTTCCTTGGAACATCAAAATCGTCACTCCCACACTTAATCCAAGTGGAATCATAAAGTGGTAAAAGAGACTTCCTGGCAAGAAATATGATATCATTAGATATATCCATGTGGTTTTTAGCAAAATTTATGCAATTAATTAATAGATCTCTGGAAATAGATGAATAAATGTCAATGATATTGAATTTAATAAAGATTTCTCTCTTTTACATACCTCATATTATTAAACAATTTGATGGTAAATTATGAATCTTTCCAAAGATTAGCACTGATCGCAATTAGTAGTTTGTCGGTTATTCTTTTAATTATATTTTTTTGAAATTATACCTAAGTCAGATTTAGAGGCATTAATTAAATGACAACAGACAACCTTAAGGGTCCATTGATTATATTTTATTTCCCCAGGAATATGTTTTTTTCAGGGTTCTTCAGATCACATTCCCATGCATAAAAAATGGTTTTAAATTTACGTACTATTTTTATTTGACCTAACTATATATATATATATATATATATATATATATATATATATATATATATATATATATATATATATATATATATATATATATATATTATGAGTATTATTCGAGAAACTTGGTTTATGACGTTTGAATAAAATATAGGCAACTTTAGTCTGGACCTTCCCCATTCTATCGCCAATATTAAGATTACTAGCTAACAAATCTGTCACATTGTCTACTCAAAATTCCTATTATTATGTCTAACTTTTTTATTAGGTTGGTGCAAAAATAATGTCGTTTTCTCACATATGTTAGAACGTCAAAAAACGACATTATTTTTGCACCAACCTAATAAATAATTATCAGTAATTTTGTCCTTAAAGATCTGGCAATATTTAGAAGGGTTACAGTTATATATGTTTTTAGATTTATCTGCTGTAATCCAAACTTCATTTGAGTTTTTGATCATATTGATATCCTTGCTTAATGTCTCCTGAAAAGAGTTAAAGTTTCTACTAAATTTACTATTCTTAGAAATGTTAAACGGGTCCTTTTCGAATGGATCCGATAGGTTGCACGAACGTGTAGACTTTTGAGTTTTTAAGTTGTAAAATTCATGTTTGTTGTTTCAGAAGGAGTAAGATAAGATTGAGCCTGCCATCTTAAACATTTTCACAGAATCAACAATTTTCTCGGTTAGAAATAAATTGAAGGAATGAAGAGATAGATAAGGAATATTCTTCCAGGAATAATCTGGATGAACTTTATCCATTTTGGTAAGTGAAGGAGGCGGTGAAAAATTCCAAAATGTAGATAGCTGAAGTTAAACAAGAAAGATAGTTTGAATTTCTAAAAGGATTAATTTCCAAGAGAGTTCAACTATTCAAAAATAGGAGCAATAATATATATATATATATATATATATATATATATATATATATATATATATTGAAGATGAAGGACGATCCGCGTGATCAAACTAAGACGAAGGAAAAGACGAGCTCGCCGTCGAGTCTTTTTTTGTATCGTCTTAGCTGAGGAGGAAGTGACGTAAGTCGGTGGTGATTGGTCAGCAGTGACATTTATTGGCGGAGTCCATTTGTTGCGTGCTTCGCGTATTTTTTTTGTTTGTTTCAGGATCGCCTGCCGGAATAGTACTGTTTCGGTAGGGTCTCTTGGGCGAGCAAGTATGATGTTGGAAGACCCGAAACTTGCCATGACTCCAAGTCATAACATCACTGACGAGGCGATCCTGAGCACTCATGGGAGAGTTTTCATAACAAATATATATACTAATAATAATAATAATAATACTCGTTTGGAAAAAAAAACTTAGATAACTCAACATGTAGATATGTCATAACAAATCGGTACCCGAAGAAAAATTGGAATTTAAAAAAAAACTAAAACCATCCGAACAGGGCGAAATAAATCATCCAGTGCCCGAAGTCTTTAGTCCAAAGAAAAAAAAACCAGGCGAGTAGTATGACTAAAACGTAGAGTACTCAATACACTAAGTAGAACGGATCTTCAGAGTAACATCTGTTTAGGTCAGATCTAGGGAGGTCTTCATATATATATATATATATATATATATATAAAAATAAAAAAAAAGACATTTTTATGTTTAACATTGTTTTTATAGATACAAGTATTTAAGTAAATGCTTTGTTTATAATAAACAGTATTAAATAACATTCAGGCAGATAAATGTTATTTAATACTGTTTATTATAAACAGGGCATTTACTTAAATACTTGTATCTATAAAAACGTCTTTAAATAATTGTCGGGCTTTGTCCATTTCATAATTAATATATATATATGTATGTGTGTGTGTGTGTGTCATCCACAGACATCAGTGTGGCTATACGTCCGGTTGCCTCTAGCTAGGATCGAAACCCGACTGAATTAGCGTCAGTTCGAACTTCGCCCACTAAGCCATCAGCTTACGTTACGGAAAGACGGTGAATTTTTAGCGTGTTTATTTTTAGATTCGGATAAACACACAGTGCCTGAGAGTGACTCAATTCTGTCGAAGAGTCGTGCAGTATTAGCTTAGATAGTCACTGTTTACAAATTCACACCTCAAACCAGAGGGCTCAAGCGAAATTAATTTTTCAGGAGCTAATATATATATATTTTTCAGGAGCTAATATCGATATATATATATATATATATATATATATATATATATATATATATATATATATATATATATATATATATATATATATATATATATATATAGATATATAGTTAGGTCAAATAAAAATAGTACGTAAATTTAAAACCATTTTTTATGCATGGGAATGTGATCTGAAGAACCCTGAAAAAACACAGATTCCTGAGGAAATAAAATATAATCAAGGGATCCTTAAGGTTGTCTGTTTTCTAATTTTACTTTTAATTAAATTAAAATTTATATATATACACACACACACACACACACACTCACACACACACACATATATATATGTGACATTTCGTATTGAAAGTAGTTCCGCGCTGCTTATTGGCGCCGTGAGAAAATTGCCAGGTGCGCGCCGTCATGTAGAGATTGACGAAGGTGTTTTATGACAGATTAGACGTCTCTTTGAGGGAAAACTGGTCTGTTAGTGTGACACAATCAGCAGTACTTGTCCAGAGTGTCGGAAATAGATTTCTGAGAGTTAAGTTTGAATTTTAGTTGGGGTTTGTTACATTGCCTTGCGCAGTAATGCCTTTGACAAAGGCATTAATTCATTTTCTATCTCCAGCTAGTTGGAGATATTTCTGGTAAAAATCGTTGTTGTTTTAAAAAAAAATTTAAAGTGTTAATATAATATTCAGTCGCAAAAACAGACATTATCCTTAAAATTCAAAATATGTTTCGGCTTTAAATAAGACGCAATGGTTTGGTAAGCCGTTTAAAAAAAAAAAAAAAGAAAAAAAGTATCAACCCGTCAGTCAGAAGACATAGTCCCAGGTGGAACTTGCCTCTCCATCGAGACCGTTCAAGTGGATCCCTGAAGAAACAACACGAATGGACAACATTAACAACAAATAATTAAAAAGAGGATTCAATATATCATTTTTCACCTCCCCTTCCATTGTGCACACGGACGCAAACGAAAAGCGAAACCTGGTCGTTGAGAAAGCAGAGAGCGAGACACGTTGTATGTTTACAATGATACGCCGCTTTTCTTCGAAAACTATTAATTTTCTTTTCATATCTGAAGTGTTCTCGATTCACGTGAACATAAGAAGAAGCGACCATAGCAATCGTTAAACAGAACGCATTATTATCGTGCTACTATTACCCATTGTCTCTAGTTATTAATTTGTCTTCTCTGTGCTTCTTTCTCGTTGTTCATTCTGTGTAATTACTTTCGTTTCTGGCGGACAAAATATTTTTGGAACGGTACGAACAGAGCGCCTGAACGGTTAGCTTGAATTTTCGCTTCGCCGTTACCTTTCGAAAGCGTTCAATCTAATTCTAGTGACATAATCGAAGAATTTAAAAATCGTATTGGAAAAGCTAATGGGGTCTTTAAAAGACTCCGTCCTGTCTGGTTTTCGAATTCTACTAGTATCTGAGTGAAGCCTAAATTATATAACTCTGTTATTCTCTCCACTCCAATTCTATATTTCTAACGTCTCCGCTTGGACTCTGAAATTTGATTTACCATTTATTAAGTTAATTTTCCTCAGGAGGAATCGATAGGTTGTGTAACAATATTCTCAGACGCCTTAAGAAGATAAGGAGTTAAATTCCTTCCTTGTAAATTCCACTTGGCTGTCTGTGTTTCTTAGAAATTTCGTTTCCAGTCCATATTTGAATAAACGTAAGTGTCAGTTGTTTTCAGGATTCATGTCTCTGTCTTTTTTTTTTCTTTTATGTGCGTCTTACTTTTCAGGACGCAGGCGATCATGGCTCTCCGCTTCTCCCAATCCCTTGTAGCTCTCAATAAGTTTCGTGCCTCTGCCAACTGACCCAGGCTACTTGCTTAAGCCCGCCAGGTATGTCATGCGTTGTTTTCCCTTGTCTCCTTTTCCTTCTATTCGACCTGTGAGTGTCAGATTCTCCAGGCCCTCCTTTCTCATTACGTTTCCAAGAAATTTCATCTGCCTCTTCCTTATGTTAAGTACAGTGTAACCCGGATATAACAGACCCGGATATAAGATAAACCCGGATATAAGAGAGATTTTCTCTGGTCCCATATTGTAGCCTGTGTTAATGTATATATAATAGACAAAAAAACCCGGATATATGAGAAACCCGGATATAAGAGAGATTTTCTCTGGTCCCAAATTAGAGCCTGTGTTAATGTATATGTAATAGACCAAACCCGGATATAAGAGAAACCCGGATATAAGAGATATTTTCTATGGTCCCAAATTAGAGCCTGTGTTAATGTATATATAATAGACCAAACCCGGATATAATTGAAACCCGGATATAAGAGAGATTTTCTCTGGTCCCAAATTAGAGCCTGTGTTAATGTATATATAATAGACCAAACCCGGATATAAGAGAAACCCGGATATAAGAGAGATTTTCTAAGGTCCCAAATTAGTGCCTGTGTTAATGTATATATAACAGACCAAACCCGGATATAAGAGAAACCCGGATATAAGAGAGATGTTCTCTGGTCCCAAATTAGAGCCTGTGTTAATGTATATATAATAGACCAAACCCGGATATAAGAGAGATTTTCTAAGGTCCCAAATTAGAGCCTGTGTTAATGTATATATAATAGACCAAACCCGGATATAAGAGAAACCCGGATACTTATTCTCCGGTCCCGACAACTCTCTTATATCCGGGTTACACTGTATAAGCTTTCTCCTTGTTTGCATCCTCTCCAAGACCTCATCGTTACTTACACGCTCGCTGGATGCTAAGGATACAATGTCTCCAGTACTCTTTAGAATTAGCAAACATAAAATTTTATCAATGATTTAAGTCGTAGTTTTGAAGAAGTGTTTGAAGTGTTTTAAAGATTTGACCACTCATGTGGTGGCAGAAGAACCGCTATTGAGGAATCAGGAGACAGTGAAACCAGATGCCAGTGACGAAGGGACCAGCTAAGATAGAAGTTCTATCCGAAGGAAAAGATAAGTGAGAAATCGTATCGCTGTGAACTCGCAACCGGTGTCTTTAAAAACAATTGTCTTCATTATTATTTGTTGAACGCGATCACGGCGAACAAGACAAACTTGTGTACATAGCGAGTTGGGTGTATATGCAAATACAATCAAGCTTGGATGTCATCACAGATGGAGTGAACGACGGACTATCGGCAGACATCATCACAAAACTTTCGCTACGAATAGTGTCCCCGTTGGCCTATCGTCCAGTTTCACACGCTGTCCCGGTCTTTTGAACAAGAGCAGAGGTTTATCTCTTTATTTCCGGTTTAGAAATGTGTGTTCCGGTTCCTTCTAAAGTTTTCTCATTCTCTTCTACTCCCAGTAGCCACTTTGCGTTTTAGTGGCTTAATTATGCAAATTTATAGTTGCCCCCCGACGCAGGCATAAATAGCGAGCCTGTGAGGAAGACGGAAGAACTTTTGTTGGCGTGACGGGGGTGCGTACGTTACTGACGAGCGAATAAGAAAGATGTCACTCGCGACAGCTCAGTTGTGAGAGCGGAGGACGGGAGAAGAAAGCAACCACTTTAATTCATTTCAGCCATAAGAAACGACGGGCGAACTGAATTACCTCCATTTATCGCTTTGCTCGGAGTGAATTGATTAAAATAATTTAAAAAGAACGCAGTGTGGCTGCTGATGGAAATCCCGAACGAAGGATTTGACAAACCGTTTTTAAATTTTGAAAGGATACTAGGAAAAAAAAAAATGAAATCCCAATGCGGTTTGAAAAAGAATTTGATGAGGAGAACGCTTTTCTAGGTAAGCTAATTTTCATTAATATTAAATGGGTTCGTTTTTCCACATAGACCAACGCCATGGAAATCTTAACAGATTACAACATTATTCCTGTCTCTAGACAGCATTGCGCTGATAGGCATAACCCTAGAAGTTGATGATCAGAGCTGGGACGAAGATGATTGATTGATATTCTTGGAAAGAACGTGAAATCTTTACATAATTAAATCTAGCGAACGATGTACATGAAGATTGATTTGAAATTTCAGGACTTTGTATAAGACAAGATGAAGTCGCCTGAATATCCATATAATTCGTTGTATAACTTCTACTCATGCTACGACTATATCAGGAAATATTTGACAAAGTGTAAAAAAAAAAAAGAAAGAAATTCGTGTAACAGGTTTCGTCCTTATGGACTTCATCAGTTTAAAGTGATGTTTACGTTGATGTGATTACGCATGCAAATGATTGAGAAGGGACACTGCGAATTTTAAATTTAGATTTAATTTTCTTTCTTTTTTGTTTTGTTTATAATATTGTAATGATAAAAGTAGGCTCTTGATTATTTATAAGAATGCATTTACTTCGTTTGGGGATAGGTAAATATTTGTGTAATTTGTTTCGCTCCGGAGTTAAGGCAGTAGGGTTAAATTTTGTTCAGGAACGCTGGGCTCAAACGTTTAATTTGGGGATAGGTAAATATTTTGTTGTTGTCTCTATTTGAGTCTATAAGCATTTACCTGGTTTGGGAATAGGTCAATGTTGGTGGTAGATCTTTAAATCGATAAGCATTTACTTCTTTTGGGAATAGGTAAATATTGGTGACAAAATTTAATTTTATATGCATGTAATGCCAAAAGTACGCGGGTGTAGGCTTTAAGAAAGCTTTATTCAACTGAGAATACAAGGTTCGCGTATAGTGTCCTTCTATAGTCCCAGTAAATAGAAATAGCTCTCTCAAAGAGGAGAGTAACGAAGCAAGGGGAGACCAGTAAGGACCTATGTTTCTGAGATGAGGTATTATGTACACTATTGTCCTCATCATTGTTGCCATATGTATTAAAACGTTTCGGCCGTTGTACGAAACGGCCTTCTTCAGGTGGTTGAAATGTAGAGTCAATTGCTTAATGTTATATAGTAATGAATTGTCGCTGCCACTGGAGTTTGAACACAGGTCACCAGAGAGTGAACACTGGCAATCCCATTTTTGTATAACTAGATCACGTGATGGTAACTGAAATGTATATATGGGAATCAGCGTGGCGTCTAAGTGATCACTATCCGGATTACTTCGGAAGTGTGCTGGTCGAACCGTTTGCCTCCGGACAGAGAGGAACGCAGACGAGGGTGTGCCGAAGAGCAGAGTCTCGTCTGGGGTGGTAGACAGTTACCCGACCCCATTTATACTTTGAATTTTTGCCCGAGGCTAAGGGCTCGGATACCCCACTATAAACTTAGTGTTGTGCCACATCGGACCGCGTGGAACCGTTAGTGAATATCGGAATACTATTTCGAACGGGTATTATCGAGCAAGTACTATTAGTGCGAGTGATATTCGAAGGCGTCTGTCACCAGTATTGTTCAACGGCGTTACTATAGTTGTATCTGCGATTACAAAGTCTCTACTACAACGAGCATTGCGAAAGGGACGACGAGTATTCGCTGACATCACAAAAGTGGCAACGCGTGTTCGTTGACATTACAAAAGTGACAACGAGTATTCATTGACATTACAA
>OZ038507.1:33596622-33701622 GCA_964036315.1 Acanthosepion esculentum | reverse complement strand
TTCATTCGTTCGAAGCCACCTTTAATCATCGAACGAAAAAAGTAGGGGAATAAAGCTGACAATTTCAATATTGTTTGGCGCAAGGCAGAGCGTCCATACGACAGCCTCGATTTCTTAAAGCTACTTACGAGCATGAAAGGTGAAAATAAACGCCAAAATAAACGCGAGAAACGAATTCTCGAACCTTGTCTCCAATATACTATTTTGTTTTTTTCAGAGCTTCATTGCGCGGTCTGGGTGGATAATCAGGTGATACCAGGGACATCTATCATCTCTGACATTAACAGATTAACAGATTATCTTTTCCTTTAATCTCTTCCTCCTACCAAATCTCTGTTAATCTCAACATTACGACTTACAGAAGCGGAACTACTTCGAAGGTCAATCTATCCTTAACTAGCGGACCAGATCTGTGCTATATTCTAGCTGCGACTATTAAGATCGACCTTTAATCCTAAATCCTCAGTAACATGTTTGTTGTCACTTAACACTGAACGTTTTTACCTATTTTATTATTATATTCCCTTTAGGTCAAGTTGGTGGTCGCTTTGAAGACCCCGTTTCTCAGACTTTATCACTGGGCGTAAAACACCAAGTATTTAAGACTGGAAATCCTCAACGTCTTGCTTGTTGTCACTTGAGCCCGAGCGTTTTTATTTTTATTTTATTATTTTATTCCCTTTCGGTCAAGTGGGTGACCGCTTTGAAGACCCCGTTTCGCAGAATTTATCACTGGTCGTAAAACACCACACATTTTGAGACCGGGAATACACGCGTCCACCTTTTATGTGGCTTTCCCATTCACAGTGCGACAATATGACAGGGAGGTAAGATTTGTTTCCACCGGGGAGTCGATCATCGAATGTTTAGAGAGTTAGACAAAGCAACCCATGATTATGGGCACCTTTCAGGATTTATTGCATACAGAAGCGCTTAATAGTTGGCGATGAGCAACAGTCTGAGTATTCGAATTTCATGGTCGATTGTAAGAATCATTTTATATGATAGCTCTTCAAAACTGAATTTCACAAGCTGAAAGAGAATTTAAACAACAGTCGCCTTCTGTGTGAACCGACTTAATAGATACTCATAAAGTTTATGGGAAGAGTTGGGTCAGATAACGCAAAAGGAAATTGTAATTCAGAGGCAGAAATAAGGGCTTCAAATGACCAACAATTTTAAATAAATGTATACAGTAATTATTTGTTTATACTTGGTACTTGTGTATCACACAAAACGCTAACTTTAGGCAAAGATATTCGAAGAAATGTTTCTTGCGTATAATACGCTAGGAAAAATGTATTGCGTACCATAATGTAGGAAAAAAGTTATATGCGTATAATATTCTACAAAAATCTTTGTATATAATATTCTAGAAGTTTTCGGGTGCATAATACGCTAGGAAAATGTATTGCGTACAATAATGTAGGTAAAATGTTATATGCGTATAATATTCTACAAAAAATCTTTGTATATATGCTAGAAATTTTCGGGTGTAT
This sequence comes from Acanthosepion esculentum, assembly GCA_964036315.1. NCBI lineage: Eukaryota > Metazoa > Mollusca > Cephalopoda > Sepiida > Sepiidae > Acanthosepion > Acanthosepion esculentum. Next base: position 33,700,123 of record OZ038507.1, on the reverse strand, counting down.
AATACGCTAGGAAAAATGTATTGCGTACAATAATGTATGAAAAAGTTACATCGGTATAATATTCTACAAAAAATCTTTGTATATAATTATCTAGAAATTTTCGGGTGTATAATACGCTAGGAAAATGTATTGCGCACAATAATGTAGGAAAATGTTATATGCGTATAATATTCTACAAAAATAATCTTTGTATATAATATTCTAGAAATTTTCGGGTGCATAATACGCTAGGAAAAATGTATTGCGTACAATAACGTTGGAAAAAGTTATATGCGTATAATATTCTACAAAATTCATTGTATATAATATTCTAGAAATTTTTCCGTATAATATTCTAGAAATTTTTTGGCGTATAATAATCTAGAATAATTTATTGAATAAAATATTCTCGGAAAAGATTACAGCGTGTAATATTCTAGAAAAGATTCTTGCGTACAATTTTCTGGGAAAATATTTGCGGATAATATTCTAGAAATGTTCTTCCGTATAAAATTCTAAGATTCTGGCATATAATTTTATAGAAAGTTTCTTGTGTATAATATTCTAGAAAGGTTCTTGCATATAATATTCTAGGAAGTTTCTCGCACTATTTACATTATTCGACTATTCTCCTCATCTTTGTTGCCAATGTTCCGGCCATTGTACACTCCGACTTTCTTCAGGTGGTTGGAATGTCGAACTGAACCCTGTATTTTGCTCGCTGGGGTAAACTGTTCTAGTTCCACGTGCCATGTCTAATAGATGCCAGTTATCAGTTATCTCCTTTTAATTCACCTCTCCAAGTTCTCCACTGCCTTCACCAGGTACTGAATTCATAACTCTTTGAGTCCTGTCACTTGATCTAACCAACGCCTTTATCCACTGTGACATCCATTACACTACCCACATATCCAAACTTATAGCATCTGGTATTCCCAAGTGGCCACCCGTCTAGGTACTGACCAATCTCGACATTGCTTAACTTCGGTGATTTCAAAGTGATATGGCCGTAAAACGTTTACCCCAGCCGCACACCCAAGCTTGGTATTCCCAAGCGGCCACTAGGTACTGACCAAGCTCGACGTTGCTTAACTTCGGTGGTTGCACAAGAACCGACGTTTCAACGTGATATGACCGTAAGTCCTGTTGGGTAGTCTAGTTATTTTCAAAAATTAGTTAGTCTGGCACAAGGTTTACTTAGGAGAGCCTCGTGTGTGGCGGGAATTCATTTGATTTGAGAATGATAAGCTTGTTAACTATTACAAAGATAGACGCTTTGTGTGTAGTTTTTTGTGTTTCTTAGCATGTCATTAGCTTTGTATATCGTAGATAAAGAAAAAAAGATTTTAATCAGCGGAAGGCTTCTTTTTTTTTCTTTTCTTTTCTTTAACAAATAAAAAAACATGATTACAATGCGTATTGTTGCTTTTTACACGAGAGCCGTGTACAATTAATCTCCGGCAGATAAAAGTAATTCAAAGTTGAAACTTCAAGAAAATCTGATTGATTTCTCATTTCTGATTTAAACTTTTGAGACCTGTAATTTTTTTCTGCAATTCACGACAGCAGAATGAAACTGAGTCTTCTAGAGATTTTACATTTACATTTTAATCAATTTTGAAAAAAATATAGTTTGTTCTTAAGATAAAACGATTAAAACGGGAAATAGCAATTGAAAAGGGCCAAGAGTCGGTCGTCTCATCACTGACCCCTTTTCCAAATAATCCTCGAGGTAGCTGTCATATAGGAAGAAAATGAGTAACTACGGACACCGAGGTTCAAGCGTAAGACTCTGATCTTATGAATATATGTTTTCCGCCAAGTGTATATATAGCGATGCTTACTGAGTGATTATTGAGTGTTACTATCAAGTTGAATTAGTGTGAATTATTGTGCGTCAATGTTTTGGGTTTTGATTTAGGATTTACCGGATGTTAAGGCGAGCCGAGCTACTAACACGGTACTCGCTGAAATGTTTAATCATCTTTGGTTGACTTTTACCTCTTTGTTCTTGTTAAATATTTATTTGCGGTTGTTATTAAATACTGTTTTATTTTAACACTGGAGTCCTGAGTTATACTTGATCGTTATCAGCCACTTTACGTCACAGAAATAGCGAAAACAAATAAGTAAATTAAAAAATATATATCTTGTAAGTGTTTTAACAGAGGACGCATGGTGTAACACTGAAACCCCTTAGCGCATTGTAATAGCCAAAGTGGCCTTCCAAAAGCTAAGCAAAGTATTAAGAAACAGGAAAATTTCGTTATAAAACAAAAAAGAGAGCAGAATTGTTATATAATATCACTCTTTCTATATGGCAGTAAATGTTGGACAATCTCCTCACAGATAAAATAGAACTTTCAGGGAAAATAAATTTGGTTCTACAGAAGGACGATGAGAATACCATAGACCGAACATGTGAGCAAACATTTCTAGAGAAAACGGAAACAAAAAGGAAACATACATAACATCAAATACAGTTTAAATTTCTAGGGCAAATAATTATGAAAGAGGGCTTAGAAAACACGGGGTTTTAACATGTGGGACTATGTAAATATGCTCGTCTGAACATTTTCCATGGAAATACTGATTTAGTAGCGGGAGATTGCAATATTGTGGCCGTGGCGAAATATTTGTTCTGTTTTTTTTTTCACTCGAAAAGATAACAACGTGAAATAGCAATGGAGCAGGCCCAAGAGTCAGTCGACTCAACACTGGTCCATTTGTAAAATAATCATCGCGATACAGAGTGCCCGCTAAAAAAAAAAAACAGTTAATTCAGAAAGACTTGAGACAACCGTTGAAAGCTGATGACGACAGATATGACTGCAAAAAATCAGGAAGAATTTCTGCAGAAACGTCGGATTGAAAGGTACGATAACTTGACGCTCAAAACCATAGTTCTTTGAGCCATACGAGAAGGGCAGAACGAAAGTCGAATGTTGTCTGCAAACAGCGTTCAAATGACGAGTCACAAGATCGATCAGCAATTAATCAATCATAAAAGAACCAATCTCTGTTAAGTATTTACGCGAGAGTCGAATGATTATTCAAGGTCATGAATATTCAAGAAATTTATTCATGGCTATTCATGATTCAATTATTCATGAAAGATAAAACAATGATAATAAATTTACCGCTTTTTTACAGGGCACCCTGTAAAATATACGCTCCAAATTCTTCTTCTATGAAAAGTACGGTAACTTGACACTCAAAGAAAATGAGTGGTTTCGTCATATGAGCAGGACAATACGAAAGTTGTCGGCAAATAAGCTTTAAATGACAATTCACAAGATCGAGTAACCAATCATAAATGAACCAATCAGCTTTAAGTAATTACGCGAAAGTCGATTGTTTATTCAAAGTCATGAATATTCAAGAAAGTTATTCAAGGTTATTCAAGGTCAGTTCTTCTGATAGATAAAACGGATATAATAAATTTTCAGCTTTTTTACTAGGTACCCTTTAGCAAAATCAAGCAAGTAAAGAAAAATAAATAGCTATCTAAGAAGTGTCTTAACAGAGGAGCAATAATGCGAAACCAAAATGCGATGTCGATTAGGATAGTGAAATATGCCAACCAAAAGCTAAGAGGCTTACCACCGTATCTCCTTGAAACAAGTTTCCGTACGATAAACAAAGTTAAGCAACGTCGAGCCTGGCCAGTACCTAGATGGGTCAGCGCTTAGAAATACCAGGTTGTGTAATCTTAGGAAACGTATGAAGCCAAGACTTGTATCAGTAAATTAGTTTTATCACCAAATAATTCTTACAATGTAAAAAAATATTAACGGCTTGAAATAACCTGTAAATCGAACTCGGCTTTCCGATTCCTCAATCCGATCCGCTATCCATTACTCCTCTCCAATATTTACTGGATTTAAATAAATTACAAAAGCAGAAAGCTATAATTTTTTTTAAAAAAATCAGTCAATCCGTCCAAAATCTAATCCAAGTTTTAAAAATAGGAAAATTTATGTCTATATTTCTGCGATGAGGTATTGCAATTATTTACATTATTTACATTTTTCAAAATGCTGTCCTTATGCTTATTGTCACCTTCAAGACGTTTCGGCCTTCTTCGTGCGATTGAAATTTCAAATTTAAAGGGAGATAACTGGGGCATCCGGAGGAGACATGGCACGTGGAAGTTTAACAATCTGCCCCAGTGGACGAAATAAAGGGTTCACTTGGAAAATTCCAATCACCTGAAGAAGGCCTGAGAATACAACGGCCGAAACGTCGTGGGCATGACAATAAAGATGAGGACAACAGCCCGAACAATGTAAATAATATAAATAGAAAAATTCCGTTTGAAATAAAGGAAACAATACTGAATTTTGAATATATTGTCATTCCTTTGATGTAACAATGAAAACTGGACAATCTTATCACAGATTAAGAATAAGGAAAACTTCGTTAGAATCAAAAAAGGAGATTTGAATTGTTATATAATATCAGTCCTCCCATATGGAAGTCAATGCAGGACAATCTCTTCCCAGATGAAGATGAGATTTGAAGCAACAGAAGTGGGCTTCTACAAAGAAAAGAGTCCAGAAATGTTGTGTAATATCAGTCCTCGTATATGGTAGTGAGTGCTGGACAGTCTCCTTACAGATGACGAAGAGACTTGAAGCAATAGAAATGTGCTTCTACAAAGAAAAGAGTCCTGAACTGTTATGTAATATCAGTCTTGCCATATGACAATGAGCGCTGCAGAATCTCCTCGCAGATGAAGAAGAGACTTGAAGCAATAGAAATGTGATTCCTCAAAGAAAAGAATCCTGAACTGTTATGTAATATCAGTCTTCCTATATGGCAGTGAATGCCGGACAATCTCCTCACAGATGAAGAAGAGACTTGAAGCAATAGAATCGGGCTTCTACAAAGAAAAGAGTGCTGAACTGTTATGTAATATCAGTCCTCCTATATGGCAGTGAATGCCGGACAATATCCTCATGGATGAAGAAAGGACTTGAAGCAATAGAAATGTACTTCTACAAAGAAAAGAGTCCTGAACTGTTATGTAATATCAGTCCTCCTATACGGCAATGAGCGCTGCAGAATCTCCTCGCAGATGAAGAAGAGACTTGAAGCAATAGAATCGGGCTTCTACAAAGAAAAGGGTGCTGAACTGTTATGTAATATCAGTCCTCCTATATGGCAGTAAATGATGGGCAATCTCCCCACAGATGAAGAAGAGCGTTCTGGGAAAATAAATCTGGTTCTAAAGACGGATGCTGAGAATACCATGGACTGAACCTGTGAGTAATTATGAAGATTTAGAAAAAATGGAAAATGAAAAGGAGACACTTAACAAAAGAAAGATACAGTTGCAATTTCCAGGGCAAATAATGAGGAAAGGCGTCTTGGAAATTTCGAGGTCTTAACTGGTGGAAAAATGGAATAAAGGTGATGGTCGTCAAACATTTTCTATCGAAATAGCGATGGAGCAACGTGAGGCTGTGGCAAAATACATGCTCTGTTTTTCATTTGAGAAAATAGAAACACGAATTCGCAGTGGTACATCGTCAAGAGTCGGTCGTTTCATCACTGTCCCCTTTTTTAAGATAATCCTGGAGATAAAAAAATCAAGCCAGTACAAAAATGTAAATATCTTGAAAGTGTTTTAACAGAAGACGGGAATCCGATATTATGTTAATATAGCGAAAGATGCCTTCAAAAAAACAAAAAAAACGTAAGAGGTTCACGGCCACATCACGTGGAAGCACCGGTTCTCGTACAATCACTGAAGTTAAGCAGAGTCGAACCTGGTCAGTATCTATATTGGTGTCCGTTTGGGATGTAAGCTTGGATGTAAGCTTGGATGAAATTGGGATGTAAGCTTGGATGTAAACTTGGATAAAATTGGGATGTAAGCTTGGATGTAAGCTTGGATGAAATTAGGATGTAAGCTTGGATGTAAGCTTGGATGAAATTGGGATGTAGGCTTGGATGTAAGCTTTCATGAAATTGGGATGTAAGCTTGGATGTAAGCTTGGATGAAATTAGGATGTAAGCTTGAATGTAAGCTTGGATGAAATTAGGATGTAAGCTTGGATGTAAGCTTGGATGAAATTGGGATGTAGGCTTGGATGTAAGCTTTGATGAAATTGGGATGTAAGCTTGGATGTAAGCTTGGATGAAATTGGGATGTAGGCTTGGATGTAAGCTTTGATGAAATTGGGATGTAAGCTTGGATGTAAGTTCGGATGAAATTAGGATGTAAGCTTGGATGTAAGCTTGGATGAAATTAGGATGTAAGCTTGGATGTAAGCTTGGATGAAATTGGGATGTAAGCTTGGATGAAATTGGGATGTAAGCTTGGATGTAAGCTTGGATGAAATTGGGATGTAGGCTTGGATGTAAGCTTTGATGAAATTGGGATGTAAGCTTGGATGTAAGCTTGGATGAAATTAGGATGTAAGCTTGGATGTAAGCTTGGATGAAATTAGGATGTAAGCTTGGATGTAAGCTTGGATGAAATTGGGATGTAAGCTTGGATGAAATTGGGATGTAAGCTTGGATGTAAGCTTGGATGAAATTGGGATGTAAGCTTGGGTGTGCGGATCGCCTAAATGATAATGGCTCGGAATTGTTAATCGGAGAACCGAGTTCCAATACTCGTTTTGTTCGTTATGTTCACTTACATACAAATACCCTGGGGAAAGTTATCAATCCACCACTTCTCTCCATCTATGAGTTAAAAATAAGAGTTGTGTCACTATGCTTATTTTTACTGCACTCGCCACCCCACGCCGCTGACTCAAGAAAAACAAGATTTTTTTACTAAAATTTTGAACGCACTAGAAAGGATTTTAAAAAAGTAATAAAATAATCCCCACCTAAAAAATACATTGGCCTTTCCTCTTAATAATAACATAAACATTTTTCTGTGTTTTTGGATTTTTTCCAGGAATGGTTCCTCGTTATTCTATCGTTTCGTGGTTTTTCTTTTAAATTTTACTGGAACCATTGTTAGGATCTTTTTTCTTCTGTTGTATAGATTTAGGAAAACCATTTATAACACGGGGAAAGTTATCAATCCACCACTTCACCCCCCCCATCTAAGGGCTAAATATAAGAGTTGTATCACTAAATGATTATTATCTAAAAAAAAAAGATTCTTACAACAATATAAAAAATACTTTCTGGATTTAAATAACCTTCAAAGTCTTGATAAACCGTAAAAAAAAGAATAAATCAATCAATTAACCATATGTTTGTGTTTTTCTTTTATAATTCGCAGGGACCGTTGTTAGGGTTTTTTTTTCTGCGATGTGTTTGCAGCGAAACCATTTATAAACCTTTTCGGTACAATATTCGTGAATATTCATCCAAAGGCGCCAAGCTGGTCCAGAAATATCCGGACTGTCAGCTGTATACACCCATTTTCGCAGATCAAAAATTAAATGGCTTCAAGAGAATGGAGCCGTTAGTTCTTATCGAAGATTATACTTCATTGAACCTTCTGGACTGGCGTTACACGATCATAAACAAAGAACTTGACCAAATAACAGATACCACATCAATTAAGGATCTTCAACAGCGGCAAAAACTAAAATGGATAGCACATGTAACTCGAAGGGTTAGAAAGAAGTCCCCGTTCAATACTTGAAAGAGCGATACCACTGGACTTTAGAAACCTTTTTTCCAAAAAATCTTTTAATAGAGAGATTTTATAAATTTTAACCGATAGCAGCAATGGCTGCTCGGTCAGTAAATGCGGTATATTTCCTTATAAGAAAACCGTTAATATACCTATTAACCCATCCTAGAAATACCTCCTCTTTATTCTCTGTTTTCGTTAATATTCACATGAGCCATGTTTAGGTTCCTTTCTCTTTTTTGGCGTGCGTATTTAGCAAGCACGTTTATAAACAGTTGAATACAATATTCTATATTCTATATTCTATATGGGGGCTTAATCTTTGTCCGAGTGAATCATTTTAAAATCCTTTCAATTTCCTTCTTCATACTTTAAAAATAAATATTTATTAAATTAATTTCCCATAAAATTAAAACTTAAAAAATAATCATGTCTTCATCTTCATTAATTTCATTAAGTCAATTGATTGGATTCATTTCCTTTCCCGTTGTATTTTTTTTGTCCTCCTTGAAGGATCTTTACCTAAGTAATCGGTATGTAATTAAATAAAAGCCTCGTCGAGTTCATTTCCAGATTTCTGCAAACCTATCGGGTTGTTTAATCCTGAAAATATCTATTTATTTTAATAAAATAAATTTCAGAAAAACAAACAATAAACAACTTTTTACCTTAATGAAAAATTTATCGTGTGTGAATTTATTCCATCTTGACAGAAACTCATCAATTCGCTTTTGAAAAATTTCGCATTGAAAAAAAAAAGTGGTTAACTTCATTGAAGGTTTCTTCAATTGGATCCTAATTGGAGAGTTCCCGGCCTCTTCAGAATCTGTCTGATTGCGAAAAAAGAATTACGTGTAGGTGCGAAGCTGGGCTGAGAGTCAGGATGTCATGAACCCTGTATTTTTAAACGATTCCTACTTATTCATATTTAATTTATTTTCAAGATGAAAACGGATGCGACAATGTAAACATTTTAACAATTTTTTTATACGATATTAATTCTATCTTAGTGAATTTTTTGGCTATTTAAAAGGTATTTATGTTAGAAACTACTTCTGCCATTCCATTAGTCATATTAAAATGGCATGTCCCCTTCAGAATCATGACTCTCCACGGATTCCTTTACTATATTATTTGAGAATTGCAATGAATTCCTGGGGAAAATAACGATTCCCCATTGCCTCTCCAAGATTTGAATCCAGTTTTTGTTCTTTTAAACAGCTTCCCACCCAAGGCTAAATTTCCCGTGGATGGGAGATATAAGTGAACTAATTATGACATTCCCAAATGTATTAGGTCGAGATTGAATACAACAGACAAACCCAGAATTCGAACTCTGTTCGTTGATTCCCCGCAGATAACCATTACACAAGCCGTATATCCCGCCATAGTTTCTTTATAACCTGTGTGTCGTAAGCATATTCCGGTTGACCCATTGAACCAGGCTATTTTTTTAAATTTAGTTCTTAATCAATTCACCCCAAGAAGGGCAATTACGCTACTAAGAATCAAGGAGTTTAGTAGAAGTGAAAGAAAAAGGAATATATTTTTAGAAGGAACCGGAAACCCAATCCTAACCTGGAAACAAGGGATACAACTCTACACATGTCTTACTAATTAACCCATAGCTGGAGGAGTAGAGGTGGAGTAGTACTTTGCCCAAGAATATTTGCGCGTAAGTGAATATAACAAACCCAAATGGAATTGACACTCCGATTAAAAATTCCAAGCAGTTATACATTACGTCACTCACACATACAAGCTGGTATTCCCAAGCGGTTATATGTAGTGTCCCCCACCAAAAAAACAAAACAAAAAAACTGACATAATCTAAAATGTGAATATCTGAGTAACTACATGTCTCATGGAAACGAAATTAAATATGTTGAAGAAGAAAAATTCATTTATCAAAATGCAAACAACATGAATGTAGATTTTATAACCGATTTCACAAATCTTCATCTGTGACACGACACTCGTCAAGTCCGTAGTCCAGGTCCTGCCAAACACGCCGTAGCATGTTTTACGTAACTTTCTCCAGCGCCTCCGTGATTCTCTGCTCAAGTTCCTCTGGGCTTATAAGAAGCCTGGGGCATATACACTTGTCTTTTCACATAGCTCCATAGAAAAAAAATCACAAGGTGTCAAGTCAAATGAATGTGGTGGCATATTGTCATTATCACCGAGACCGTCTGCAGGGGTTGCATATCTATGGGTGTGTTATGCGTTAACACCGTAAATATTTTTACTTCTACGCAGGTGGGTGGGGATAACTTTAACTTTTTTTTTTTAAGCTTATCACCCCAAGCAAGACTGGAGGCCACTAGCACGCATGGGGTTACAGAAGGTTTGGAGGAAGAGCAGATAGGAGTGGTAAAGGAGAGGATGTGGAGAAAGATAGTGGATCGATCAAGGCAAGGGGGTTACAGAAGATTTGGAGTGAGAGCAGATAGGAATGAAAGGTGAAAGGATGTGGAGAAGGGAAGTGGATAGATCAAGGCAACTGGAGATGTCGATTGACGTTACACTTAAATAGTTGGAGATTGTATTTGTCAGGGAAACAGGAATAGGGGAGGGAGTTCCACAGGCGAGATGTGCGAGACATGAAGCTATTGGAGTAGAAGATACGTCTACATCTAACAGTTTCAACGGTGAAGGGGTGGGAACGGGATGCCAGCCTCGTAGGACGTTTATATTCATGAGGCCTAGGGACCAGCGAAAGCAGCTCCTCGGAGCAATTACCGTGAAAGTATTTGTAAAAAGACAGAGCGAGGCAACTGTGAGAGAGCGACTGCAGACGAGATGACAGATCAGGGCCAATTACATTGCATATCCGTCTCTGGATCTTATCAAGAACCCTGAGGCAAACAGCAGGGGCTCCAGACCATATATGGCAGCAACTGTTTTGTTAAAATAATTTTTAAAAATGTTTTTTAATTGTAGTATCTTAATTTAGTATTTAAGAACATTGTTGTTATACTTGTAGCAGACTATATTTAATTTTGGTCCCAATTCTCTTATATAAACGGCTTCAAGAAATTTAAGTTATTGCTTATTATTATCTTGATGGAGCACTCATGTATTTTCGACTAATATCTGTCTAAACTGTGAATGTAGACATACGTGTTCTTTTAAATGTTCTGAGATTGAACTATGATTGTTCATGTTAAACGTAAGCCTTCTCGTCACTTGACGGAGAAAAGTTATGGATGACTAGGTTGGCTGTATTAAATTTGGTATAGTATATAATTAATTTTTACTTTGATCAGTGGGGATATATTTGTGTTTTTAATGAGTCTTTTTAGATTATATTTCCTCCTGCTTATAGTTTGAATGCATTTGATTAGAGTATAGTTTGATATCTTTAGAGCTATTTGAAGACGTATTATGTCCATTTTTATTTGTGGTTTAAAAATCTATTTGTAAAAAAATCACATAGGTTACCTCCTTTGCCTAGCGGTAAAAAGTATAACACATATATACATACGTATGCAGCCACTGAAGATGATCTCAGAGGAGATTGAAAGTACTTTGGAAAAATAAAAATTAATTGAAAGAAAATTTTGGAATTTTTCTTAATCAGTTTCCAACAGCTACCAACAAAAATTAATTCCTGGATTGAAAAGATTAAAACTAAAATAAACAGACATGTTTATATATATATATATATATATATATATATATATATATATATATATATATATATATATATATGAAGTAGAATGGTCAGAGTTGAATCAGATCAAGAAAGGATGGTATTAAAAAGTGCTCAATACACGTATGAAAAAAAAAAAAAAAAATATGTAGAGCTTTTAACTTTAAAAGTTTAATCCGCTTCCTTCTTTTCAACCTTACGGTATCTTCAGGCGATTTTTATTTCAAATGACCTCTTAAGGCTTTATTTAATTTGGGACTCATCAGCAGTGCACATCCACTACGGAGAATTGAAACCCTGAAAGTTGAGTAATCAAGCAAACTTCATACCAACTGTTCCAACGGGCCTCGGTGACGAAGAACAAACAAATCAGACTCAATATAGCGCCGCTCGCTCCCATAATCCGTGGTGGAACTCAACTGAAATTCTCTGTAACCATAGGACTGTGCTCCCAGGAGCCACGACTACTATCACCTAGCCGGTCAAATTCAAGCATTAGAAGCCGGATCAAGCAATTATATACACATGATAGAAATTGTTAGGAGGATTTGATAATTATAATTAAGTAATTCATTGAGTCTGAAAGAAACCTCAAGATAATGCAGAAAGTACTGGACGGCCGTATATATATATATATATATATATATATATATATATATATATATGTATGTATGTATGTATGTATTATTGTTGTTGTTATCATCATTATATATTATTGTTATTATTAACATATATAAATAAACAAACGCACGACGTTCGGTGTAATAGAAAGGGAGATAACTGATTTGAAGAAGAAGAAGAAGAAGAAGAAGAATAAGAAAAAGAATAATAATAAGAAGAAGAAGAAGAAGAAGAAGAAGAAGAAGAAGAAGAAAAAGAATAATAATAATAATAATAATAAGAAGAAGAAGAATAAGAAAAATAATAATAATAATAATAATAATAATAATAATAATAATAAGAAGAAGAAGAAGAAGAAGAAGAAGAAGATCCGAGTAACAATTTCGACCCATTATCCATTATACTACCAACACATCCAAGCCTGTCCCGCCTGATATTCACAAGCGGTCACCCATCTTGGGAGTGACAAGTATCGACATTGTTTCACTTCTGTGATCGTACGGAAACTAGTGCTTCACGTGACGTGATCATAAGCGTATATACCGGGTGTAACAGCAAAATTGCCCAAATCATGTAAAAGCATAATTATCCATCCCAGTAAATGTTTAATATATATAAAAAAAACATTATACTTATTGAGTTTCTTTTTTCCAGGTTTTTCAGATAAGGCGTTTGGCCATCTTGACACCAATTGTCGTAAGAATCACTGAAAAACTCTTTGAGTTATTCAGCTAAACAGAAAACAGGTTAAAATTGTTTTGTGTCGGACCCACTGTCTTCCCAATTGAGCAAAGGTAAGAGGAAAATGATCACTCAGGCCTTCAGTAATGTTATCAACATTCATACTCTGGCTTCCATCTTCAAAGTTCATTCAAGAACCATCAAAAGAACGATGAATAAGTTTTAAAATGAGGGAACAGTAGAAAGGAAAACTGGATAAGGAGGTCACAATAGCAAGAGGGATCATCATTTCAACTTAGATTTAACGAGATCCTGCTCAATGCATAAGACGTTTGGCACGTGAGAGAGGAGTTTCACCTGTAACAGTCCAAAGAGCAGTGAAAAAAGACATGTAAATGAAATCGTACGTGAAACACGTGAAGCAACTTGTTATCCCAGGACAGAAAGTTAGAAGATTAGAGAGGGCGAAGTTCATCTTGAATAAGTTGAAAAAGGATCCTGGAATAACATATAAATATATTTGAACATTAGTTCAATCCTTCATGAGATTCCGATCCTTAGCTATGATTAATTAACGGTGATCATGTCATTTTCGCTTATGATCGATTTCATCACGATTCTTCTGTTAAGCTTAGAGAGTAATTATACATTCAGATTTCTCAATGTAGAGTCCAATAGTGTTATAAAAACCGTGGCGAATTCCAGTAAGATATATTTAATCATTTCTATGATACAACGTTTCAGAGCTTAATCTAACAGTTGGACAATTTTGCTGTTACGCGATTTGGACACTTTTACTGTTACATCCGGTATATACGTTTTAGTCAGTCACACCAGAGAGGTCATGTGTTAACTGCTGTAAATATAACCCTACGAGAAAGACCTGCTGGTGCGAGTTTTGTGACAAAGTTTGTAAATCTGTTGAGGAACTCAAATGTCACATGATTGAACACAGGTACAGACAGATTTCCAACATCAGTAACACAGACAAACTTCATGTTTGCCACGTCTGTAAGAGAGGTTGTAAAAATTACAGCGGAATGTGAGCTCAGGTAAAAAATGTGGAATAATAAAATTCTGAATGAAAAACTGATTCATCGAGGGAAAAAGAAACCTCAAAGGAATACAGAAAGCACCTAGCAGCCATTTTGTCCTATCTTGGGACTCATCAGCAGTGCGCATCCACTACCGAGAATCGAACCCGGGCCGTTACGATGCAACGCAAGCGTCATACCCACTGAACCATCGGGTCTCTGCGACGGAGAGCTAACTAGAATTGATAGTGCCGCTCTTAAAACATTCCGTCGCGTAACTCATCTAGTTTACATAGCCCAACGGATTGTCCCAAAATAGGACGAAACGGCCGCCCAGTTCTTTCTGCTTTCTGTTGAGGATTCTTCTAGACTCGATGAATTACTTAATTATGATTATCCAAATCCCCCTAACAATTTCTATTATATATATATATATATATATATATATATATATATATATATATATACAAGTTTAGGATTGGTATATACGGAATGAAATCCAATAACCAACAATCAATATTCTTTAAAGAGTGCTCAATACAGAGTAGAGCAGATATAATTATTTATTTGAATATTACAACATAAATATGTTATAAAATCACGACAAAAGTAGCCATTTTGTTTCAACACTTCTTGTGTCTTGTATATATATATATATATATATATATATATATATATATATATATATATATATATATATGTCGTGTTTTGATGTTCTGTATTCTGATTAATCATTGTATTATTTATGGTTGATACGGTAATATTTTGGCCGATTCATTGTATGTCTTCTTCAATTAAAAAACTTCTGGTGAGGATAAAGCTTTCCAATATCTGCATTTGCCTCTTGTTTAATCCGAATATGCCAGATTTGTGATATTTGCTTAAATCCAACTAACATGGTACTGAGTATTGAGACAATTCCAATATCTTGAATCAAATATCAGCAAAAGAAGTTACAGGACAGAAATAATTTTAAGTGTAGCACAAGCAATGGCAGCTGTCGCTTAGCCAAGAACCATCTGGAAAGACAAGAAAGTCTGTCTGGATTCAAAGACCAGGCAGTTTCGTCATTGAGTGGAATGGAAGAGTATTCACAGAGACTCACACGTTGTCACGCAGCGGCGTTACATGGAAGGAACTAGTCTGGTAATTAATGGCAAAGCGGCTCTACGACCACAGCCAGTTATAGAACTGATGTAGTGGGCATTGATTTTCTCAATCTTTCTGTACATCTGAGAATAGTGGAGATGAAGAGAAGATTTACAGCGAATAATCCAAGAGTTTGAAATGAGACGCTGCTAAACCATCGTCGACATCTCCTTTGTAGACAGCTTCACAAATGATGCGAGGCGAGCCGCAGTCAAACATGAAACTGGCCCGTTGGAATACCACATAAGCACTGTCAAGAAAAGAAAGCTTAAATGGTATGACCACGCAAAAGGAGCCATCAATATTTCCACTATCACCCTAATGGGTTCCGCCTAAGGTAAAAGAAACAGACAGATGGGAAAGAAACGGGCTGACAATATCACCGAGTGAACTGGAAGGACATTCGCAGCGATTCAGACATTGATACTAACCTTCAGGCGAGTGACACGTTGCGCCATCTTGTGACCACGTTCTTGGTTGACATGGAGTGGAAAGACTATATTAAATCCATTGTTAGGTCAGCTGCAAAGAAACTTGGTTCACTGTGTCGTGCTAGACAATTTTTCTTTACAGAATATATCTTGAATATCAGCAATATTACTGGTCCTAATCTGCTTCCCTGCGCCTTTAGTGTAAATACTTTAATGGTAATTGATCGCGTGAACTAGTCTCTGTTGATGAAGTTTGCTCTATGGTACTTAGACATTATGAATTTAAGGGCAGTACTAGATTGGAAACAAGGTGTCTTCAGTCTACCGTTGAATTAGCTAGATGTAACAAAATACATTTTCTGTTCATACGAACCTATACTAAAAATTAAATGACCCATTGAAGTGATGATATGCCGGAAAACAAAATAAACCCAAACCCTGAACTAAAAAACTGATCTTTTACAATATACATTTTCTCTTCATACGAATCTATCCTAAAAATCTTGTCGGCATTAAATGACCCATTGAAGTGATGATATACCGGAAAACAAAATAAACCCAAACCCTGAACTAAAAAACTGATCTTTTACAATATACATTTTCTCTTCATACGAATCTATCCTAAAAATCTTGTCGGCATTAAATGACCCATTGAAGTGATGATATACCGGAAAACAAAATAAACCCAAACCCTGAACTAAAAAACTGATCTTTTACAATATACATTTTCTCTTCATTCGAATCTATCCTAAAAATCTTGTCGGCATTAAATGACCCATTGAAGTGATGATATACCGGAAAACAAAATAAACCCAAACCCTGAACTAAAAAACTGATCTTTTACAATATACATTTTCTCTTCATTCGAATCTATCCTAAAAATCTTGTCGGCATTAAATGACCCATTGAAGTGATGATATACCGGAAAACAAAATAAACCCAAACTTCAACTAAAAAACTGATCTTTTACAATATACATTTTCTCCTCATAAATCTTATCCTATAAATCTTGTCGACATTAAATGACCCATTGAGGTGATGATATACCGGAAAACAAAATAAACCCAAACCCTGAACTAAAAAACTGATCTTTTACAATATGCATTTTCTCCTCATACGATTCTATCCTATAAATCTTGTCGGCATTAAATGACACATTGAGGTGATGATATACCGGAAAACCAAATAAACCCAAACTTCAACTAAAAAACTGATCTTTTACAATATACATTTTCTCCTCATAAATCTTATCCTATAAATCTTGTCGACATTAAATGACCCATTGAGGTGATGATATACCGGAAAACCAAATAAACCCAAACCCTGAACTAAAAAACTGATCTTTTACAATATGCATTTTCTCCTCATACGATTCTATCCTATAAATCTTGTCGGCATTAAATGACCCATTGAGGTGATGATATGCCGGAAAACAAAATAAACCCAGACCATGATCTACAAACTGATTTTTAAAAAAATACATTTTCTGTTCATACGAACCTATACTAAACATTTAGTGAGCATTAAATAATCCATTAAGGCGGATATGCCTTAGAAGAAAATAAACGAAACGAAACCAAACCAAACCAGTTGAATTGGCTAGATGTAACCGTAAGTTCTATGCTAGGATTTTCTTTTTTCGCACTTCTAGCTTGTGGAACTCTTTTTTGGCTTTTTGCTTTCCAACCAACTTTAATCTTCAAAAATTTAAATGCTATCTTCTGTGCTCCTGTTTACTCACCTTGTTGATCGCACCTTAGTAATGTCACTGTTTTGTAATTCTTCCATACCCAGTAATCTCTTGTGTCTTAGCGGCTTTACGGCCTTGCTTTGCGTGAACTCGATAAAATAGAAGAGAAAAAAAAATGAGGTGGCTGGCAAGGTGCTCAGATGAGCATTGACCCGTTTACGGGACTGATGATTATGCTGTGAATGATAATGAGATATTTTATGTTTTATTTTTATTCCAACGAGAGGCACACATTGAAAAAAAGTAGAACTTAAAAAAAAAAAGAAAAGTTCCTTCTGTTTTTGAACGCTTGCTAGATTAGAACATATTAAAACGTAAGCCTTTAGCAAGAGTCGAAAAGAAACCGAATCTCTATTGACACGCGCCCGGAACCCCGATATATATATATATATATATATATATATATATATATATATATATATATATATATATATATATATATATATGTATATATATATATGTATATATATATGTATATGTATACATATATATGTATATGTATATATGTATATGTATATATATATGTATATATATATATATATATGTATATATATAAAAACGTATGTATATATATATATAAACGTATATCTATACCTATAAACGTATATCTCTCTCTCTCTATATATATATATATATATATATAAAAACATACTTTCTATGTGTGTGTGTGTGTGAAACGCGTTGAGAGAATATGCCTTCAAAACAAAAAAAGAAATAACTTATAAAGAGATTTTTATTATTTTCTTAGTTCTGTTTGGTTTCTCAAAATTTGCCAAAAATGCTGACATAAAAATGCTGAGTCAAGTTCTCTTCACTGATGCGAATTTTCTTTCATTTTTTTGGGGGGGGGTTGCTAGGGAGGGATGGAGGGGCTGGACGTATGAGGAAAGTTGAAAGTAACAGCACAGATAATAACGTGACCTTTTTCGAAGAAAAAAAAAAAAAAATCAACAAAGAAAATTGCTTTTATCTCAAAACAAAAAATATTCGACTGTCTGGAATAAAAGTTAAAATTTCGACTTTTCTAAGTGATTTAAAATAATTCCCCCGACCCACCCCACAGAAAATATGAATTCAACCAGGAAACATTTCTAACGAAAGAAAAGTTTTGTTATGTCCGCCAATTAAATTTATTTGTCTTCCATGTATTATTAAAACGAGTCTCACATATTATCGCCATGTTTGGACCAATATTGAATCCTTAAATCAATCCATATACATCTTTTATTAAATCATTTCATTCCGAGCAAGCCAATGAATCCAGGCAGGTTATGCATTGTTTTCTTCTGTCCCGTTTGCCGTCAATCTGTCCTGTGAGTATCATATTTTCTAAGCCCTCTTTCCTGATTATGTGCCCTAAACCTTTTAACAACGAATAACCTACTTAACAAGCTTCAGTAAGGGAATGGAGGAAATGTTTAGGAGGGATAAAAAATGTAAAATTTATTAAGGGATACAAAAGACAAGAAACTGTGGAGAGCTGTGATCACGCTCGTCCTTAAGGTACACGGTAAATAGAAGAATAAACCAGACGTAACTGATAAATCCTAAAATAGAGGAACTAGATCAGAAAAGAAAATCAGTTACTTGTCTATCATATTAATTACGAAAATTTCAGTTTTAAATGAAAATCATGATTTTTTTAATCATACTCAGTATTTGTTTTAGCAATTCACCCCAAGCAAGGCGCGAGTGCCACTAGCACGCAAGGGGTTACAGAGAGTAGAGAACAAGAGTAAAGAAGGTGTTTGAGGAAAGAAAACAGAGAAGGACGTGGAACAAGATGAAGGTATCAGATGTTCATTGACATTACACTTGAATATTTGAAAATCATAGTTATCGGAGAAGCAAGCAAGTGGAAGGGAGTTCCACAGACGGGAAGTGAGAGAGAAGAAGCTCTTTGAGTAGAAGAGACGGTTACATTTAACCGTTTTGACTGAGATGCCAACCTAGTCGCTTGCTTATATTCATGCAGTTGGGAACCAGAGAAAGCAACTCGTTGGAAGAGATACTGTCATATAGAAGAGACAGAGGGAAGCCACGGCATGTCTGTGTCAAAGCGACTAGCTGCCAGATCAAGACCTATCATATTGCATATCCGTCTCTGGATTTTGTCAAGTACCTCCAGACTTATAGCGGGTGTACCAGACCATATATGACAGCAATATTCCATGCAAGGGTTGACTTATAGATTCGAAAGATGGACTCATACGACAAAGAGAACCCTTTAAAGAGGTAGATGAAGCTATTGATTCAATGTACTTAAGCAGGCATCATCTTTGCCATATATATCACAACGTATCCGGCCTTCTTCAGGTGGTTGGAATGTCGAACTGAACCTTGTTCCACGTGCCATGTATAATGGATGTCAGTTATCAGTTATCCAGTTATCTCCTGTTAATTGCCCTCTCCAAGTTCTCCACCAACTTAACCAGGTATTGAACTCACACTCTTTGGGTCCTGTTTCTGGATCTAACTCACGCCTTTATCCACAGTGCCATGTGTCCTTGAGGACATCTGTGTGTGAATTTCTGGGTATTATAAACCTAATGTCTTCAGCAACCATTTAAACCAGTGCTCATATTGCAATTTTTTGCTCTTATCATTGCGTGTTTTTACCAGAGTTTAAATTGCAATTTTTGTTGTTGCCATTGCTTTTCTCTGGCACTCCTTATTACTGGTTACCATAATGTATTCATTTCTATGCTTGGTCGGCTCAGGAGATTTTTGTGCCCAAGCATATGTGTTGATTCCTTAAGTTTAAGAATTTTTCCAATGATGTTCTTTGTCTATAATTTCAACCAGTGATTTCCTTTTTCTGTCCATATGTGGACAGCCACGCCTGATTTTTCCACTTGCCCTCGTGTTACAGCTTTTTGGTGTTCTTGAAGATTTACCTTTTGATTTACACTGATATAAAGGACAGGAAGCTGTGGCGAGCCATGATCACCAATGCCCTTAAGGGAGACACCACAGAGAAGAAAAACAAAACAGATGTAAATAAAACATGAAATAAAGAAATAGATCAGGAAAGAAAACCAATTGTTTTGTCTATCATAATAATCACTGAAAATTTCTTTTTAAATGACAATCGTAATTTTTTTAATAATAAAATGGTAACACTATTTACACTGATAAATTCATTTTAAGCATCCAGAAATTTTCATTTTTTCAAATCTAGTCGAAACTTGAATTATATGAGAATAATGATAGAATTGATGTTACCAATACTGTCAGCATGCAATTCTTCTTTTTGGGATTTCTTAAGCAGAGCAATTTTCTGAGAAAACATATTTTGCAATGCCGCCACTTCATCTTGCCGACTTTCTTTCTCTTTTTGTAACTGTTGCTGCAATTCCTAGAAAATAATCCAAAACAATATTTTAACAAACATATTCACGTCCTCAGGAAACAGTTAACATTGTTTTATTTTGCTTACTTCAATACAAAGGTTTATTGTAAAACAAATTCTTGTTAATAATAATTAAAGAATATATTCTTGTTGAATTTTGGGGTTGAGGAGTTATCATTGTTTACACTATGTACATTTGAACTATTGTCCTTGTTGTGGATTCCGGGGGTGGAATCCTGCACGAATAAATAAACAACGCCAGTAATTGAAATAGGAAAATAAGTGTATTGAACGTAATAATACAAACTTGGAATGAAGATTAGTAGTCCAGGAATGCGGGTTAGTAGAAAGTATATGTACAAGTCTCTGTAAGTGAAGCCGTAATTATCTCTCTCTCTCTCTCTTTCTCTCTCTCTGGACTCTACGTATCTCAACCTTGTCTCAACGTATCTCTACGTATCTCTAACTCTGTTAGTATAAGTATACTTTAGACGAGTCCATCTTGTGTAAAAGAGGAGAGCCCCACAACAGTCCTAATCTTTGTTGTCAGCAAACAGAAAGATGAGGACAATAATCCGAATGTAAATAATGTAAATAATGATTAAAGGATATTTTTAGACATTAATCGTTTTTATTTATTTTCATTTTTCATCACAACATTTTATTTGATACAGTCTTTTGGAACTTCAGATTTCATTTGATTTGTATGGATTCAAAGAAGAAATGTGTTGTGAAAATACTTAATCTAACCGAAACCATTATCAGATAATGGTTTTATATATAAATACATTTGAAAGTGCAAAAAATATGAAATTTGTTTAAATTCCCTGATATAATTATTCAAATATGTAAATGTTCAAGTCAAATATGTAGAGATTGAAATTATAAATTTGCAAGCACCACAACAGGAAATCCTAAAAGCATTTACAATCTCTCAATGGTTATTTCAAATTGTCTTCAAGAATAAACTGATGCAAAATTAAATGAAGCTGATTAATATATTTTTGTTGATGTAATAGTACTAGTTGAGGGATTTCCTTATTGATTTTGTATCATTAGGTCGAGCTGCATTTAGCATTTTGCTTCAAGGGAAGTTATCATTTCACACTGCTCCCTGCTCTTTTGAACAGGAGTAGAGGTTTATCCTTGTTTTTGGTTTTGGATTGGATAAAGGTTTTATATATAAATACATTTAAAAGTACAAAATTAACACAACTGTTTTACCCAAAACCACTTTCAGATGTCATAATAAAGATATTTTTTATCTAGTGACTTTTCATATAATAACCATTCTTGCTGGATAGAAAAATATTATTGTTTGTAACATTCCATTAAAAAACTAGTTTTAATAGAATGGAATTCTTTTCAAAGATTAATCAGTTACATAACTACATTGTTATTCTAATCTCCTGCCTTTTCGAAAATCAGCATCACATACTGTAAAAGTTATGTATATCTTTGACGTTTGAGAAGTATTTTTTTGTTCAAACTTTTATTGTTATATCTTGCAAATCCAATTAGGAGAGTAAAATTTTACTCTGCTAATTGGATTATACATCAGTCCATAAAACTTTAACTGAAAAACATATTTTTCGCTGATTTATCAGTTTTCGAAATTCAAACAAAATTCTCACTTGCTTGATTTGAACAAGAGCTCTAGCGTTGCGGCATCCAAAACATATATTTTGTCAATAAATAGCATCAGTTTTTTTTTTTTTTTTAATTCTTTCGGTTTATTCTACACATATTTCGTCTTGGTGTTTGCTTGTGTATGGAAAAATTGCTCCCTGAAGATGACAATTTAAAATTGTCGAAAGTACTTGGCTCGTCAAGCCCATCTAACACATAACTGAAATATAAGGATCGTATTATTCAAGGAATTGATAGTAAGTTAATGTCTCATTAAGTCTTGTTATCGAAGTGATTTCGCCATTAATCACATTAACATTGCTAATTAATTCTTTGTATAAATTGCTTCTTTATTACACACATACACACATACACACACACATACACACACACACACACACATATATATATATATATATATATATATATATATATATATATATATATATATATATATATATATAACAGTATGCCCTTCGTGTGGATTTGTTTGCAAATCTCGTGCAGGATTGTTGTCTCAAACGAAACACGCATAAAAACTTACGTGAAAAACAATCATACGTCGAAAACGATGGAAGATCCATCCATCAATCAATCAATTAATATATATATATATATATATATATATGTGTGTGTGTGTGTGTGTGTGTATATACACCCCTTATTGAAATAATTGCTTCAGCCGTTTCCATAGTAATTAATTTTACGAATGAATACGCTTATAAAGATGCGTAAATTACAAGATTAGTTATTCAAAAAAATTTCGCTTGAGGATGAAACAGAACTTGATACTTTAATTCAATTTAATTTTAATAATTATATTGAAGTTTTTGGCTCTTGTTTTTGAAACATGAAAACTCTTATGTAGCGAAGGAATCATATTTTAAAAAATAATTATAATATATATATATATATATATATATATATATATATATATATATATGGTTAACCTACAGGGAATTCCGAAATGAAACCCGTGTTTTATCTACGAATGATGATGATGATAAAGAAGTATATTTATATTTAATATTGTTCTTTTAATGCTTGTCCTGTTTCTACTGTAGTCAAGACACTAAATTACTTATAAATGGCCGCTGGTCATTAAGAGCAAGGTAAATTCACTTAAAAAAATGAATAATATTCATTTAACTTCGTAATGAAAACGTATCTTCTAAAGACTATATGCTACCAAAGTTATGAATTTGACAACTTTCAGAATAGTTTGTTTTTATAAGTCTTTTATAACACGTGACTGTTGAAATCGAACTTTCAAATATAAAAAGAAAAAAAAATTCCAAATTCTTAAAGCGTGATAACTACTTTAGACGTTATACTAGCAAAATTATTGCAATGAAAGAAAGAAATTTTCGGCGAAAGTTATAAATCAGAAAATTTACTTCAAAGAGAGGCTTTGTCTTTAAAAATTCGAATGCAACACTGAAAAGTTGTAAGCTGTGAATTAGCGAAAAATGATATATTTTGATTTGAAAATAAAAAAATTAAAATAATAATAATAATAATAATAATAATAATAATAATAATAATAATAATAATAATAATAATAACAACGGTATTTGTGATAGCACATCAACTCTCTTCATAAAAAAATAACATTGGCTGAAAGGCATCAACCTAAGAGAACAGAATTCTTTTAAAAAACTTATTTCGAAATATTCCAATTCTCTTTGGTATTCTGCCTTTGATTTTTGAAAATCAAGAGATACAACTACATTTTAACCGAATGGTATCCATTTTGATTTTTTGATTTTTTTTTTTTTGTTATTTCTCTTTTTAGAAAGAAGATCTTACACAATTTTCCAGCTAAGACACAGACGATCTGAATGACGTCATAAACTCCGCCTTCATTTATTTTATTTTTTTTATACCAACTGACATATTCCAGCTTCCGGATACTGGAAGGTCCCAACTTAATACTTCCGTGAATTTTGTTTGCTGTATTAAATTCTCTTTTTCCTTTACTTTCTTTTTTTTTTTTTTCTTTTTTGGTGGAGGTCGATGACCATCTTTATTAAGCGCATCTTTTTTTTTTCTGGTATTGGTAGGATGTACTCATTGCCCAGGAAAAGACAGTGACCTTCGAGGGGGATTTACTTGGCTAATTTTAGTCCAACGATAACACCGGCGTCATATCTCAGATGAAGCGGACAACGAAAAGACGTTGGGCGCGGAATGCTGGGACGGGGTAAAAATATAAAAAGGTTATAAAGTGCACTGATACATCTGTTTAGTTATCTTACTTCTCTATTTACGCTACACTGTGGGTTTTGGTATCGGGTTTTCCGGGCATCTGCCAAAACGGTTTGTGTACATTGCCTGTAAGCAAACAGAAAGCGAATTCAGTGCTAATAGATATGTAACCAATAACGACGTTTGAAAAAAAAAAACTTCAGTACAGAGGATTTTACAAGTATAATAATAATAATAATATTCGTAGCAGGGAAGTGTTTTAACAGAGAACGAAAAACGTGACATCGAAATCTGAAGAGCGATTGAAACAGCGAAAGATGTTTTCCAAAAGCTAAGCAAATTCTAATAAAAAACACAAAAATTCGTTAGAAACATAGAAAAGAGTACTGAACCGTTACGTAATATAGATCCTCTATGTAGCGGAGAATTATGACACGTGGCCGAATGGGTAGAGCGTTCACTTCCTAACTATGAGATTCGGTTTCGAATTTTACCATGGTTGTTTGCTTAGATAGTTGACTTCTTGAAAGATTTCTCTTCTGCCTTTGATTTTTGAAAATCAATAGATACAAATACATTTTAACCGAATGGCATCCATTTTGATTTTCTTGTTATTCCTCTTTTTAGAATGAAGATCTTACACAATTTTCCAACTAAAACACAGACGATCTGAATAACGTCATGATCTCCGCCTTCACGTATTTCTTTTCTATACCAGCTGACATATTCCATCTTCTGGATATTGGAAGATCCCAACTTAATACTTCCGGAAATTCTCTTTGCTGTATTAATTTTTTTTCTTTTTGGAGGGGGTCGATGACCATCTTTATTAAGCGCATACTATCTGTATGGGGAGGCGATCCCAGCGAACGGTACCTTTAGAAAGTGCGTTAAAACCATACTAAGTGTTGACCTAAGCCTTGTGATTGAAATTGTTTAGACGGAGGTGCTTGCGCTAGCATGAAGTCACAAGTCATCGTGATCGAGGAGATGAGCGTACTAGCTTTGTTCGGCTCATGCTAGATAATGTGCTCTCTCGCAGAAACTGTAACTGATGTCGCATAGTTGCAGTATAAACCACCGGTGGGCGTTGAACAAACAAAAATGTGCCTGAGCAGGCGTCTGCAATGGGGATTATCTAGCCACCCTAGTAGACTGGCATCCTCGGACTCGAGTGGGTGTGCTATTTACTTATGAGAAATCCTACTGAAGGTAAAGAAAGAACGCGAGAAGAAAGGATTAAACATTCAATGTAGATGACAGAATGCGGGGAAAGAAACAAAATCAAACAAATGCAATTCAAATATCTGGGAAATGATTTAACAGTGCATTGGAACAGCAAAAGATGCCTTCCAAAAGCTAAGCAAAGTATTAATAATCAACATCAGTTTTTGTTAGGAACAAAGAAAAGAGTGCTGATCTGTTATGCAATGTCTCCCCTCCTATATAGCGGTGACTGCTGGACAATCTCTTCACAGATGAAGAAGCAGAAAACAGAAATGTGATTCTACAGGAGGATACTGAGCAAAGCATCGACCGAACATGAGCAACGGCAACATTTTAGGATAAATGGAAACAAAACGGACACGTATACTTAGAATCAGAAAGAGATGCTGATATTTTCAGGGTACATAATGAGAAAAGAGAACTTAGAAAATTTGACACTCACAGGGCATATTGAAGGGAGGAGGGACAGAGGAAAAACAGTGCAAAACCTACCTACCGAGCTATTGCGTAAATGCTTGGCAGAACAGGGATTAGGAGAGACAGCAAAAAGACAAATCTTACTAAGAGCTACAAAGAAAAGTGCACTACTATGATCACCCATGTCCTGAAGAAGAAGAAGAAGAAGAAGAAGAAGAAGAAGAAGAGGAAGAAGAAGAAGAAGAAGAAGAAGAAGAAGAAGAAAGTTACAGAAGAGGAGGAAGAAGAAAAAGAATAAGTATTAGACCAAGAAGAAGAAGAAGGAGGAGGTGGAGAAGAAGAAGAAGAAGAAGAAGAAGAAGAAGAAGAAGAAGAATTGAATGTGAGTAGCGAAGTAGATACAGAGAAAAATTCTCAAGAACGAAAGTCATAGGCGAAGAAAGGAGGAAGAAGAAAAAGAATAAGTATTAGATCAACAAGAAGAAGAAGAAAAGAAGGAAGAAGAAAAAGAATAATATTAGATCAAGAAGAAGAAGAAGAAGATAAATTTATAGGAGGAGAGGAGGAGAAGAAAAAGAATAAGTATTAGATCAAGTAGAAAAAAGAAGAAGAATTAGATCTAGTAGAAGAAGAAGTAGAAAAAGAAAAAGAAGAATTGAATGTATGTAGCGAAGGAGATACAGAGGAAAATTCTCAAGAACGAAAGTGATAGGACAAGAAGAAGAAGAAGAAGAAGAAGAAGAAGAAGAAGAAGAAGAAGAAGAAGAAGAAGAAGAAGAAGAAGAAGAAAAAGAAGAAGAAGAAAAAGAAGAAGAAAGTTACAGAAGAGGAGGAAGAAGAAGAAGAAGAAGAAAGTTACAGAAGAGGAGGAAGAAGAAAAAGAATAAGTATTAGACCAAGAAGAAGAAGAAGGAGGAGGAGGAGGAGAAGAAGAAGAAGAAGAAGAAGAAGAAGAAGAAGAAAAAGAAGAAAAAGAAGAAGAAAGTTACAGAAGAGGAGGAGGAAGAAGAAGAAGAAGAAGAAGAAAGTTACAGAAGAGGAGGAAGAAGAAAAAGAATAAGTATTAGATCAAGAAAAAGAAGAAGTTTTGTTTTTATCTGTTGTTTGATTATCCGATACATGCTTTGGCGATCATGTCTCTTTCAAGCTTTTACAGATTTCCCTAGTAGGTTGTTTCTTTCTGCAATAGACTGGTTGATACATAGATCCATATTTGAGTATATAAGTGACTGTAACGAACTCGACCTGGAGTTCGAACTCAGCTCTCCGACTTCTCATTCCGAGCCGTTATCTGTCACACCACAGTCATTAGTCGGCTGGCATTTCCTGATTCCCTTTCTTCCCTACCCGAGTAGCGGCGGCGAAGATGGCTGTGAAAGCCCAGCCTACTTCTGAAGAGTCGTGAGCTCGGTTCACATAGGAGAGTCGTTAGTGGATGCGGCTAGGCCAGCCGGGCGAGCCGGGCCCTACTGGCAGCACGTCACAGATCTTCTTCATGTTGACCGTTGCTTATTTACTGGTTCGTTTCTGTTCTTGTCATTAAAGTAATAATCAGACAAAATGATACATGACGCTAACAACGTACAAGGACTTATTTGTTCAAAATGATTTTTAGAATACTTCGACAGTTGCAAATGACGCACAGGCCGATTGGACCATCAATCATAACTTAACAGCTTCTCCGGAGTACACGTGTATACACGGTTTTTCTCGAAAGTGATTCTATCAGACATGGACGAATAAAAACGTCCCAAACATAACGTTCAAAAACCAGCTATTGATGTGTTTATGCGTCGGTTCTTGATTCAGTTTATGCCCTTCTGACCTTGAAACGAGTCTAGTTTTCAAGTCTGATAGACTTTGTTAGCCACAGCTCGGGTACTTCAAGCTGCTTCAATTTCTTAGTTACTATATTAAAAATAAATTTTAAAAATTCGCCTGAAAATGAAACGTTTTTCCCCAAATAATTAACAGGGAAGGTGTTAATCATAGCAGAGAGATTATCGAGGATAAAGATGTAGGCGTAAGGTCTTACTCTCTTATCCCCTAACAACACTTTTCAAATATTGGTTAGGGATGGTGCTTCCGTCCTGTTGGTTTGGAGAATTCGACACTCACATGTTGGTTTTGTGAATTCGGACATCACTTGATGGCTTGGGGAATTCGACACTCACATGATGGTTTGGAGAATTGAACACTTACTTGATAGTTTGAAGAATTCGACACTCACATGTTGGTTTGGGTGATTCGGACATTCACATGTTGGTTTGGTGAATTCGGATATTTCGCATGATGGTTTGGGGACTTCGACACTCACATGATGGTTTGGGTGATTCGGACATTCACATGATCGTTTGGGGAATTCGACACTCACATGATGGTTTGGGTGATTCGGAGATTCACGTGTTGGTTTGGAGAAATCGGACATTCACATTTTGTTTTGGTGAATTCGGAAATTCACATGATGGTTTGAGAAATTCGACACTCACATAATGGTTTGGAGAATTGAACACTCACTTGATAGTTTGGAGAATTCGACACTCACATGGTGTATCGAAATCAAGAGGGAGACAGGGAAACATCGATTGACCTACCTACCTACCGAGCTTGTGTGAATGGCTGGCAAAACAGAGACTTGAAAGGATAGTAAGCAAGCAAATTTTAGAGCTACCGATGATAGGAAGTTGTAGGGAGCCATAACCACCCACGTCTTGTTTTTGTTTTTTCAGCTGATCCATTCGTTCCTTTCAAATCGTGAAATGAAATTCTCCTGAACGACCACTCGTCTATATCCTTTAGTACTAACGATGGTGTCCCCCAGAGCTGCATCCTTGGTCCTACGCTGTTTTTAATCTTCATTGACGACCTTCCCGATTATATCATCTCTCAACTTGGCATCTATGCGGACGACACTGCCATTTACTCCTGCATTGATAGTAAGGACGATCAGTCAGACAATGTCAAAATGGCAGCTGATGTACAAGACGACCGCAAGAACGTCGTTAACCAAGGGACAAGATGGCTTGTCAATTTTAGCGCCTCCAGAACTAAACTTCTCTTTATTAACCATCAGAAACCTGTTTTCAAGTAGCGTAGCTGTTTCTATCCCCCAGGAAAGTGACCCATTGAGACTTCTCAAGTTAACGTTCTCAGCTGACGTGAAGTAGAAGAGCTATATTAAATCCCTTGCCAGATCGGCTGCTAGGGAATGGGTTAACTGTGTCGGGAGAGAGAATTCTTCTCTCTTGAATCTATCTTGCATATCTATAAGTCTAACTTTCATCCATGCTTAGAATATTGCTGCCCTGTATGGTCAGGCGTCCCTACTATTTACCTAGAGCTCCTTGATAAGATCCAAAGAAGAATCAGCAATATTACTGGTCCTGATCTGACGGCTCGGCTTCAGTTACTTACCCACCCTGTGCCTTTTCTATAAATAGTTTCATGATAATTTTTCGGATGATATATTCATTATGGTACCTAGACTGCAGGAATTTAAGCTCAATACGAGACAGGCGGTGAGATACTATCAATTTACAGTTGCGCTGGCTAGAGGTATAGCCGTAAGTTCTATGCTGACTGTTCTTCACCTCGCACTTCTCGCTTGTGAAACTCTCTTCCGGCTTCATGCCTTCCGACCAACTTTAATTTTCAAAAATTCAAATGCAATGTCAATCACTATCTACTGTCCTCTTGAGTGACTTTTTCTTTTTCTACTAATTACTAATACTTTGGTTTCTACTTCCTCCACACCCTGTTGCATATTAGTGTCTGTACTGCCTTGCACCGATAAACAGAAAATGACACGGCGAGTAACTTACGTATTTGAGTTCTTGTAACTATTTAAACTATTTACATCGTTCGGACTGTTGTCCTCATCTTTATTGCTACAGTCACAGCGTTTCGGCCGTTGCATGCTCCGGACTTCTTTAGCCTCTGTCGATATTTCCGAGATGAGGTATTTGTAACTATTTGCACTATTTACATTCTTTGGTATGTTGCCATAGTCTTTATTGGCATATTCACGACGTTTCGTCCGTTGTACGCTCCGGCTTTCGTCAGGTGATATACGTTGGAATTTCGAACCGATCCCTTTCTTTAGTGCACGGAGTAGATTGTTCTCATTCCACGTGCCATGGATTTTCTGGATAACTCTCTTTCAGTTAACTGCGTTTCGTAACTCGACTAAAGATAAACACTTTAAAGGTTGTTTTTTTTTTTTCAGGAATTAGGTTTTTCAAGTCCGGTAGATGTTATAGCTCTTTCTAGTATTTATGGGGGTTTTCCTCCCTAAATCTTTATTTGAAGTATTGTGGAGTGTCAACATCTTATTTATGTCATAGTTTTTTTCTTCGAGTTACCTATGATATCCATTTTAGCTGTTGCAGCTGTTGAAACTCAGCAAGTGATGTGGTTTTTGTTGTTTGCTACAGTTCTCAAGGTTCGAAGAAGGGGAACCCATAGGGATTCACTCGCTCATAGCCATTTTTAACCCATTGATCTTAGAAAGCGATTTTATACACCTGGTAGTCTACATATTTCTATTTGTCGCCATTCATAACTTCCATATGAAAGTCTCGATCTGAGGAGGCTTTATTGCGGAAAAGAGTCGAGTTTCCAAGTTAATGTTTTGCAGCAATTGACGGTATTGTGCGAAACTATCTCTAGTGCAGCTCTGTGTGCAGTTTTCTTCCTCTCCTATACTAAATCTGTTATAATGGATCCATCCATCGTGTTATTTGCAATGTTTAGTATTTACTAAATTCACATTCTATATTTTTTGGTGGTAGGTACCATCACTGTTCTCATTCCAATTCCAGATAATAGTTTTGTTTATGGAAAGTTTTATTTTGACTCCTATTTCCTGGAACAGAAAAGTGGTATGAATAAACATACGTGATTCTTTTGATAAAAAAATGAAAATATTTAATCTCGAAAAAGAATCGAGTTTCCAAGTTAATATTACGCAACAATTTGCGGTATTGTGCGAAACTATCTCTAGTGCAGTTCCATGTGTAGTTTTATTTTTCTCCTATACTAAATCTGTTATAATGGATCCATCCACTGAGTTATTTGCAATGTTTAGTATTTACTAAATTCACATCCTATATTTTTTGGTGGTAGATGTCATCACTGTTTTCATTCCAATTCCAGATCATAGTTTTGTTTATGGAAAATTTTATTTTGACTCCTATTTCCTGGAACAGAAAAGTGGTATGAATAAAGATACGTGATTCTTTTGATAAAAAAATGAAAATATTTAATCTCGAAAAAGAATCGAGTCTCCAAGTTAATGTTATGCAGCATTTGGCGGTATTGTGCGAAACTATCTCTAGTGCAGTTCTATGTGTAGTTTTCTTACTCTCCTATACTAAAATTGTTATAAAAAAATGAAAATATTTAATCTCACATCTCCAGACACCTGCAAGCATTTGGATCGATAACGAGAAATATTTGCAAATACAATATATCGAAGAAGGAAATTTTTCATTCCGGAGCCTCAGACAATCTTAAAACAATTAAGAAAACTAACATATTTAGTCGAGAAAACATGTCAAAAACTGAACGTCTTTATCTAATAAGCTCAGACAAATAAAAGAATTGTACAAATAACAAGAAAAAGATAAAGATTTTATTCGAGAAATAATGAAAAGACTGCAGTCAGTTGAAAACATTGTGGCAAATAAGACAAAGAATACAGTAGCCAAGAAAAATGTAGAAAGACTTCAACTTAGAAAATAATAAAGAATTGCCATGGCAATAAAAATAATGAAGACACGCAGCAAGAATCCATGTCGTATAATGAAATAACTTAAAGTCAGAACCTCGGATATCTGAAATCATTATGGAAGAAAAAGAAGTTGTTAGTCAAGTAAATACGTCGAAAATGAAGAACCTCCATCTCTGAACAGCAGATATTTGAAAGCATTATGGAAGAAAATGAACTTGTTAGTTAAGAAAATACGTCGAAAATGAAGGACCTCCATCTTAGAAAATATGTCGACCAATGAAAATTCTTAATCTCAGAACCGCGGACAACCAAGAGGAATATGAAAGATCAAAATAAAAAGATGAAGATATTAGTCAAGAAAATATTCCGACTAATGAAAATTCTTAATCTAAGAATCGCGGACAACAGAGAGGAATATGAAAGATCAAAATAAAAAGATGGAGATATTAGTCAAGAAAATATTTTGAGCAATGAAAATTCTTAATCTCAGAACCACGGACAACAGAGAGGAATACGAAAGATCAAAATAAAAAGATGGAGATATTAGTCAAGAAAATATTCCGACCAATGAAACTTCTTAATCTCAGAATCGTGGACAACAGAGAGGAATATGAAAGATCAAAATAAAAAGATGGAGATATTAGTCAAGAAAATATTTCGACTAATGAAAATTCTTAATCTAAGAATCGCGGACAACAGAGAGGAATATGAAAGATCAAAATGAAAAGATGAAGATATTAGTCAAGAAAATATTTCGACCAATGAAAATTCTTAATCTAAGAATCGCGGACGTCCAAGAGGAATATGAAAGATCAAAATAAAAAGATGGAGATATTAGTCAAGAAAATATTTCGACCAATGAAAATTCTTAATCTCAGAACCGCGGACAACGGAGAGGAATATGGAAGATCAAAATAAAAAGATGACGATATTAGTCAAGAAAATATTTCGACCAATGAAAATTCTTAATCTCAGAACCGCGCACAACCAAGAGGAATATGAAAGATCAAAGTAAAAAGATGGAGATATTAGTCGAGTATATATTTGTCGAACATTGAATCCTCCTGTGTATGACGATTAACTACATCTGACACCAAAGCCTCTGATCGAAGGATTGGAGGTTTTGAGGATCGTGGAACCATCTTTTAATTACTGCTTTTGTCAGGTTCAACCTGGCCCGGGGTGGTAGCACCTGTAAGGTTCCTAGCTACAAGCAAATAGTGAACCCCTAAAACAAAACTCAACAGTACATTTTTATAATAAAATGACCAACGGTACTATTTCATGCAAAATTGCACTAAAATATAATAAAAATACATTTTTGTAGTAAAATTACAAACACATTTGACGATCTACAAAATATAAACACAAACCTCTCATCAACGGACTAATAGGGGAAGGGTGGTCCGTTAAAGCCGATTGTCCGTAGATGGGAAGAAGATCTAATTTGTAACTGATACTTAGGCTGGTACGCTTTCTTTTTACACTTTCCTTCTATTTCGATGCCAGAATAAGTAACATATTTTATCAAAAGAACCAAAATAATAGATTTCTCACAGCTACATTCTCATGCACCCATCTTTGTTTACATTTGAAAGGGCCGCCACCGCCGACAAGCGGCCACTTTGAGAACTAATACATCGCTGTCTATTTGCAAGTTTTCTTTTTCCTGCAGATTTTTTTTTTATTATGCCTGCAGATTTTGTCCGTTGCGTCAGTCGCTCATAGACATTTTAACCATTGATCATAAAAAGCGGTTCTATACAGCTGGTTTGACGCCATTCATAACATCCATATATTGATGGGTGGGGGTCCGTATTTGAGAGGTCTGTCTGTATATTTAAAAACATATTCTGAAAGTAAAAAAAAATGTATGAAATATCCGTAGTTGAAAGCATAAATTTACGTACAAAATATTTAAAATTTGGCATTAAATAATCCATAGATTAAACAAAATCAACAAACCACCAAGTCGAACAATGAAAGGACTCCCGTCATTTGAAAGCATTGTGAAAATATCTGTCTATATCTCTGAAATGAGGTATTATGATTACTTACGTTATTTACATTATTCGGACTGTTATCCTCATATTCATTGCCATATTCACAACGTTTCCGTCGTTGTACACGGCAGCCTTCTTCGGGTGATTGGAATTTCGAATCGAACCCTTTAATTCGTCCACCGTAAATTGTTCTACTTTCACGTGTCATGCCTCTTCTCGATATCTCCCTTAACTCAAATCTCTAGGTTTTTTTGTTCACCATTGTTGTGGCCTGGTATTGAACACACAACTCTTTGGGTTTAGTCACTGGATCTAACTAACGTCTTTATCAACTTGGAGAGTTAAGTCCAATCACCTGAAGAAGGCCAGATCGTAAAACGGCCGAAACGTTGTGAATATGGCAATTTAAGAACAGCATAACAAATCGAATAATGTAAATAATACAAGTAATCATAATACCTCATCTCAGAGATATAGACAGATACTGAAGAAGGCCGTAGCGTAAAACGTCCGAAACGTTGTGAATATGGCAATGAAGATCAAGATAACAGTACAAATAATGTAAATAATGAAAGTAATCATAATACATCATCTCAGAGATATAGACAGATACTGAAGAAGGCCGTAGCATACAACGGCTGAAACGTTGTGAATATGGCAATGAAGATGAGGATAACAGTCCGAGTAATGTAAATACTACAAGCAATCATAATACATCATCTCAGAGATATAGAAAGATCCCCAAGAGGCCGTAGCGTACAACGGCCGAAATATTGTGAATATGACAATGAAGATGAGGATAACAGTGCGAATAATGTAAAGAATGCAAGTAATCATAATACCTCATCTCAGAGATATAGACAGATTCTGAAGAAGGCCGGAGTGTAAAACGGCCGAAAAGTTGTAAATATGGCAATGAAGATGAGGATAACAGTTCGAATAATGTAAATAACACAAGTAAGCATTGTGTTAAATAACAAATAAAAAGGTGAAGATAATCCTTAACAGTATATTACATTGAACTTTAGATGCCATAGCATACAATTACCGTTATTTTATGTTACCGAATACTGACACACCTGTATATTTCTTGTCGTTCAGCTCTATGACAAGAAAAGGCCAAAAGAAAAAAAAATAGCGATGTAATTTAATTACAAGCAATTCTCATTCTCCAAAGCCCGTGAAAATGATTCTTCTGACGGCATTTTGAAAAACCTTTTTGGAACCCTGAATATTGTAGGTTGTATGACTTTGTTAATTATTTTGATAAATTTAATAAAAACGCATTCCACGGTGATAAATTAAACAACTAAATGCCTGCAAGTGGCTCATCCGAAATTTCATTTCATCACCTGTTTATTTTTGACATTACATTAGACATAAGTCTACTTTTCCTGTTCCGTCGACAGCGATAATTTAATAATCACTTATACATTGTTAATAATATTAGAATGATTTACTTAAGAGGCAAAAGTTTTGGAAGAAAGAACAACTTCTAAATATGGTTATGTAAATAAAGTAGAATCCCTGACAACCGGACTAAGAAGGCCTTCCGGATATTAGGAATTATTTACAAAATCCGGATATGAGGGGTTATATTTAGATTAAAATGAAAGAATTGAAATCATGTTTAATATTTATTTTCAGTGTTTTAATAGTAAACAAAATAAGCTAATGGTGAGTGAAATATAACGGAATTGATTTTAAGGAAAAAGAAATAAATTATGTAATGTTAATGAAAATTCATTAAATTATGTATGCCACGTATGCAAAACAAATAATCTAACGAGGATTTTTTAATCGCTGTTGCATGATAATTCTTTCTGTTCTAATGTCATTCTCAAATTTTTCCGCATTTCGTTTTGCTTTTGTTCTTGAAATGTTTTAAACGAAAGAAACTTTTTAACTCTGCATGCTTTATTGCAATCGACATAGCTGAATGCTGGCTTTCTTTCCATAAAACGGACAAACTTTTCAATAGCTTTTTTCAATTTCAGTTCAGGTTTCATCACAGTCAGGTTTTTTATTTCCTTGTTCATTGTCACAGTGTGAACGCTGGAGAATAGTTTCTTTGGAAGATTTCATGGCCATTAGTTACAAGAAACTTTCACCAGCGTCTTGTTTGTTTCAAATTTCCACTTTTTGCGATAACTCCAAAGTTGTTCTTTTGCTCTGATTCCAATCAAAAGAAGCCATTAGGGTGAAATAAGCATAAGCAATTATCCAAAGTAATTTTCCTGAAAAGCAGGAATTTCAAATCAGTTACATATCACCCAAATAGTTCAAATATACACATCAAAATCATGTCCGGATACGCGGTATTCCGGATATGAGGGAATCAGGATATGAAAGATTCCGGATATGAGGGATTCTACTTTATCTGTGCTACATAAGCAAACATAAATATGTAAGGAAAAGAGTAGATTAAAAGAATGTTAGGTTCACTGTGTCGAGCTAGACATTTTTTCTCGCCAGAATCTATCTTACAAATTTTAAGTCTAGCATTTTTTGCTTTGAATATTGCTGCTACTGTCAATTGAATCAATGAAAATCGTAATTAGCCCCAATATGTGCAATTCATTGGGGCGGTGGGAGAACTCAAGAAAACAAATGCCATGAAGGTATTTATAGAAAAGGAAGAGTGAGGCAACTTTACGACGGTGGAAAAGTGACTGAAGCCGAGACGCCAGATCAGGACCAATAATATTGCTGATTCTTCTTTGGATGAAGATTATGCATTAATATGGAGTTTAACGTTATATTTCAGCGTATTGGTGTTCTGACTCTCCCAGCGTATCACGATTGATTAAGATGTCGACTCCGAAGCCGTATGATGCGAAAATAGACGCCACTGGTTCGACAGTAAGATGGATGTGTTACAAATTCGGCTGAACGCAATTAAAGAAAACAGAAATAGATAGGGAGAGACGGAAAAAAAGAAACACAGAGAAAGTGAGGTGTCAGCGTTGATGCGTGCGTGCGCCAATTGAAATTAAGAAACGTGCCTCCCGTAAGGATAATGACTAACATTATTGAAGGGGTCTGCGCAATTGAGGTGCACAGAAGGGTAAAGGGTCAGAGAAGACCAGGTAAATGAAAATTTATGTTCAGGTTTAAGAAAAAAAGTTTAAAAAAAGAAAGAAAAGTTAAAGAAAAAAAGAGAGGCGAAATAAAAGGAAATTAAAATGAAAGTGAAAGAAAGGTAGAACGAAGAGGCGTGAAGGAGTTTAAAAAAGAAAAAAAGAAGAAAAATTTAAAAGAGAAGAAACATTTGATTTACAAAAGAAATTAAAGGAAAGGAAGCGAGAAATGAAATGAAGGAGTCTAAAAAAGAAAAAGAAGAAAAAGAAAGAAAAAGAAAAGAAAAAGAATGGGAGAAAGAGAATGAAAATAGAAAAGGGAAAAGAAATAAACAAATTTTAAAAAAAGAAAGAAAAGAAGAAAGGAAAGAGTTAAAAAGCAAAGAAAGAAAGAAAGAAAGAAAGAAAGAGAAAAAGTAGAAGAAATCAATGAAAATAGAAAAGGGAGAAGAAATAAACGAATTCAAAAGAAAGAAAAGAAGAAAGGAAAGAGTTAAAAAGCAAAGAAAGAAAGAAAGAAAGAAAGAGAAAAAGTAGAAGAAATCAATGAAAATAGAAAAGGGAGAAGAAATAAACGAATTCAAAAGAAAGAAAAGAAGAAAGGAAAGAGTTAAAAAGCAAAGAAAGAAAGAAAGAAAGAAAGAAAGAAAGAAAGAAAGAGAAAAAGTAGAAGAAATCAATGAAAATAGAAAAGGGAGAAGAAATAAACGAATTCAAAAGAAAGAAAAGAAGAAAGGAAAGAGTTAAAAAGCAAAGAAAGAAAGAAAGAAAGAAAGAAAGAAAGAGAAAAAGTAGAAGAAATCAATGAAAATAGAAAAGGGAGAAGAAATAAACGAATTCAAAAGAAAGAAAAGAAGAAAGGAAAGAGTTAAAAAGCAAAGAAAGAAAGAAAGAAAGAAAGAAAGAGAAAAAGTAGAAGAAATCAATGAAAATAGAAAAGGGAGAAGAAATAAACGAATTCAAAAGAAAGAAAAGAAGAAAGGAAAGAGTTAAAAAGCAAAGAAAGAAAGAAAGAAAGAAAGAAAGAGAAAAAGTAGAAGAAATCAATGAAAATAGAAAAGGGAGAAGAAATAAACGAATTCAAAAGAAAGAAAAGAAGAAAGGAAAGAGTTAAAAAGCAAAGAAAGAAAGAAAGAAAGAAAGAAAGAAAGAGAAAAAGTAAAAGAAATCAATGAAAATAGAAAAGGGAGAAGAAATAAGCAAATTTTAAAAAAGTGAAAGAAAGGAAGAAAGAGAACGCATTTAAAAAATAAAGTAAGAAAAAAGTAGAATAAATCAATGAATTTGTAAAAGAGAGAAGAAGCGAATAAAATTAAAATGACAAGGAAAGGAAGAAAGAGAAGGAGAAATAAAGGAATGTGAATAGAAAGAAAAAGTAAAGATGAAACAGAATTAACGAAATGAAAAAGACGATAAAGCGAATGAAAGCAGGAAACGGGTAAGTATTAAAGGAATTAAAAAAAAGAGTAAAAGAAGATGAAGGAGAAAGGAAAGAATTAAAAAAGAAAGACAAACAATAAAGAGGAAGGAAATAGAATAATTTTTAAAAAGAAATAGACGGGAATAAAGAACAGTAGAAAATATAAATTAATTTTTTTAAAAAGAAGAGGGAAAAATGAGAGATTAAATAAACGATTTTTTTAAATAATGAGAAGGAAAAAAAAAGAAGAAGAAAGATATAAAATTAGAAAATTAAGGGGAAAAAAGGAAGAAAGACGAGAAAAAAAAAGTAAAACAGACAATTAATAAAAAAAGAAAGAAAATTGAAGTAATAAACAAATTTAAAAAAGAAGAAAGAGAAAGAAAGGAATAACAACAGGAGAATTAAAGAAATGCAAAGAAAGCAAGACAGAAAAGAAAAGAAGAAAGAAAGAAACAGAAAGAAAAAGAAAGAAAAATCAAGAAAAGGAGGAGAAATTAACGAAACTAAAAAAAGAAGAAAATGCAGAAAGAGGAGAAATATAATAAGTCAAGAAAAAAGAAAGAAAGAGAATGAAAGAAAGAGAGTGAAAGAAGGATAGAAAGAAAAAAACAGAAAGAAACAAGAGAAAGAAAGAAAATAGAAAGAGAGGGGAAATTAACGAATCTAAAATGAGAAGGAAATGTAGAAAGCGAAGAAATATATTAAATTATGAAAGAAAGAAAGAAAGAAAGAAAGAAAGAAAGAAAGAAAGAAAGAAAAAAAGAAAGAAAGAAAGATTGAAAGAAATAAAGGGGGGAAAATAGCAAGAAAGAAAAACAGAAGAAGAAATGAATTACAGAAAATTAAAAAAGAAAGAGAAGGAAAAAAAAGAAAAGGTGAAGAACTAAATTAATTTCGAAAGAAAGAGACGAAGCATGGTAAAGAAAAGATATATGCAAATTAAAAAAATAATATAAAGGGAAGGAAAAGAAGAAAGAAAGAAGTTAGCGAATTTTTTTTTCAAAATAAGAAGTAAATGACGAAAGAAAAGATAAATAAATGTATTTTTAAAAAAAGAGAAGGAAAGGAAGAAGGACTGAAGAACGAAACGAATGTAAACGGAAAGAGAAAGAAAGCGCCAATAAATTAAAGAATTAAAAAAAGAGAATGCGAAAAGGAAAGGGACAAATAATAAACGAATTTTAAAAAAGGAAAGGAAATGAAGAAAGAGGATGTATAAAATAATTTTAAAAAGAAAGAAACAAAGAAAAAAGAAAGAAAGAAAATGATGTAACAAAGAAAGAGAAGGCAAGATAGAAAAGAGGAAATAAATGAATTTTGAATACGAGAAGAAGAGAAAAACGAGAAGAAACAAACGATTTCTTAAATAAAATGAAAGAAAAAAAGAGAAAAAGAGGAGAAATAAAGGAATTCAGAAAAGAAAAAGGAAAAAAGAAAAATGAAAGTAAAAGAAATAAACGAATTTATGAACGAAAGAGAAGGAAAAGAAGAAAGATAGAAGAATTAAACATATGTAAACTGAAATAGAAAGAAAAGAAGAAAGAGAAAAGACATTAACGGAAGAGAATGAAAAAAAAGGAAAGGCTCTTGCTAATCATCATTGTTAACCACCTGAAGAGACGTTTTATTTTAAACGTTGAAGCAAAATGTAAAATTATGTAGTGGTTACTCATATGTTCTAATGTAACAGTGTATAATAAATATTTATTGCTCTACATTTGTATTGAGCCCTGTTTTAATTTAATGTTTTGAACGTTGGAATTTTAGTCTTTGTTCTTTTACATTTGTGTATATATATATATATATATAATTAAGTAATTCATCGAGTCTGAAACCTCAACAGAATGCAGAAAGCACTGGACGGCCGTTTCGTCCTATATTTGTGACTCATCAGCAGTGCGCATCCACTACCGAGAATTGAAACCCTGACCGTTCTAACGGTTCTTCGGTGACGAAGAGGTAGCAAATCAGACTCAATATAGCGCTGCTCGCTCACAAATTCCGCGGTGGAACTCAACTGAGATGCTCTCTAACCATAGGACTGTGCCCCCGGAGCCACGACTACTAACACCAAGCCGACAAACTTGAGCATTAGAAGCCAGTTCAAGCAATGATATATAAATGATAGAAATGATTAGGTGAATTTGATAATTACAGTTAAGTAATT
This sequence comes from Acanthosepion esculentum, assembly GCA_964036315.1. NCBI lineage: Eukaryota > Metazoa > Mollusca > Cephalopoda > Sepiida > Sepiidae > Acanthosepion > Acanthosepion esculentum. The sequence goes on along the minus strand of OZ038507.1, from coordinate 33,659,974 downwards.
CATCGAGTCTGGAAAAGTTGGTATAATGTTTGCTTGACAACCTAACTGTCAGGGTTTCAATTCTTGGTAGTGGATGTGCACTGCTGATGAGTCCCAAATATTGGGCGAAACGGCCGTCCAGTGCTTTCTGCATTCTGTTGAAGTTTCAGACTCGATGAATTACTTAATTATCAAATCCTCCTAATAATTTCTATCATATATATATATATATATATATATATATATATATATATATATATTCGACTCTCCTGTCGAATTCGATGTATGAAGGTCAAGCAGAACCGACACCAGCGCATGAGATTTGATTATAGTGGTGAAGGTTTTGTACCAAATACAAAGATCTGGAGCACTACGTCCCCAATTTTTTAAAATCAGAGTTGCTCTTCTCCTAGACCAGTTGCCATACATGGCTATAGAACCCAGTCTGTCCTGCTATTTACCCATAGCCGGAGGGAGAAGATGATTCATACCTTTCTCAAGGGTATTAGCACGTAAGTGAATGTAATGGATTCGACTGTAATTCGAACTCGGCTCTCCGATTCCTCAAACCAAGCGGCTATCCATTACTCCACCGTGTTAGAACTTTAGCTTTCCAACGTTCTTGAAGTTTTCGATCTGAGGGGGAGATCCCAATCGTGTGAAAACTTTGGAGAGAGTGGCCGATGAGCATACGACGGTTTGACCAAACTCTTGTGAGTGAAAATTGTAGAGACGGAACTGCTTGGAAGCCGTCGATGCATGTGCTAGCACGAAGTCACACGTCATCGTGATCGAGGGTTTAAACGTATTAATGGGGTTCAGCCTGCTAATCATGACAAATGAGGCACCCGTAGCTACAAACAGGTCAGCTTAGCAAAGTTGAGCTACACATCATAGCTGTGCCCGATGAGCGTTGAACAGGTGTCATCGGCAGCGTTTGGCTGTCCGTCCTTGAAGACGTGTCTGCTCGGAAAACGCGAATAGCCTGCCATATCAATACACCATTAGTCTTGTGACGGAGAAATAGTATTTGCTTTGCATATTTATTAGTTAAATATAATTTTCTTCTTTGTAAACGCACATAATCCATTTATGAATGTTAATCACGTAGATTTCAACATTGAATTTTGGTTTACTCAAATAATTCGTAGCTAGATGTCATCTCAATCAGGTAAGGCGCCATGCCAGTGACAGGACACCAGGGCATATTGTTAAGATATCTAGCAAATCCGTTACTGCCTCTGTCTGTTTGTTTTCGAACTTCTCCTATGTTTTAGGAGATAGACGCCTATAACCATATATATTATGAAACTACATTAGCCAGGGTACTTGGATAAGTATATTTCATTTTGTTCAAAGGGGGTCCCGAGGGGTGCCCCCACTAAATTTTCCCTTTGATTTAAATTTGAATAAGTGAATGAATCCTATCCAAAATATAGAAAGAGAAAGCCCGAAGATCGAGGTCACAACAGTAAGATCATTTTGATCAAAGGTGGGCCTGGGCGGTGGGGGGGATAATTTCCCCAGTGAAAATTTTTTGCCCTTTGATATAAATTAAATTTAAATTTTAACAAGGGAATGGCTCTAGGGTATTTGGATGAGTAGTTATCATTTCGATCAAAGTATGTTCCCCGGAAGGGGGGGGCAAACCCCGAATGAAAATTTGTTTCCCTTTGGTTTAAATCAAATTTAAATTTGAACAAGGGAATGACTCCTATCCAAAATAAAGACGGAGAAAGCCAGAAGATGGAGGTCACATCAGCAAGATGAGGCAATATGGACGTCAAGTTGAGTAAGAAATCACCAATCAATTATATATTACAAGACATATTTGTTGCGACAATTCAACTGTCATATCAATGTTGAAATCTGCTCATCAATTCGTTCAATCACATATTACATCAAATACATTTCAAAGGGGTCAGATCAAGATATATTTCCACAAACCTCCCACTTAATTTTTTCCTTTGATTTACATTAAATTTAAATTTGAACAAAGGAATGAATCCTATCCAAAATAAAGAAGGAGAAAGCAAGAAGATGGAGGTCACATCGGCAAGATCATTGAGTAATATTGAAATGCAACATTTTTCTCCACAAATTATAACAATGATTTAAAATCAATCCTCCTTTTCATACAAAAATGTGACAGGAAGCAAGGCGGTTGTAATTCATCACACACACACACACACACACACACAGACACACACACACACACACACACATATATATATATATATATATATATATATATATATAATTTAAATAAAAATAAAAACAGACCACTTATAATTTAAATAAAAATAAAAACAGACCACTTTAAAAAAACGTTTCAACCTTTGGAAGTAAAGTCTGATGATCCGCGGTCCTTTAAAAGGGCTGTGGTGAAATAATTTATTACATGGAGCCTTAAAGTGGTCTGTTTTTATTTTTATTTAAATTCTTAGCTCTGATTTACATTGAGCTCTCTGGATGTTATCCTCCTTGGGTCTGCCCATACGGATTACCTAGTTTTTCGTAAACTATATATATATATATATATATATATATATATATATATATATATATATATATATATATTAGTATACCCGAAAATGACGGAAATTTTTAGAAGTTTTTAATAGTGAGATGCAATGAAACAAAAGTCTTGAAACACGCTACTGAGATTTAATAAAACGGCGATAAAGATTTCCAAACTAAAATGGAGGCCAATGAACCGTTTAATTAATCTGGTCCCTTTATATTCTTTAACACGTTCAAAGGTATCTTTGATTAATTGACTACTTCGTTTTGTTTTTGTTTTGTTTTTGTTTTGTTTTTGTTTTTTTTGCTCAATAACTTTTATGTTAAAAAAAATTGTCTTTAATATAACAGCGGAAAGCAAATATCTCTCAGGAGAAAAATGATTACCAACAAAATGAAAAAGACAGTGACCACGACGCCTATTTGCAAACCAAGCTGAAACAAGACTTTCACTTAATAGACAAATGCATCTGAGTGCCTCACATAAAAGGCTTGAACAAATAAGACTGCAATCTAAGAAACGTAAGATTAGAGGTGCTGATTAATTAAATGGTTCATTCTCCTAGGTCTAATTTGGTCTAAATGCAAGGCAAATAATTTATTTTTATATATTATTAAAACGACAACGGGAAGTAATCACACATAAATTTATTAACTTAATCTGATTTACCTCCCTTACAACTACAGAAGTGACAGGATATATATAAATAGACTGAAATATATAAATAATAATCATTGATACTTATTATATTGTTTGGTATTTAATTTTAATTGCAGTTACAGATGTTGGGGGTCTGTTTCCAATCTAAAGTGGATACGGGTTCGTTTCCGATCAACAAAACGATAATAATAAAATAGCTGCTGTTTTCTTATATAATTTTGTATGTGTTTATTGTGTGAGACTTGTTGTTTCTTAGAATTAATAGACGTTACTAATGGCAAAATCGCTAACTTTCTTTGCGAAGAAAATCTTTTTTGCTGAATCTCGAAAACCAAAAAAATTGAAGTAATTTTCATGTGTGCGTGGAGAACCATGATCGCCTACGTCCTTAATGGTTTTTGATTGATTAATTCGTTTTCTACGGTTTACGAACCCTTTGCACTTCATTTTAAGCCATACAACATTCCTAGATGAGCCTTTTTTACGTTGCGATAATAATGGTTTAGTTATACAAATCTTACTAATTAACCTATAGATGGAGGTAAAGCAGGTGGATTCATACCTTTCCTTAGTGTATTTGCGCGTAAGTTAATACAACGAACCTAACTGGAGTTGGAACTCGGTTCTACGATGCCGAGCCGTTATCCATTACACCACACCTACATAAATGCTTACAACACCTGGTATTCCCAAGCCGTTACCCATCCAGGTACTGACCAGACTCTACATTGCTTAAATTCGGTGATCGTTCGAGAGCCGCTGTTTTCATTGAGACGTACCTTTTTAGCTTACTTAAATTTGTTTTTAATTTCTGTTTAGTGTTCGGTACTATTTTCTTATTCCTTGTCATTGTATTTTTTTCCCTTTTCTTTTTTCTTTTTCATCATCTTTACCGGCAGCAAGAGCGGGAAACTGGAGGTTTTGAGGGCCGCGCAACGACCTCTTAGTTGCTGTTGTTTGCAGATCCACTCTGACCTGGGATGGTAGTACCTGTTAGGGTCCCAGCTATCGGCAAATAGTGAAACAAAATCAGAACTCTTTGAAAGCATTAAAATACGTTTTATAGTAAAATTGTCAGCAACAAATTTTTATATTGAGAAATAACCAAAAATAATTATTTATAATAAAATGACCACCAATACGTATTTATAGTAAAATGACCCACAATACAATTTAGAAAGTAAAATGACCAAAACTATTTGCATTATTCGGACTATTGTCCTCATCTTTGTCGCCATGTTTATTACAACGTTTCGGCTGTTGTACGTTCCGGCCTTCTTCAGATGGTTGGAATGTCGAACTAAACCCTTTATTTCGCTCGCTGGGGTAGACTGTTCTAGTTCTACCTGCCATGTTTAATAACAGCCGAATATTTTCATATATTAATAGATTTAAAATATGGTTTTTACCGCTACACAGTGATAACCATGTTTCAGAAATGGAAGCTAAAGCCCCTGAATTTAATTTTGTTATTAAACCAAAGTCATTAGTTCCATTTCTTCATCAAGCGAATTTTGGAGTAACTTACTTTTTAAAATTTACTTTTTAAAAAGTAAGTTACTCCAAAATTCGCATGGTTATCACTGTGTAGCGGTAAAAACCATATTTTAAATCTATTAATTTATAATATATATATATATATATATATATATATATATATATATATATATATATATATATATATATATATGTGTGTGTGTGTGTGTGTGTGTGTGTGTGTGTGTGTGTGTGTGTGTGTGTGTGTGCCTGCGTGCGATTGTTTGCCTACCTATCAACTCCTTATGGATCATTCAATGCTGAAATTTAATTTTCTTGCTGTCATGAGTCATTTCTTGAAAAATATATATTGCTGGTATTTTTTTTTTACTATGAAAATATTCGGCTGTTATTTTTACCGTAGAAATGTATTTTTATACGCCTGTTTTTTTGTGTCGTAACTATTTGCACATAGTTGGGACCCTAACAGCTGCTACCATCAGGGTGTATCTAGAAACAACAGCAATTAAGAGAAGGTACTACGCTCCTCAAAGGCTTCCGATCAGAGGCCCTGTTGCCGGATGTAGTTTATCGTCATACCCAGGACGCGGTTGGCGTGTGTTTGTATGTGCATGTATGTGTGTGTGCGTGATTCAGTTACAGGAAACAGATATTACTTAGAAGATACTTGCCATGTTGTATTACCAAATAATCTGATTTTGATACGATAGTTATTCAAGCAGATTTTTCACACGTAACGACACGCACGTTTATCTGGCCGTGAAGTGAATACGTGCCTGCGGCTTTGTGAAAACCGATCTGCACTACGAACGTACGTACCTTTGAGCCCCAAACCAAGACGTGACCACAAACGATTAGCTAGTGTCACACGATATGCGAACAGGAAAGTGATCCAAACGGACGGGATTTTAAACTAATCGTTGCATGCGTAACTGGCTGTCTTGTGATTTGTCTGTAAAAATACTTATACAATTTGTAAGGTTTTACGAGCGCTGCTTAAGCCCTTAAGTTAATTTATAGCCGTGATCACTAAAAACTAACTAAATAAATAAAAATCATTTTTTTCGGAAAAAACTGAAAAAAAACTGAATAAATAAATAAATAAACCTTGTATAAAAACGATTATGAGAAATGGTCCTGCATAATCCCAAAGTAAAAAAATGCTTTCCAGACAAGTTTGATATTCAAACTATCTAAATACAATGTCTGTCATTATGTACTGTCTTCTGGGGCACTTACTCGTGGTTTAACGGTCAGCATGCGTGCCTTGCTAGATCATTTACGACTGAGTAGTTAGTTTGATCCCCACTGGGAGCTCCGAACATTCGGCATTGTGCCACAACTATGGTACGATGAGTAAATCATCACTTGGTAACTTCGACGCGGTCTAACGGTAAGCAAGCCTGTCTCGCTAGAACAATTACGACGGTGTAATAAGATCGATACTCACTGGTTGCTCCACACTTTTGGCCTTGTGCCATATCTAAGCACACTTCGAAAAACTCCGTTATCTACTGATTTCTTGATTCCTCTTTTTTCTTATTCTTGCTGCTTAATAGATGCTGGAACAGGGCTTAGGAGAAATAACAGAAAGATAAAGTTTATTAATGAACAGGAAGTTGCCGAGAGCCACGATCGTCTACATCTTGATGAGAAACAGTCCATAAAAAGGAAGAACTTGAAAATAATTATCAGATCAAACCCGAGGAGCGTCGGGGTCTCGCAGTACGTCTCCTTCGCTATGGAGGCCGGGATCATCATCCGGCGCCTGAGACATCCCCCCAAAAGAGGTAGTGCCGATCGTATTAGAGCAATTTTTATGCGGTTTTGCCGGTCAGCCCACACTAACCTTCGACCTATTGTCACATTCGGTAGCGATATGGACGCGCTGAAAACGATACCCTCAATGTCAAAGAACTGGATTAAAAAGAGTGAAATCATCGGTGCTGAGTTCAGGATAAAACGATTTAATTGATTTCGTATGGATAGCGACTCGGATTGAGGAATCGGAGAGCCGAGTTCGAATTCCAGTCGAATTCACTTACGTGCTAATATCCTTGCGAAAGGTATGAATCCTCTTCTTCACCAGCCAGCTATGGGCAAATAGCAGAACAGACAAGGGTTCTATAACCTTGGATGTCAACTGGTCTACCGCAGAAAAAAATAAGCCGTCATTCACGTGTTGTTAGGAACTGTCAAAAGAGATAGCAGCCAGGGTGAAATGCTATCAATCTGCTGCCCTAAAGGTAAGGCAGATTTATTTCTGTTTTTGTTTTTACGGCTTAGCAGGAATCGGTGGGTCATTTAAAGTAAAAAAATATTTCGGATTATCGAAGATTGTTTACTCGGTGTTCAAGATCTAGGATGTATATGAGACATAAAAAAGCCGTCATTAACGTATTGTTGGAAAATGGCAAAAATAGCAGCCGGGGTGAGATGCTCTCAATCTGGATATGAAGATGAACTACATGAAAGTTAAGCAGGAAAATATGTTTAAAACGGCCCAGCTGCATTTCCAAATTCAAAACAAAAGCTACAGATGAACGTCGTCTGAATAGGATCCTTATTTCTAATCAAATTCCCAATTGTCGTGAACTTTCCATAAATTGAAATCCTGCTGGTGCATTTTTTCAGTCCGCAACACTCCGGACGCACCATCTGCTTTGATATGACAGCAAGAAACCGATTTCAAATCTTCTAGTTACTATTAAACAGAAACAGAGACATTTAACTATTTTAATCATGAATCCAAATTCTGTATTCCATTCGGTAAACAAGGAAAGAAAGACTCTTGAAATATACGGCGTAAATAATTAAGAAGTAAATTCCCTCAATTTGCGATGATTTGTGGTTTTATGACCGCCCCCATCATCGTCCATTCGACCTGCTTACACGAATAACCGTGACTTTCGGGGACCATCCAGTTCTATAGTTCGTCATATTCGGCAGGTCAGAGGGATTTCACACATCTGCTTCATATAGCCTTGTAGGCTCTCCCAAGATAACTTTAATATCAAGCCCGTCTTTAGCTCTCCAGCAATTCCCGGTGAATCTGACTCTACGCTTTTGTTGATGTCTATTACTGGACGAAGTTTCCCATACAATCGCTCGTTGGTCAGACGATCTCACCAAGTGATATCCAGAGCCACTCATGCGAGTATAGGCTCCATCTAGTCTTCTTTCCAGTTTCGAGGGAAGGGTCTATTCGGAGAAATCATACGACAGAACAGAGGTAGCAATTGCTTGAAGGAGACTCGTTTTCATGTTGTCTGGTAGTGTAGATTTCCACACAAGAGATAAATTGTCGTCGACATCCCACGCTTTTTTTAAGCGTTTCACCCCAAGCAAGGCGGAAAGCCACTAGCACGCAAGGGGTTACAGAGAGTTGGAGCGAGAGCAAAGAGGAGTGAAAGAGGAAAGGATGAAGAGAAGGACAGGGGATAGATCAGGGCATCTGGAGACGTCGATTGACATTACATTTGAATAGTTGGAGATTATAGCTATCGAGGAAACAGGAAAAGGGGAGGGAGTTCCACAGGCGAGAGGTGCGAGACCTGAAGCTATTGGAGTAGAAGAGACGGCTACAGTTTCGACAGTGAAAGGGTGAGAGCGAGATGCCAGCCTAGTTGAACGCTTAAATCCATGAAGTCTGGATACCAGCGAAAGCAGCTACCATGAAAGTATTTGTAAAAAGGTCAGAGGGAGGCGACGGCAGTCTGTGAGAGAGCAACTGCAGACGATATGCCAATAATCAGGGCCAATAACATTGCATATGTATTTCTGGAATTTATCAAGAAATTTGAGACAAACAGAAGGGGCTCCTGGCCATATACGGCAGCAATACTCCATCCAAGGGCGAATAGTTGATTTGTAGATTATAACGTGTGTGTTTATATCGCTTTTACTAGCTAGATCAGCAAATTCTTTGTCGAAGATTGTGCCAGAAACTGTTCTGATTGTTCCATTTAGAGTTACTGCAAGGCATCGATAGATGCCGACACCATCGTTGTTCTGTTGTTATCGTTTATTTAATGCCGAAGTGTAAACATGATAATTCAAAGTTTATATCAGCCTCAAGAGAATCACATTATTCCATAATTAAATTGTAATAGCTTAGCTGTATTTTTAAACAAAAAACCTTAAAAAATCAACGAGGAAAACGTGTTTCTCCTTAAAAGAAAGGAGATTTTCTGAAATTTTTTCACAATGTGAGCCAATGTATTGATTTGTTATTAAAATGTATCGTTGGTCATTTTACTATAAAGATTTATTGTTGGTCATTTTACTATAAAATGCCTTGTTGGTCATATTATTATAAAATGTGTTTTTGGTCATTTTGCTATAATAATGTATTATTTCTCATATTATTATAAAATGTATTCTTAGTCATTTTGCAATAAAATATATTGTTGGAAATTTTACTATAAAAATTTATTGTTGGTCATTTTACTATAAAATGCCTTGTTGGTCATATTATTATAAAATGTATTTTTGGTCATTTTGCTATAAAATATATTGTTGGTAATTTTACTATAAAAAATTATTTTTAGTCATTTTACCATAAAATGTATCATTAGTCATGTTATAAAAAAGTATTGTTAGTCATTTTGCTATAAAATATATTGTTGGAAATTTTACTATAAAAATGTATTGTTCGTCATTTTACTACAAAATGCATTGTTGGTCATATTATAAAATGTATTGTTCGTCATATTATTATAAAATGTATTTTTGGTCATTTTGCTATAAAATATATTTTTGGTAATTTTACTATAAAATTTATTGTTAGTCATTTCACTATGAAAAAATGCATTATTGGTCATATTATTCTAAAATGTATTGTTGGTCATATTGTAAAATATATTGTTGGCCATTTTGCTATAAAAATGCATTATTGGTCATATTATTATAAAATGTATTTTTGGTCATTTTGCTATAAAATATATTGTTGGTAATTTCACTTCAAATATATATTTGTAATTTCTTTATAAAAATGTATTGCTGGTATTTTTACTATAAATATGTACTTTTATAGCTTTTTCAGTGTTTTCATTTTTGTTTGCGTGTTTATTATTTACCCATAGCTGGTAGCCTAACAAATGCTACCATCTTATGTCAGGGTGGACTTGGGTACAATAGCAATGAAGAGGAGGCTCCACGCTCGTCAAGTCTCCAGTCTCTCCATCAGAGGTCTTGCTGTCGGGTGTAGTTCATCTTCATTGTTGTGGAATTAACTTAATCGTTTACGTATAATTACTGACCAGAGTTGGAAATAAATGTTTCTTGGTAGGGTTGGTTAATGCTGTTGTCTGTCAGGAAGCTTAGCCCCTATCGTCTGTTTCCTATTCCTCCTCGGTCTTTTGAACAGGAGCAGAATTTCATCCCTTATTTCCTGTTTAGAATTTATTTACATTTTTTCCTCATTAAGAGTCCGTAGATTCACCTATCGTCCAATTACAACTCCTTCCTGGTCTCTTGAAAAGGAATAGATTTTTTCTCTTTTGTTTTCTGCTTAGGATTGGGTTTCCGGTTCATTCTGGACCTAGGAATTGATTCAATATAATCTTTCAACTTCATGTCAGCGGAAAACATTAGCTCGAGACGAGGAAACAATTCACTCTCCTGGTGTTTAGCATTAGATATGTACTTACCGTATATTTCCGCGTATAAGGCGACCTTTAGATAAGGCCAAACAATAAAGTAAATTTTCATGAATTGATCCCATATCTGTAGTATAAGACGACTGCTTATTGGTTATAATAAGATGATTGGAAATATTGTTAAATACTATATATCATTAGAAATTCAAAATAAACGAAATGACAAAACAGATTCTCTATTATGTTTTTCCTACAAACGTTCCCTAAAAGGGAAACCATTGTTTTGTATACATTTCATCACGTGATCTCTTGCGATTACTGATTCTTCTTCCTCTTCTTTTCTTAAACAGTTACAAACAGCCTGGTGTACTGATGGCCATTTACTTATACTTCAACAATAATCACAAAATAACGCTAATAACAGTACAATAAAGTATTGTTAATGAGAAATGAATATGATGTTATTCTAAATGTTGTTCAGTCAGTTATGTGCCATACGTGACACACGCTTAGGCGATAATGTATCTTTTGATACATGACTGAGAAGGCAGATTTTTCCCGCAGTAAGTTGCCATTTCTTTCTACAGTAGACCAGTTGCCATCCAAGGCAAACTCGATCTGTCCTGCTCTTTACCCATAGCTAGAGAGAGAAGAAGAATATTCAAACCTGTCCCAAGGATATTAGCACGTAAGTGAATTTCAGCCAGTTATGTGCCATGCGTGATACACGCTTAGGGGATCATGTATCTTTTGATACATGACTGAGAAGGCAGATTTTCCCGCAGTATGTTGCCATTTCTTTCTGCGGTAGACCAGTTGCCATCCAAGTCAAAAACGGTCTTTCCTGCTATTTGCCCATAGCTGGAGTAGAAGAGTATTGATACCTTTCCCATTAACAGTATTAATGTAATGGATTCAATTTATTCATTCTATAAATCGACCATTCACCCTTGCATGGAATATTGCTGCCATATATGGTCTGGAATCCCTGCTGTTTGCCTCAGGGTTCTTGATAAGATCCAGAGACGGATATGCAATGTAATTGGCCCTGATCTGTCATCTCGTCTGCAGTCGCTCTCTCACAGACGCGATGTTGCCTCGCTCTCTCTTTTTTACAAATACTTTCACGGTAATTGCTCCGAGAAGCTGCTTTCGCTGGTTCCTAGGTCTCATGAATTTAAACGTCCCACGAGGCTGGCATCCCGTTCCCACCCCTTCACCGTTGAAACTGTTAGATGTAGACGTCTCTTCTACTCCAATAGCTTCATGTCTCTCGCACATCTCGCCTGTGGAACTCCCTTCCTTATTCCTGTTTCCCTGGCAAATACAATCTCCAACTATTTAAGTGTAACGTCAATCGACATCTCCAGCTGCCTTGATCTATCCACTTCCCTTCTCCACATCCTTTCATCTTTCATTCCTATCTGCTCTCGCTCCAAATCGTCTGTAACCCCCTTGCCTTGATCGATCCACTATCTTTCTCCACATCCTCTCCTTTACCACTCCTATCTGCTCTTCCTCCAAACCTTCTGTAACCCCTTGCGTGCTAGTAGCTTCCAGCCTTGCTTGGGGTGATAAGCTTTAAAAAAAAGAAATTCAACGTTAACATGATGATTATTGAAAGTTTAGCGAAAGATATATGTTGCTGTGAACGCAATCATAACTCGATGTTTACATTTTCTCAGCTGAGCTTGCATGGATACAAGTTGATTTCTTTGACATGGAATTATTCTTTGAATGAGCTATTTTTTGCCAGTAATATAAATGGAGTAATGGATAGCGGCTCGAATTGAGGAATCGGAGAGCCGAGTTCGAATTCCAGTCGAATTCGTTACATTCTCTTACGTGCTATTCCCCTTATTAACTTATGAATCCTCTTCTTCTTCCCCCAGCTATGGGTAAATAGCAGAATAGACCGGGTTCTATAGACTTGGATGGCAACTGGTCTACCGCAGAATGAAATGGCAACTTCCTGCGGCAATTAAATCTGCCTCGTCAGTCATGTATCGAAAGATACATGATGGCCTAAACGTATATCACGTATGGCGCATAACTGACTGAAATTCACTTACGCGCTAATACGTTGGGAAAGTTAAGAATCCTCTCCTTCTCCACCTAGCTATGGGTAAATAGCAGAACAGACTGTGTTCTATAGACTTGGATGGCAACTGGTCTACCGCAGAAAGAAATGGCAACCTACTGCGGGAAAAAAATCTGCCTCGTCAGTTATGTATCGAAAGATATATGATCGCCTAAGCGTGTATCACGCATTGCACATAACTGAATATATAAGGTATAAATAGTTTTCTTATCAGTTTATTTGATGATGTAAATCATTTAATGTACGTAATTAATTATCGCACTGCGGCCGAGGTTAGCCGTCGGACAAACATCACTCAGAATGTAAAATCTTCTTTTTTAGAATTGTAGTATAAGACGATGGAGAATCTTCTCAAATATGAAGAAGAGACTCGAAGCAACAAAAATGTGGTTCTACAGAAGGATGCTGAGGGTACCATGGGCCGAACACGTGAGCAATGATGAGGTTTTGGAGAGAACGGAAAAACAAAGAGGAAACTTGTATTTAACATTAGTAAGAGGCGGTTGAAATTTCTGGGACACGTAACGAGGAAGGCGGGCTTGGAAAATCTGATACTCACAGGACGAATAGAGGGAAAGTGGGACAGGGGAAAGCAACGCGTGACACACTTAACGGGCTTGAGAAAGTGGATGGCGGTACAGGGTCTGGGAGAAATAACGAAAAGACAAAACATATGAGATACAAGGGGCAGGAGGAGGTGGAGGGCCATGCTCGCCTACGTCCCGAAGGTTCACGGCACATAAAAAAAGACGTATAAGACGGCCCCCAATTTTTAAGGGTGATTTTGGGGATTTAATGATCGTCTTATATGCGGAAATATGCGGTATTTACGATTTTTCACAATTTCTTTAATAAATATTTTATCTTGATAAAGATTATATTTTTTCTTATTAATTTTAAAAGTCTTCAGATTTAAACTATTTCGCATTTCAAAGAAAATCTCGTTCTTCAGTAAAAATTCTAAAAGATTAATTTCATATATCGAATTGATAAATCTTCAAGAGTAAAATGTACAATTTTAGAGGAATTTGAGCAAGAAATATGAAACGGATTCGAAATAAAAAACAAAACAAGACAAGACAAGAAGAAAACGAAATATTTCATTTCCAACTATTCCCCACCCAACCCCACGAATCGTTGTTTTAGCTGCTGGCGGTAAGTCGAACCCTGACTCTTATATCGGAAAATATTTTTAGAAGATACGAACGCGAGATTGTTGACCTGGAATAAGGATTTGAAAGATGCCACATTTGGAACAAAGTAGGAACGTGAGGAAATCCTGTAAAGAAAGTTGTATTGAAATAAAATAAAAAAAGTAAAAAAGGAAGAATTCGTTTCCATCAAAACGGTTGCTTCACGTTAAAATTCTCTGGAAAAACATTGCCTTTTTATTCGAAGGTTATTATAAGGTGTTTTTTTTTAACTTTCTAATCCGGCAAGTCGTATGGTTCGGCAGACCTTAAATATGCAGGCATCACTTCATGGCCGGAAAAAAGGAAAAAAAATATTGCGGGGGCGGTAATATATTACTGAGGGCCCTTAACTAAAAACAGGAAATTATTGAGGACCCTTAATTAAAAACAGGTAATAACTCGGAGGCGTGATAATACTTAAAGCTTTATTGAGCTTGAATATGGAGGCAAAGCTAGACCGCTTATTTATCTAAGCAAGGGAGTTTTTTTCTAGTAAGGGAGACAATCGCCACCAAGTAAGGTAACTCGTATACCCCAAAACCATAAATTATTTATTTAAATTTTTTTCAACATGATAAAGATACCCAAAAAATATGAAGCTGTTATGGGTCCTTACCTATAACTACAGAATGAACTCTTCCTAACACTATGTATACTACGCCTCTCAAGAGAGAGGGACGAATCGAGTAGAGCCGAAGTAGTTCACTCCAAACCAGACTGACAGTCATACTAACATCTTCGACATCTTGTATTATTATTCCGTGTAATATATCTTCGTTATTTCTACTTTTGTGTTCGTGTTGTTCTTCCTTGGTCCTAACCTGGACCATAACAGAAGCAAATGATTCTAATGAGTCATTTGAGAAGATTTAACTATCTACATCAGGGGTGGGCAAACTACGGCCCGCGTGCCACGTGCGGCCCGCCAAACGATTTCGTGCGGCCCGCTTTAAAATGTTATTTATTAAAACTATATTTTTCCTTTAAAAGCCTTTTATTTTGCCAATTTTAAATATTAATTATTTTGGTTTATATATACTATGCGGCCCAGTAAAACTATAAACTTTTAGAATGCGGCCCTTGTACTACAAAGTTTGCCCACCCCTGATCTAGATAATGCTACCTGAATTATTTTTTACAATAATGTTCAGGCAAAAGAGGCAAGTAAAGGTTTTCAGAGTGTGTCTTAACAGGCACAGTATATAGCGATATGTGCCGAAGATGACGTTTAACCCTAGATATGAACAGGTTAAGACTGTAGTAATCACGAAATAATTCTCTTGGGAGTCGGTTCCACAAAGTAGCTGTTCCTGGGAAGAAGCTGTTCGGGTGGAACTTACTCCTCCCAATGGAATAGGTTGAGAGAGAACGTGAAGGTTAGAACTGATGGAACTAAAGAATGTAATTTGTCTGAACACTTTCCTTGGATGTAGCGATAGTGTAACTTTTCGTCTGTGGAGAAAGGGGTTGCAGAGTAGGAAACTATTCATCACTCACAAATTTGCAGGGACGGTTTTTAACTCTATCGAGACTGGAAAGGAATGACTTCGCAATCTACTGACCATGTTTGACAGCAGTACTCTATTTTTGTCCTGATTTGGCAGGATTCATGTCGGTAGACGAAAATAAATATTCACATTATTTACATTGTCCGGACTGTTGTCCTCATCTTTATTCACGACATTTCGGCCGGTATTGAACTCACAACTCTTTGGGTCAAATCACTGAATCCAACCAGCGCTTTTGATCCAGTGACTTGAACCAAGGAGTTGGCAGTTCAATACCTGGCTACGGCAGTGGTGAACCAAACACTTAGAGAGTTGCGTTAAAGAAGGGAGATACCTAAGACATCCGGAAGAGGTATGGCACGTAGAATTAGAACAATCTATCGCGGTAAACGAAATAAAGGGCCCAGTTCGAAATTCCAATCACCTGAAGAAGGCCGGAGCGTACAACTTTCGAAACGTCGTGAATATGGTAATGAAGATGTGGACAGCCCTTACTTTCTGTTTAGGATTGCGTTTCAGGTTCCTTCGCCTAAAGTTTTATTTTCTTTGACTCAAGTAATTCTATATGTCTTAGTGTATTTATCGCCTTTCTGGAGGTGAAATGATAAGTAAAAAAAAAAAATATATAAAATAAAATAAGGTGTGGCAAATGATCCTATTTGAGTAGAATTAACGCCCTCGATATAATGTTATCTGAAATCATGAATAATTGATAAAGCAGCTACGCCGACATCTGAACATTAAATATTGCCAGATCGTAATCTGTCGATTTACCAGACAGTTTAATAGCATTTAATGTAAACCCTCGAAAACAAGCGGATTGCTGCACTCTGGGTTTTGGCTACTAGGATAAGCCATCACTGGTAAAGTTTTGCTAAATTGACTAACATATGATGTATATGTCTGTGTATAAGGCACAATGAAAATGTTTAGACTACATTTTAAAAAAATATACATACATACACGAATTCTTACGAATATGTTTTTACGCCAAAACTAGGGGATCTACACAGGTAATTTTTGTTTTTGAAGAGGATAAAAATAATCGATTCGTAGTTTTTCTCACCATTTTGGTTTGATTGTTTCGGGTTTTTACGGTTTAGCAATCGTTTGCCGGTTATTTAAAGCCAGAAAATATTTTTTAGATTGTAAGAATTATTTTTTTTTAGATAATAAAGATTTTAGTGATACAAGTCTTACTAATTAACCCATAGCTTTGGGGAGGGCTGCATATTTCATTTTTCAGCATTTCAGCTTATATTTATTATATCGTGACCATTAAATTTGGTCAAATATGTCGTTACCATCATTTATTTACTTCCTATTTTAATGGGTTTGTATTCCTATTTTAATGGGTCTGTATTCCTATTTTAATGGGTTTGCATTCCTGTTTTAATGGGTTTGCGTTCCTATTTTAATGGGTTACGTTGATAAAAATTAATATTTACTTGTTTTATAAGCTCTCTGACGGGGATATTAAATAATTTAATTTAATATTTATATGCATTTAAAAAAAAATTAGGTGTAGTTTCCCTTTTGCCTTTTCCGCTGTTATGGAATTCACGTATTTCTTTCTCTTAGGTTGGTTGCCACTCACTGTTAACGAGAACAGTCGACCCTGCTAATTACCAATGGAGGGAATAGACGAATTCGTGACTTTCCAAAGGGTATATGTGCGAAAGTGAAAACAACAGACCAGCCCGGGATTTGAACTCGGCTCGCCGATTACACTTTCAGCACGTTACATCATCCGCACACCCTTACAAAGTGTATTACCTTTTTTTTAAAAAAAAAAACAATCTCTGTGCTACCCGCTTCTGTCTTTGGTGTTTTGACTGCGTGTTTATTTTATTTAATCTAACCCTGCCTTAGACGTCGCTATAATGAAACTTAATCTCATAGGATATGAAATTTTAAAACATCTTCCATGGTGTGATCCACATGGAAGATATTTTAAAACGCAATTCCCAAACTGACTATCATAATTTAATGAATTTTCCAGTGCCATATCAACCAGTGCCGTGTTAACCTAATGTAACAAATATTACAGACCCCACTTTGTCGAGCATCTCGTATTAAATACTCTCAAGCTGTCTGGTGAATCGGCGACTTGCAATCTGGCAAGTTTAGTATATATATAAGTCGACGGAGTTGCATCATTAATTTTTCATATATATATATATTTTTTTTCTCCTCGATAATTCTACAATTTTAAACTTAATAGAGATTTGATTTAGATTTCTAAATAGGTAATTTTTTACTTTTAATTTTTATTTCAAATTTTACAAATCTTTTAATATCTATGATAACCTTGCTTCGTTGTCAAATTTTTTGAATGACCATATACTTGTATTTTGATTGGTCATTCTAGCTTATGTAACAGCGTTTACCCCTAGCGAAGGATCGTTAATTAATTTGAAACTTTTAAAACCATTTATTCTACATTCAACATCATCACTTGATAAGACACCAGAAGTGTTGAAACAAAATCGCTATTTTTGTAGTGATTTTATAACATATTTATGTTATAATATTTAAATAAATAATTATATATATATATATATATATATATATATATATATATATATATATATATATATATATATATATATATACAGATAGAAAGATAATATTTTTTCAGATAACATTATACAGAGGTCTTTAAATGTACTCAAAAATATCGTTAGAATCATTTGCTTAATATTTTTCTGGGTTTGTGAAATATTTTACCCGTTTTATAATGTTCTATCACTGTGCTCGTAAATAATTTAGGATTTGATATGTACCGTATATACTCGAATATAAGTCTACTTCTTTTATAAGGCAAACATTGAATTCCTTTTATATTTTTTACCTGTGGCCAAGTATTGAACTCACGTTAATCACTGAATTACTTCCACAAACGCTTTTATCCACTGGCCCAAGGACAGAGGTGAATAAAAACTTGGCATGGCATGTGGAACTAGAATACAATATTTATTTCCCCTCAACTCTTAAGGTTTTGTTCACCTCATCGTTGGTTGAAGTAATTCAGTGACTTGACCCAAAGAGTTGTGAGTTCAATACCTGGTCACAACCGAGCTGAAGAAAAACTTGAAGAGTTGCTTTACTAAAGGGAAATAATTGAAACTGAGATATCCAGAAAAGGCATGACATGTGGAACTAGAACAATCTACCCCAGTGGATGAAATAAAGGGTTCGGTTTGAAATTCCGACGTATATCACCTGAAGAAGGCCAGAGTGTACAACGGCCGAAACGTCGTTTATATGACAATAAAGATGAGGACAACCGTCCGAACAATGTAAATAATGTAAATGTATTTACCTTATTTCCTCTTCCCTCATCCTCCCTTACACAAATCTCATTCAAAAGTCTATCTTGAGTTGCTCTTGTTTACCTTGTATTAAGTGAACTAACAATGTAAAAAAGTATATATATATATATATATATATATATATATATATATATATATATATATATATATATATATATATATATATATATAATAAAAAGGCTTAAACACTAATATTTCATGCTTATAATTTATTACATTGGAAACGTAAATACGATCCAATTCATCAGACCTACAAATTCAAAAAGAAATCAGAAAAAATAACTCCGGGAATAAAAAATAAAATTTAGCGACAGTCTATGTATGAGAATGGCGGACGAATGTGAGAGGTAAATGAAAGTTCTAGAGGGGGGTAACAGACGAGAGAAGAACAGGAAGGCCTAAAACTGAAGGTGAGGTTTAAAATTTAATATAGAGAAATGCCAAAGAGAAGTTAGAAGACGGTTTAAATGGGTGAGATACAAATAAATTTGTATTATTAAGCCTTTTCATTTTATTCTTACTCTGTCCTGGACATTGAGTTCTACACGGATTCTATCCTATTGGAAATTTTCATTTTATTCTTACTCTGTCCTGGACATTGAGTTCTACATGGATTCTATCCTATTGGAAATTTTATATATATATATATATATATATATATATATATATATATATATATATATATATATGTGTGTGTGTGTGTGTGTGTGTGTGTGTGTGTGTGTGTGTGTGTGTGTGTGTGTCTGTGTGTGTGTATGTATGTATATGTATATTATATATATATATATATATATATATATATATATATATATGTGTGTGTGTATATTAACCACTAATATTATCTATCTATCTATCTATCTATCTATCTATATATATATATATATATATATATATATATATATGTTTGTTTGTGTGCTTGCGCGTGGAGCACCCCCTCTCCTCCCCTACACCTCTTCTAGGCGCCGTTGGTCTAGTATCGCCTCCCGTCGACGTGCAACCGCTCAAATTGTCTCCGCTTGTTCCGATATCTCAATCTTACACAGCTTGCAAACTGGTTTTGGGATTGGTGACAGTATAAATCGTCGATCGCCCCGTCTTGGTTCTTCAAGTGTTGCGATTCTTACTGACGAAGAGAATCGTCTTTCTTCATTTAGTCGATAAGCCGTAGTAAACTTCTTTTTGATGACTGGGCTGACTAGAAAAAAGTCAAGCTCACACCAAAAAAATAATAATGCCAATTTTGGTTGAAACATAGACAGTTTAATGAAAGTAAATAAAATAATTTACAATCCAATATATTTGGTATCTATTAACACAAAAAGATTAGAAGGCAGCGACTTGGAATCTTGATCTATGTATCTAGCAAGGTTCAATCAGAAATTCAAGTGAATATTGGGTCCTTTCCTCGTGTGGATGTGCAACTGCGTGTATATCTGTCGACCCGTCTGTCTCTGGCCTCCCAGCTCGTCTCTGTATCCTCAAAATCGAGCTGAATTTATACATAATTCTCAGTCCCGCATATCAAACTGTTCACACGCCCAAATAACTCAATTTTGCGTTGTTTAAATTGGGGGTTAAAAGACCGAAACCTCTGTCTTGATTTTACCCGATTTAATTCAGAGCCATTGCTCCAAAAGCAAAATATATTCGGATGACATCAGAAACGGAATAAAAAAAAATTCACTTTGACTTTTCCAATTCGGGGTCATACTTGACCTCTTGAGAAATGTTTATGCCTAGGAAAATTAATAAAGAATAGAATGATACACGAATCCATTCCAAATCATCGCCTTGGAATTTAAAAATTACAATATCTGCCAATAACAACTTACATTGTGTGTGTGTGTGTGTGTGTGTGTGTGTGTGTGTGTGTGTGTGTGTGTGTGTGTGTGTGTGTGTGTTAGTTCTATTGGTGCATTTTATTGATAAATTCGCACAATGTTAAATTTTATTTTGGGTAAAATGAAATATAACTGCATTTATATTAATCGTCAGTCTTTGAACCAACAAGTTTTTTTTTCTGCGGCATTGCATGACACTCACATAGCGGGCCGTTTAAACAGATGTCTGGCTTGCTATCTGGCTCTCTCATACACACACGCGCACGCGTACACATTTAAACCCTAACCCTAAACATGATTTACATTTTGTCAATAGACTTATTTATTTAGACAACTATGAACCTGTTTTTGTGTGCGGATTTCTTTTCTGTCCGTTTCACCGTTTACACTCACCGGCGCAAAAAGGTTTTCGCAACTCTCCAAAGGCCACATCTTTTCCTTAAGAATTTCGTGCGCATGCGCGAATTCTTGTTTCTCAATAATCAATCTTGTCTCTTGAAATTCTGTGATAAAAAGCCCTTCGCTTAAAAAAAAAAAAACAAAAAACGAAAAGAAAAGCAAATAATAATCCTAATTTGTTAAGTAGAATTGGCAGCGGGTCTCGTCGTATCGTGATAAACTCTCGCCTAGTTCGGATTATAAATCCTAGCCACAAATAAAACGATAAATTTCGGGGAAATATACAAAGAAGAGAAAATAATGACAAATATAGAAAAAAAAAAACGAGCTTTCTGGATTCTGACTGGCGTGGAGAGTAGTTGAATATTGTCTAATCCTAAGCCGAACGAATAACGATTATCAAAACATTCGATAAAAATATATCAAGTATATACAGCTATAAATAAATGTTAATGATCGGCGGGAAAATGACGGATTCTGAGTCAGCATTTTTTAAAGGAATTCTAGTCATCCACAAGAGGGTTTTTAAATATTTTTTTCTTGAGATGAAATTTAAACTTCCTTTACAGAAGCGTTATCGTCGGTATCCATCAGATTAAATACGCTGAACAATGTTGTTTTATATATCTATGATGATATCTGTGATGGATGCGCGGTGGTGTAATGGATAAGGGCACCGAGAGTTCGAACTCCAGTCGAGTTCGTTAGATTCACTTATTCGTAAATACACTTGAAAAGTATGAATCCACCTCTTATCTCAACTCCACCGCTATGGATAAATAGAGTGGAAACTGTTTATTTTTAATGATGAAAGCAGAGTAGCATTGGGTGGACCCGATGGCTTGTTTAGGGGTTGGGTACTTCATGAGAATTGTTCGCCAACACGTCTAGGAAGACAACAGTGTGGAGTTCGAGTTTTATTTTGAGGTAGTTATTATAGACAATATAATGATAGCTCGCTTCGAAGTTGGTAACAGTATGAACATAACAGCGGATAATTATTTACGTTCTTGGACACTTGCTTTTATTAGTGATACAGCTTACAACCAAGAGCATTTTAATCTCAATAGTATATTCAAGCAGGAGGTTTGGAGCTCAAGAGCAATGATATTTCAGATTCTTCGAAGGGGACCATTGCTCTAATTTACAAAAGCATCATATACTTTTAATGATTCCATATCAATGGAAAGACACTATATCAATGGAACTGCTCCAAGTAAAGGTTTATCCCTTATTTTCTGTTAGGGATCGGATTTCCCGTTTCTTTTAATGTCTTCCATTGTCTTTTACTCCCAATGGTTTCCTTGTGGTAAATAATATTTATTTGTTTGGTTTGGTTTCGTTTGTTTTTTTTTACGGCATATCAACCTCAATGGGTTATTTAATGCCGACAAAATTTTTATTACTGGTATTTATTTTTTTTCAAAAAATATATTTCTGTTAATATTTTTTTTCAAAATTGTATTGCTGTTAAATATAACAGACAATGAATGTGTTCTTTGATGTAGTAGTAGTAGTCGGTATGTTGTTATGTACTGATGGACGAACTCTGTGGATTTTCAAGGCTTTATGTTTAGGTGGAGAGAGGCACACTCTCAGCTGCCCCTGATAATCCCATTGGCCGCATCTTTCTACCGAATAACCCTCTGACCGAACACATCTCCAACAATCTAAACGCGCTAAAAATTAAAACTATTACATTACCCACTAAATCTATACGTAACATATTGAGTAATGCCAGCAGACAACATATTACATCCGATGCATGCGTCTATCAGGTGCCCTGCAGAGACTGCAACCTGAGCTATGTAGGCGAGACAGGTAGATCATTGAAATCTCGCATTTCCGAACATAAACGTGACATTCGCCTCGGTAATCTAAGCAGTGCTTTAGTTATACACATAGCCAAATCTGATCACAATTTTGATTTCGACTCTGTGAAGATCTTAAAATATATCCACAATAAGAACCTTAGACAGATTTATGAGGCTGGCATGATAGCCACCTCACATACAGTAAATAATAGACCTGGTTTCTTTCAGATAGCGAGCTCAGTGGCGAGATTAATGCGTGACAAACGTACCGATAAGCTATAGTTTTAAATAGTCCCCCTCACCCTCCACTTAGGACACAATCTTCTTCCCTGTGCGCAGGTCTTCGTAGTTGCCGCCCACGCGACGCCAGCATATCCGACTCTAAGAAAGAATACTTGACTTTAGAATTTCAGTTTTTCTGTTTCTGACCAGTCCTGTATATATCGTCTCTCCATCAAACTTAAATCTAATATAAATATGTCTCCATTAACCATGTCCCGAAGAAGGTCTATTTGACCGAAACGTCTGACGTCGACAGAATAACAAAAACAAAAACAAAATAAAAACAGTAAACTCACATATTCGGATTTTGCTTTGTCTTTTCCACATTTTCATCATACCGTCGGATCTACATCCACACATTTGCTTACATATATATATATATATATATATATATATATATATATATATATATATATATATATATATATATGAAGAAGAAATATAGTTTTAAGGTATGCTATATTTATGGGATAAAGTGTTCAATATCAAAGATAGAGCGTATGTAAATGTAGATATAGAAGTGAATGCTGAAGTCATCCCCCAGAGGCTACGGGTTGTTTCATACTAGACGCAATTATCGGCCTGACGATTGCGTCTAGCATGAAACAGCTTATCGCCTCTGAGTGTTGACTTCAATGTTCACTTGTAAATAGTGGCTATTAATTACGGTTAATAATGCAAGACTCTTCAGTAAATCGAATCGAGTTCTCTCAGTCACTGTGTGTTTATCTATAAATAAATACGCTTAAATTCACTTTCATCCCTGCCGTGCGCCAACAGCTTAGGTGTAGAATCCCAGACTGACACCAATTGAGTCGGGCTTCGATTCTAGCTAGAAGCAACCGGACGTCTAGCCACACTGATGAAATAGTCTGTCTGTGGATGAGAATATATATATATATATATATATATAAATATATATATATATATATATATATATATATATATGATAAAAACTTCTCTCTGTTAAATTTTAATCCCCACCTTCACCTTTAGGCCTTCCTGTTCTTCTTTCTTCTATTACACCCCCCTCTCTAGAGCCTTCATACTTCTCACTTTCAAACTTGTTTCCCACACCCGCACATACACTCTCACTAAAATTTTGATTTTAATACCCGGAGTTATATTTTTCGTTTTCTTTTTGAATTTGTAGGTCTGATGAATTGGATCGTGATTACGATTCCAATGTACATATATATATATATATATATATATATATATATATATATATATATATATATATATATATGTATATTGACCACTAATATTATCTCTATATATATATATATATATATATATATATATATATATATATTAGGTCATCCAAAGTTCTGTCCGAATTTTAACTTTTTGTTAAAATGAACGAAATTTAAAGAGTATTTTATAATGTCTAATGGAGCTGAACATTATTTTTATGTTTAGATGCATTTAAACTGATCAAATTTTATTTCAGAGAAAAATAAAATAAAATTTTGTTTGATTAAAACCCTGCTAACATGGAAGTACCCAAGAATTATTTGAGGCACATAATGCTTTATGAGTTCAAGAAAGGAAACTCAGCAGCCGAAGCAGCTAGAAACATTCACTCAGTTTATGGAGAGGAATGTGTGAATGAAAGAACTTGCAGAAGATGGTTTGCAAAATTCAGAGGTGGAGATTTCACCCTTGAAGATGAAGATCGAACCGGACATCCAGTTGAGTTTGATGAAAAGCTTCTTAAAGCTGCCCTCGAACAAAATCCTGCTTTATCAGTTGAGGAATTGGCAGTGGTTCTCAGTTCAAACCATACAACTGTTCATCGTCATCTTCAACAACTTGGAAACGTTCCTAAACTTGGAAAATGGGTGCCTCATGAATTGTCTGAAAACAACCTCAAATCCCGAGTTGACATCTGCTCTTCTCTCCATTCTCGCTAACTTGTTTCACCATTTTTGGATAGACTTGTGACTGGCGACGAAAAATGGATCTTTTATCGAAATGTTAAGCGTCGTAGACAGTGGCTTGGTAAAGGGGAAGGACCCCAGCCACAGCCGAGAAGGGAACTTCATGGGCAAAAGATTCTTCTTTCAATCTGGTGTGATTGACAAGGAATAATACACTTTGAATTCTTACCACCTAATGCAACAATTAATGCATAAAAATATACTGTCAGCAATTAGAGCGTTTGAACCAAGCTTTGAGGAAAAAAAGACCTGCTCTAGTGAATCGAAAACGGGTGATGTTTTATCAGGACAATGCGCGACCACACACAGCAAGAATCACGTCACAAAAGATCGAAGAACTTGGTTGTGAGAAAATTCCTCATCCACCTTATTCTCCCGACCTTCAGACTACCATTTGTTTCGTAGCTTACAGAATCATTTGGAAGAAACAGCTTTTGTAACACAGAAAGAGGTTAAATTGTGAGTTCTTCTAATCAAAGCCAAAAGACAGTAACGAAATTAGTAATCTTGTTAATAGATGTAAGGAATCATAGATAATCAGGGAAAATACATTGTTGATTGAATCTGTAATTAAATGTAACATTTGGTCACTTGTTTTCTTTATTCAAAATTCGGACAGAACTTATGGGATGACCTGATATATATATATATATATATATATATATATATATATATATATATATATATATATATATATATATATATATATAATCCAAATAACAGAGAAGAATGGGAGACAAGTTCATCTTCCTCGTTTTACTTTGCTTAGTCTGATCATGTTTCAATGTTTACTTTCGAGGTTTCCATTGGCAAATATTATTTATTTTTATTGACTTATGGTTTATTCATAGAGTAAAAAATACAAAACAAGACCCAATGCAAAAACTTCTATAAAACATTATACTCTCAAACCTGTCGTCGTAAGTATTTTAGTAGAGATAGTTATTTTACGATATATTGCTCTTATAAAATGCAAGTGTAATTGCAAAGTTTTCCATTATCGGTTTGTTATTATCATTGCTATTGTGAAAACATTAATTTTCATCGTAAAATCTGATATGATGTAGATAAAAAGGTAAGTCAGATACCGACACTCCTTGAAGTCCCCATTAAAGAATCTCTCGTAGCGCTTTATGACTGTTCATGGAATGGTGTGAAAAAGAAACTGTCGACGTTGTTAAGTTGATACATCTTCGTGAAATGCTATCGCTGGCAAAAGAAAACAACAAAAAAACAGGAAAAAAAAACAAAGAAAAAGACACAAAAAAACAAAAGCACCTAAGGCAAAAGAATTTTGTTATTTTCTCTAGCAATTCTCTCGGTGATAGATCAGTACATCATTGAACTTTATTTAAATGAACTTAGCGTCCTTGACGAACCCAGTAAACTTCCTGTACACGGACTTAAAGTTCTTTGTTACGAATGCGTCACGATTATTTGAATTTGAGAAGAGAAGCATGAACTTTTTTTGGCATTGGTTTTGTTTTGCGACATACCAACACTTCTATGGGTCATGCATTACCGAAATCTAAATATCTTTTACGCAATTTCTATTTAGATTTTGGCATTGAATAACGCATAGAGATGTTGAAATGACGCTAGTATTTAGTAACAGTTTTATCTTTATACTAGCCGAAGAGACTGGCGTTGCCCGGGGGTACATGGCTGCAATTGCATACCCGCACCTACTGTCTAGAAATCTCCCCACTTGCATACGTCACCGCTTGCATGCTTCATCCGTTGATATACTAAGCTACTCACCCACTTCATCTTTTTAGGGCATGTTTTTCAAAAGTGTTTTCTTGTTCCTAATAAAGGAATTCCGTCGATCAAAACTTCGTGTGTGGTCGTTGCTCGAGGTTAAATTGTTTCAATGTTTTAGATATTCAGGAAATCTCCTAGCAACTGTAATAACATTCAATAGTAATAAAAAAACAAAAACAGGGACGAATCCTCAGAGCTTTATTCAACTGCATGTGAAAACGCATGAACACCCTTCCTCTTCGCACGTTTACTGTAAAGCGGGGGTTAATAAGAGGTTCTTCGGGAATTTTCCCCTTTTAACGCTTAAATAATCCTTCTCAAACAATCTTTGCATTAAACGTTATTCGAATGTTAATTTAAGATGGAATCATATGAAGAAACATTCGGCTAAATAGCAAAAGCCGATTTTGGATTTTGTGACAGATTTCTTCCACTTAATTGAAATAATCTAAACCAAACATTGACGCAAATTTGGAAAGAATCAGATGAAATAATTCAAAATACGCTTTTAAGTAGGCGCCCGAGGGGGTCGTCAGTAATGTTTTGACTTGGTTCATCGGGGAGTTTCGGGTCTTTCAACATCATACCCCCCATCACTAAATCGGCCCAATCAGGGTAGATCAAACCCTGATTCCCCCCTCACTTTGGAACGCTAACAGCTACTCTGGCCTTTTTAAAGAATTAGACGAAGAAACACCACGTATTCCGCACATCCGATTGGCTGTTTGTACAACCAATCAGCTGCGCGAACTATCTTTTAAATGGCCCGCAGTGGGGACTGGCTTCTTTTCTTTTGGTGGATAACAGCTTCAATAGATAACCGAGGAGGTAATCTTAATATTCCTAAGTTTAATCCCTTCCCTAAGTATTGTATCATTTAAATATTTGCCGTTTGTATTTTATTTGTGCTTTTTTTTTCGGGGGGGACTTAAACTCAACCCTACTATCACATTTTATCGTTTAGCTCGATTCTTAAAATTTATTACAGGTTAACTTTAACTGGATTGGATATATTCGCTAAATTTAAATAAAGCTAGGGAGTAATGGCCGAAAAACAGGCTTTTTGAATAGTTTTTCGTGGTTTTCGGGGAAGCGAGCAGGTCTAAACCCACACTATCTTATTTCTTGCAGGATGGCAATTTTTTTGCAACATGTTTGAAAAAAAATCGGATAAAAAATGTGGAACTTATTCAACATTTATTTTAAGTAGTACGAAAAATCCAACATTTTCACAGTTTTCGAAATTTTTGTGAAGCCAATGTTGCAGGAAAACTATCAAGCACTCTGCATAAACCTCATAACATGAGCTGTCTTGCATTAAGTGCAATGAACATCAGCTCATCCAGTAAAAATTTTGTTTGCAAGTAACTTTGCCTTGGTTCTTGCAAAAAGTCGTACCCACCTTAAGTGTTTTCGATTTTTCTTGCAAACCCGGTTTTTCTGAAATTTGAAAAGACAGTCTTGATTAAATTAGTGAATTTGCAATATGTGCGTAAAATGTCTCTGAAATCGGTCGTGAAATGTGGACGTACATAAATAGCATACACACAGACACACAGGGACAGGCACACACTGACATCTGTTTTATAGATATAGATAAATAAAAAGTCTTACTAATTATATGATTTTAGTGATAAGAATCTTACTAATTAGCTTATAGTTTGGTGTGTAGAAGTGGATACATACCTTTCTCAAGGGTATTTACGCATAACCGAATATAACAAATTAAAATTGGAACTCGGCCTCCCGATTAACAATTCCGAGCCATTATCCATTACACCACTCGCATATCCAAGCTTACGGCACCTGGTATTCCCAAGCAGTCACCCATCTAGGTGTTGACCTGACTTGATGTTGCTTAACATATATCAGTGTTTTTTGTTGTTTTTTTTTCATTTTTCTGAAATTTGTTTTTGGTATCTCCAATTTGTAATTTGCATTTTGGGCTGACCCTTTTGCTAGCAACCATTCATTCTGTCTTCTTGCAGTTAATGTCTGATCGTTTCTTAGCACTTTCCTTCACTAACTTCTGTAGGATTTTTGCAGTTTCCTTGCCGTGTCTGCTAGCAGAGGTGTGTCATCTGCATATCTTATGTCGCTAAGATTCTGCTAACAATAATGAATCCTGAGGGGACTTCTAATTCTTTCAGAATCGACCCGCTGTATAGGTTGAATCACCGATTACCCATTCCGAGCAGCTATCCGTCACAATCTGTATCACCCCATGCAAGGCAGTAAAGCCACTAAAACACAAGGAGTAACAGGGTGTAGAAGATTAACATTAATAACGAGCAGGAAGAGTAAAGAGTAATCAGGAGGACAGTAGATATCGATTGACATTGCATTTAATTTTTTGAAGATTAAAGTTAGCTGGAAAGCATGGAACCGGAATGGAGTTTCACAAGCAAGAAGTGCGAGAAAAGAAACTGTTAGCACGGAAGTTACGGCTATATCGAGTCAGTTTCACTGTAAATAGATGAAATCTCGGTGCTTGTCTAGTACTGCGCTTAAATTTAAAAAAAAAAAGTCTAAGTATCATAGCGAAGATCTCATCCTAAAAATTATCATGAAATTATTTGTAGAAAAGACACAAGGAGGCAACCTTACGGCTGTGGGAAATTGACTGAAACCGAGCCGCCAGAGCAGGACCGATAATATTGCTGATTCTTTTTTGGATTTTATCAAGGAGCTCAAGGTAAAAATCAGGGACCACAATATTCTAAACATGGACGAATGGTAGACGTACAGAGAGATTCTGGAAAGAAATATTATGAAACAGTGAACCAAAATTCTTAGCAGCTGACCGAGCAATGAATTCAGCCCGATTGTTGAGCAGCTTGAAGAGGAAATCTTACATTTTTACAATGCTGTTCATCCCATAAAAGACCTAAGAGCAACTCGAGTTAGAGGGTTTCAGAATAAGAGGTGGAGTTTAGGGTGATATGTAGAGACGAGTATGGTTAACCTTTGACTTGAAAATATTAAGATTGTACTGAGGCACGGTGGATTAATAGATAGCGGCTCGGATCGAGGAATCGGAGAGCTGAGTTCGAATTCCAGTCGAATCTAATGCCTTCACTTACGTACTAATACGTGAAATACGTGCATCCTCTTCCCCTCCAAGCTATGGATAAATAGCAGGACAGAACGGGTTCTATAGTCTTGGATGGCAACTGGTCTACCGTAGAAAGAAATAGCAACCTACCGTGGGAAAAAATCTGCCTCGTCAGTCATTTATTGAAAGATAGATAATCGCCTAAGCGTGTATCACGCATGGCACATAGCTGACTGAAATTCACTTACGTGCTAATAAACTTTGGGAAAGGTATGAATCCTCTTCATCTACCCCCCAGCTATGGGTAAATAGCAGGACAGACCGGGTTCTATAGCCTTGGATGGAAACTGGTCTACTGCAGAAAGAAATGGCAACCTACTGCGGGAAAAAATCTGCCTCGCATGGTACATAACTGACTGAGTGATCAGGGAAATATTTGCTTCGGAATCAATTACAAAAGGCATCGGTTAACGGAAAGAAGCTGTTCGAGTGGGACAGTGACTGAAACCAAGCTGCCAGATCAGGGGCGATAATATTGCTGATTCCTCTTTGGGTTTTCTAAAGGAGCTCAAGGTAAATAGTTGGGGCACCGGACCAGATGTGGCAGCAATATTCTAAGAATACTTTCTCAATCATACTCTACCCTATGTGAAGATTACAGTTTAAGTTGACCTTTGTTTTCAGATTTCGATTCATGCGTGAATATGTAGGAATCGGTTTATCTCCTTATTTTGATCAGTTAAACACACAAAATATTCCTTCCAACGTCTCGTTCATTCTGTCTAGATAGTCATATATTTCTGCTGGTAATCTCACCCTCCCTAAAGCCATCTTCCTTTTGCTGACACTATCGTATAAGCAGCCGACTGTGCATGTCTCATTAAACAATCGTAAGAAATCATTGTCGCGTTTTCAGTGTGCGATTGACGACCTCCGAATCGCAGTAACGAGCGGTCATTTCTGCCTAAGCCTGTCTTTCACTGGTTGATCTTGGCTCAAGAAAGAGCTAATTAGGTTATTGAGCTGGACGGCGTATGGTCAGCCGTCTTTTAAATCAAGTTGCGCTTCATGAAGACAATAAAGAGACGAGCCACTGACTCACTATGTGTTAAGCGGATCATCAGTGCTGTGAGCGCTCAAATGGGGCATCGAGATATCAAGCGGATTGATCAGCATGTGTATAATTTCCAGACGCGTTGCATCTCTATGCGACGATAATTATACGTTGGTTTCGCTAATTTAGTGGGCCTCTTTAACATCGGAATGTAGCTGATCCCTCGAACGGCTAAAGGTGATTCGAGAAACTAAAATCAAAGAGGAGGGTTCGAGTTCATTGCTCCTGCCTGTAAAAAAAAACAAAAACCAAAAAAAAAACAAAGAAAAACAAACAGCCGATTTGGTCATGTTATTATTTTTAAATATTCTTTTCAGAACCTCCCCTGTTAGCGTGGTCCAGTACAGTGCTACACAAAGTGTGCCTGGCGTGCTGTCACGCGATTCTAGAAACATACGCCGTAAAAATTTCTGCCGTAGGAAAACTCGCCTCGGGAATTTTCGACGTAAAACAATTTCGCCGCATATTTTTTCGATACCCTTATCTTGAACGTCTATTTTGGATTAATGCTCTCTAGTGTAGCCTATTCTATGTTCAACTTCATTATCTCATATACTAAATTTGTCATAACTAATTGATGTGGACCCGAAGTAGGGGCCACGGAAGGAAAACACGGAACACGGGTTAGAGGTAAGAAAGATATATTAAACAGAAAAATTACAAAGAATAGTGTAAGAGTAAGCTGAGCTTACTATCCAGTGGTGTCCGATATTGGTATCGTACGCGGCTGCGCATTATTGATGTTACGATATTTAACCCCCCCCCCACACACACACACACACACACGGGTCGAATGTGGCAGAAAGCCGGTTTAACGTGGGCTTACCGAGCCCGTAGGCTCGGCCAAAAATATGCCCATTTACACGGGTTTAGGGACTGTCTACCTCCCCGGACGAAATCCTGCCCTGCGACAAAGCCTCGTCCGAGTTCCTCTCTGCCAAACAGAGAGTTCGACAGAAGAGCACCATTACTGGTGGTACTCCCCTGATACTACCATTCACATAATAATATAGTACTGGGAGAGTCCATGATGTAGGAAAGTATCGGTCTCACAACACTAATCCATACACAGAGGTATTTGAAATATTTAGTATTTACTAATTCCGCATCCATAATTTTTATGATCGATTCAAGGTATGCGCCATAAGGACTCAAGTATAAACAATATTCATCTATAAACTCAAGGATAAACAACCAAAATTTATTATAGATTTAAGAATAACCGATATATATTTACCTATAGACTCAAATATAAACAATAATTACCTATTGGCACAAGTATAAAGAAAGAATATTTCGCCGCGTATTTTTTAATATGCGAAGTACCTTGTTATCAGGTCTATCTGGCAGCCAAAAACGGTGTAGAAGGCTTCCAAAAGGCAGTACAGAGCTGCATGACTAACATGCACCCAAACTAATTGCGTATTTGAAAAAGCAAGAGACATTAGTAGCAAAAAAGTAAAAGTGTGATTTAGATCGAGGAGATGCAGTACAGATGAAGAAAATATATATTGATATCAATGGAAGACTTCAGCGTAAAATGCTTCATTACAGTCCAACGCAAAAAAAAAACACACACACACATACACATTATTTACTTTTTGTAAATTGCTTGGAATTTGCACACATTTTAAATTATTTCTTGGTCAATTTGATATATTTTTAGTCTTTTAGTTTTTTTAAATAAATGTTTACTTTTTAATTTCTTTTCTAATAGTTGACCCTGTAAAAAAGACATCCATATATACTTGATAACAAGGTACTTCGTATATTAAATTGAATATTACTCCAAAATGGACATTCAAGATAAGGGTATAAAAAATGCGGCGAAATTGTCTTACTGCAAAAATCCTATACGGCGAAGTTTCCTGCAGCGAAAATTCCTGAGGCGAGTTTTCCTACAGCAATAATCTTTACGACGAATGTTCCGGATACGCCGGTACGCTAGCCCCCGTTTGCCGGAGAGTTTTCCACTCACTCCATGCCACGAGAGACTGCCGGGATATCTGACAGGTCTTTTTTAACTTTTTCATTTTATTCGAATGTTTATGGTTACATTTTTCAATTACGCATGTTAAAAGGCATTGCTATGCAACCAACGAATGCGATACAACGAACAGCAAAAGTGTGAACTGAAAAACGTATGACATACATACATATATATATATATATATATATATATATATATATATATATATATATATATATATATTCTAGACTCGATGAATTACTTAATTATGATTATTTCAAATCCTCCTAATTATTTCTATCTGTATATCCACGCTTGAGCCGGCTTCTGTATACAGTGTAACCCGGATATAAGAGAGTTGTCGGGACCGGAGAAGAAGTATCTTATATCCGGGTTTGGTCTATAATGTTTTATTAACACAGGCTCTAATTTGGGACCAGAGAAAACCTCTCTTATATCCGGGTTTCTCTTATATCACGGTCTCTTATATCCGGGTTACACTGTAATTTGGCCTTTAGAAAATTCGCCTGGCTGTACCAAAAAGGAATAGCCATGTGACGTGAATATTGCTAAATTTCAAAATTAACATTTAATTCCTTAGATTCCCCATCTATCCGTCTAGCAGATATTCAAATTTCACTGTAAATGTGGAACAACACAGGTGCATGCTGGTGTGTAAGGTGAGGAGAAGTACCACAAATATGGTACCACTCCCTGGTACACAGGAGAGAATTGTTACGTCAATGATGACTGGCCTTAGAATGAGTAAGACATCATATCCTCATGTTTAGTACAGATAATCTGAAAATGACCCCGAAATAGAACAAATCTACAAAAAATTGGGACGAACCCTTGCCAGTCCTTCGCACATTGAAAAAAAAAGTTGCCGATACGCCACGTTAGTTTGAGAAGTACTGGTCTAGTCTACGTAGACTGAATCCTCTGAAAGACCTATCAAAAATGTGGAGGGAAGCAAAATGCGGGTGGATGCTTCCAAAGTCAATTATAAAGTAGACTAATATTTACGTATTGACTCAAGTATATACATTTATGTGAATAAAGTGCAGTGTACGTGTGTCCGTCCGTCCGTCCATCCGTTTTTCGATCTCGGCGAATCATAAACCACTTGAACTAACAGATAGTAACTACCTTAGTCACACGCGAGTAAAAATTAAATAAATAACTCATTAGAAATTCAATTTAAATATCGAAGAGGGTCAAAGGTTAAAAAAAAATCAATTCTTTATTAAAGTTTTAACTTTAATTTCGCTTTTCGTTGCAATTGCAATTGATATCGTCTAATTAAAACATAATTATTTTTTTTCTATTTCACTGAATCAGTGAACACTTCCATATTTCCTTTCATTCTTTCTTTCCTTTTTTCTTTTTTTCTTTTTCCCTCTTTATTTCTTTCTTTCTTTCTTTCTTTCTTTTTTTCTTTCTTTTTTTCTTTCTTTCTTTATTTATTTTATTTTTTCTTTCTTTCTTTCTTTATTTATTTTCTTTTTTCTTTTTTCTTTCTTTCTTTTTTCTTTATTTATTTCTTTATTTTTTCTTTTTTTCTTTCTTTCTTTCTTTCTTTCTTTATTTTCTTTTTTTCTTTCTTTATTTCTTTCTTTCTTTCTTGTTTATTTTATTATTTATTTTTTCTTTCTTTCTTTCTTTCTTTATTTTCTTTTTTCTTTCTTTCTTTCTTTCTTTCTTTCTTTATTTATTTTTCTTAATAAAATCAAGTAGTGTCTCCCCTCCCAGCTTTCCAGGTGATCAAAACGGAATAGCCCATTATTTATGAGGTATTGTCAGGCCATAATGGTCTGGTGAACTAACGAAGACATGGGAGGACAAGCCCAATTATTATATAGCTTATCAGTCGTAATATTAACGTTTTATTTTTTATTTTTATTAGATGAAGTATTGTCAACCGAGGGTCTGAACCGTAGCGACAAGAAACAACTAAAATTAAGATTGAAAGAAATAAGAATAAATACCAGTAAAAGTTGACATTCACTTACGTGCTAATATCCTTGGGTAAGGTATGAAACCTCTTCTTCTCCACCAACAGCAAGGGTTAAATAGCAGGAGAGACAGGGGCCTATAGCCTTGGATGGCAACTGGTCTACCGCAGAAAGAAATGGCAACCTACCGCGGGAAAAAATCTGTCTCGTCAGTCATGTATCGAAAGATACATGATCGCCTACGCGTGTATCACGCATGACACATAACTGACTGAATAGTTGACAATGCTTCATCTGTCTATATAAATAAAGCGCAGTGCATGTGTGTCCGTCCATTTTTAGATCTCGCCGAATCATTAACAACCTGAAGTAACAGGTATTGACTACCGTAGTTACATACGATTAAAAATTAGACAAATAAGTCATTTAAAGGTAAATTGAAATACGGAAGAGAGTGAAAGATTTATAAAACAACCACTTATTAAAGGCTAAACTTTCATTTCGCTTTTCGTCGCAGTTCCAATTGATATCGTCTAATTAAAACATAATTAAACCTTAAGCGGGGCACAGTACGTTGCTCATTTTTTTTTGTGGGGGGGGGGTTACATAGTACGAGTTCCCTAATATCTTTTAAGAGTGACTTGATGTGAAGCGATCATAAAGAATGTTAATTTTAAAAGAAAATAAAAATTGCGTGCAAAATAAATGTAAAAAAAAAAACTGTGGAGATTGGTTGCGTATACGAAGAAAGATTATGCCGAATTAAGGTGTCAAATAAAGATAAACCAATTTTATTATTTCTAAATTCTTATAGCTTATACATACATAGGACGTTGAAGGTAAAAGGCTGAAGTTCCAAAAGCACTCCGCAGAAGCTAGCCCAAAGTCCGACCGGAAGACGGCTTCTACACTTGTTACCATATTTATGTATTAAGTTAACTATAAACTGTACCATTATTTACTTTTGACTCAATATTTTAAATTATAAAATTTTTATCAAGGCATTAAATAACCCACTAATGTTCGGTATAGCATTAAATAAACCTAACTTAAACTAACTTTCAGGGCATAAAGGATCATGGCTCTCCATAGATTCTTTAAAAAAGCACAATCTATTGTAGAGGACTGTGTGGGTTTACGTGTTGTTGAATTAGGGATACGTGCTGCTTATTCCTGCTAGAAGATCCAACTACAATAACAATGGCGGACACAAGTTGAATCCAACCGAAGATGTAAAGAAAACAAACAAGACTGATATATATATATATATATATATATATATATATATATATATATATATATATATCAACAAATATATATATTAAACGACAAAATTACAAGTGACAAAAACATCAACATTTGTGTTTGTGTGTGAACGTAAAGAGTTTGTATTTTGGTGAAAGTTCGTACGTACGTGTATGTGTGTTTCGTGGCTTTTTCCCACAAGTGGGCTAAAACGTTGATCTCTACGAAAGATTACATTTTTAAATGTGTCCGATGAAATACAAAGCAGAATAGAGACCGTGATAAGAAGTCGCCCAGTATTTATACGACCCCTAGTGAATAATTAGGGAATTAAAGAGGAGTTAAATCAGGCACTATCATGCTTATATAACGGATAACTGGAATCATGCAGAGAAGAATTCGATAATATTTTATAATAATAATTACAATAATAATAATAATAATAATAATAATAAGTGTTCTGAATCTGGATATAAAATTGAGGGAACTACAAAAGGAACGAATACAAACGGTGGAATCATAAACATAAAGGCTTATGAAAATATTTAATTCGATTTGAATTAATTACCGAAAATTTTTAAAAAAATAATCAAATAATTAAAACCAACTTCAGAAAAGAACGGTAATGCTGTAGAACTGAATACAACAAAGATGAGGATACTAGTCTGAATAATTCATGGAATAATGACAATACTTCATCTGAGAACTTTAGACAACACTAGGAAGGCTGTAGAGTTGAATACAACAAAGATGAGGATATTAGCCTGAATAATTGATGGAATAATGACAATACTTCATCTGAGAACTTTAGACAACACTAGGAAGGCCGGAGAGTTGAATACAACAAAGATGAGGATACTAGTCTGAATAATTCATGGAATAATGACAATACTTCATCTGAGAACTTTAGACAACACAAGGAAGGCTGTAGAGCTGAATACAACAAAGATGAGGATACTAGTCTGAATAATTCATGGAATAATGACAATACTTCATCTGAGAACTTTAGACAACACTAGGAAGGCCGGAGAGTTGAATACAACAAAGATGAGGATACTAGTCTGAATAATTCATGGAATAATGACAATACTTCATCTGAGAACTTTAGACAACACTAGGAAGGCTGTAGAGTTGAATACAACAAAGATGAGGATACTAGTCTGAATAATTCATGGAATAATGACAATACTTCATCTGAGAACTTTAGACAACACTAGGAAGGCTGGAGAGTTGAATACAACAAAGATGAGGATACTAGACTGAATAGTACATGGAATAATGACAATACTTCATCTGAGATATTTAGACAACACTAGGAAGGCCGAAGAGTTGAATACAACAAAGATGAGGATACTAGTCTGAATAATTCATGGAATAATGACAATACTTCATCTGAGAACTTCAGACAAAACTAGGAAGGCTGGAGAATTGAATACAAAAAGATGAGTATATTAGTTTGAATAATTCATGGAATATTGAGAATGATTCATCAATAAATCTCAAGCTCAATACATATGTGTTGGCCTGAATCGAAAATACTCTTGGATAATCCTTGATGTTTTGAAGAAACACTCATGTTCAACAAAAAAGGCGCCAAGAAACGAAGTTGAAAACACTACTCCGAAATAGTCGATTCACGGGAATAATTCATAGTAGATTCTCAATTATCGGACTCTGCTGCATTTGAGGACTTAACACGATGAACGTTTTCATCAAAATAACAAATATAACGATAGTTCTTTTGTAATAAGGTCCAGAGAATTCATGCTTCGGCAGCCACTCTGTTTCGAAGGTTGATGCTAAATTGTTTTTATAATCAATGATACCTGTAAAATAAATGAGTAAGTTGAAGAAGTGAAGATGATCAGAATAAGGAAGATAGATAATATTTGACTCATGAATTGAAATTCTTTTTTTTTTGTGGTGTTCATGGAAACATTCATGCAGTTCTAAGTGGTTATTTCTCGTTAGTTTTGGTATACGTAGAACGTGATGGTGTCTATGGAATCATGGGATATCCTACCTGTAAAAGACTTTCAGAACTAAAGCATGGAGCATATCGAAACATTGATCATAAAAATAGTAATAGAATAGACACATACATTTTTTAATCGGTTCCACCACAAGGAAAGCAGTATAGCCACTAGCACTAGCACTACATATATATATATATATATATATATATATATATATATATATATATATATATATATATATATATTGGACGTCTAGCCACACTGATGAGCTGTGAAACAGCGAAACAGTCTGTCTGTGGATGACAAAAATATTGGCTCCTGAAAAATTAATTTCGGTTGAGCTCTTTGGTTTGAGGTGTGAGTTTGTAAACAGTGACTATTTAAGCTAATATTGCACGACTCTTCGGCAGAATTGAGTCACTGTCAGTCACTGTGTGTTTATCTAAATCTAAAAATAAACACGCTAAATTTCACCTTCATCCCTGCCGTGCTCCGACGGCTTAGTGGGAGAAGTTCCGACTGACGGGTTTCGATCCTAGCTAGAGGCAACCGGACGTCTAGTCACACTGATGAGCTGTGAAATAGCGAGACAGTCTGTCTGTGGATGACAAAATATATATATATATATATATATATATATATATATATATATATATATATATATATATATATATACATTTGTGTATTTAGGCAGCAATCTTTCTTTCATGCACATTTCATTGAATACGACAGACAAGGTGCTTTGATTTATTTTTTCATACAATTTCTCATGTGATCTAATAATCTTTTTCTTTTCAGATGGTAAATTATATAAAAACTGTAAGAATGTTCTTTTTATCCGACCGCTTTCGGCTATACATTTAGCCATTTTCAAGGATGAAATATTTTAACTGTTAAAGATTTAGTGTGAGTCTTCTTTATTAAACATGTTGTAGCGTGGCCTATATAAGAGCAGGTGGGGGGAATTAAGAACAGAAACATTAGTAATGGGGAGAAAGAGAAAAGGTTCAATCAGGTGGTCAGTAGATAGCGATTGACATTGCATATAATGTTTTGCAGATTAACGTTGCCTGGAAAGCAAGGAGTCGCAAGCGATTCCCACAAATGAGAAGGGCGAAAGAAGAAACTGTAATCATAGAACTTACATCTACATCTATCTAGCTCTACAATAAATTGAGGATATATACGCCGCCAGTCGAGTAAATTTATTATGTCTAGGTGCCATAGCGAAGCGCTCATCCTAACAATTACCATGAAAGGATTTATAAGAAAGGCAATCTTACGGCGGTAGAAAATGTAGCCGAGCCGCCAGATCAGGACCAATAATATTGCTGATTCTTCATTGGGTCTTATCGAGGATCTCCAGAAAAAAAAAATAGCAGGGGTACCAAACCATATATAGCAACAATATTCTAAGCCGAATAAATAACTCACAGAGGGAAATTAGTCCCCCATTCCCGCGAGATCGCGTAAAAGATAAGTAGCCGTATTCTGAATAAACAGGTGATGAGCAAAGAAGGCTTGGAATTGACAAAATAGCG
Organism: Acanthosepion esculentum; assembly: GCA_964036315.1. Classification (NCBI taxonomy): domain Eukaryota; kingdom Metazoa; phylum Mollusca; class Cephalopoda; order Sepiida; family Sepiidae; genus Acanthosepion; species Acanthosepion esculentum. The sequence goes on along the minus strand of OZ038507.1, from coordinate 33,620,679 downwards.
ACCGTTTGCAATGTTGCATCTATAGGAAAGAGGATGAATATTGGAGAATAATATTAAAAATTCCCCCTCCCAATAGGAGGAGATAGGTTTTACTATCGTCCGGTTCACAATCCTTCCCTGTCTTTTGAACAGCAGGAGAGTTTTAATTCTTGTTCCCTCTTTAGGACTGTGTTTCATGTTCTTTCTAAAGTCTATTTCAACTCTATACTTCTAACGTCACCAGACAAACTCCAGAGGCCTTTTGACTAATTATTTTCTCTCCTCCGCCCAGTAAATAGGTTTGCCTATTGTCCGCTACACATTCCTCCCCAATCTTTTGAACAGGAATAGAATTTTATCCCTTGTTTCCTGTTTAGCATTGGGCTTCCGGTTTCTTCCACTCTATACATCTAACGTCTCCGCCTGAAATGTGAAATTTTATTCAGTAGGAGTAGATAGGCTCGCCTATCATCTGGTTCACACTCTTCCCTAGTTTTTCGAACAGGAGTAGTGGTTTATCACTTGTTTCTTGTTTATAATTGGGTTTCTGGTCCCTTCTAAAATATACTTTAATACTAGATTCCTAACGTCTCCGCCTGGACTCTGAAATTTTATTCGTTAATTAAATCTTGAACTCTTCAAGTCTAGAACATTAATCTGCCCTCTCCTAAGAACATTCGACCGTGGTTTAAACAGTTTCAGGAGAGTGGGTGTCTTTGTAAGGAAAATAGGTCCAGGACGGTCACGAGTTTCGGAGGAACAAGTGCTGAGAATCCGTGTTCCGTTTGAAGGGAGTTCACGGAAGTCTACAAATCGAGCTGGCCCTGAGCTTGCGATTTTTCTCTCCTCTATCTGGCGTGTGCTAAGAAGACGTTTACATTTGAAAGCTTACAGACTATGCCTCGTTCAGGCATTTACCAAGCTCTTTGTGTTTGGCCTGCGAGGATGCTGTGTGATTTTTTTCTTGTGGGGATACGTAAAAGATCGCGTTTATGTTTCATCATTGCCCACTAACCTCGATGACATTAACATCGAATAACAAAAGCGATCAACTCAGTTGGTCGTGATATGCTGATACGCGCCTGGAAGGAATTCTCTTATCGCCTTGATGTTGCCCGTGATGAAGGTGGTGGCCAAATGGAACATAGCAATATATTTCACAATGATGATGAACTGTTTACTCCGACATCCAGTGTATGTCCTATGCGTGTAGGTGGCAGTGGGTAGAAGTAGTAGCTTTTTTTACTCGGCTGCTGCCTTTATTATAAAGATGGACGAGCAACACTGGTCTTCACCCATCCCCTAAATCTCCACGCGCCAAACCCTGTAAACCGCTTCAGCAGGCGGGCTAACTCACGTGAAATTACCATCGAAAGGCGCTGCACTCTTCTGTGCACTGGTAGTATCCGAGAGGTATAACTCCGGGATAATAAAACCTGAGGGGTGTTGTTAATTGTGTTCGTGGCAAATATTTGCACCAACTCCTTGTTATCAGCACTTCCAATAAGTGTGGCTGGTTCTACACAAGCCTTCACCACTCGAAACAAATCTTTTGTGTGGATAGTCTGCAGTTCAGTTCTGTGTTCTTTCTTTGCTATTGCATCTGAGCGACAAGTCCACTGGCGAGAGAGTTAAGGCGACAGGGATAGGTACAGGATTAAAAACTGGACTGAAAGACACTTATACGTCGAAAACGACGGGAGAGTACATCATATGTATATATATATATATATACACACACACACACACACACACACACACAGACACACACACACACACACACACACACACACACACACACACACACACATATATATATATATATATATATATATATATATATATATATGTATATATATATTATAATAATATTTTTAGTTTTTAAAAATATGATTCCTCCGCTACATAAGAGTTCTCATGTTTCAAAAGCAAGAGCCGAGACCCCTAACATAATTTTTTAAGTTATGCAGTGTTAAGGTGTCTGGACCCGCTTCCTTGTCAAGCGAGAATTTGGGAATAAGCTATCTTTTGGTTAGCTAGTGTTTATAAGTACGGTATCATTGGAACATTAGTTGCTATGGAAACGGCTAGTTTCGGCCGTTGAAGTTAGGTGGTTTAAGGGGCTAAGAATTAAGAATTAATTTTTATCTACAGGCCAGTCCCTTTCCAAAAATGCGTATCAAGTTACAATGGTGATTCTATGTCCAGAGTGGTTTTGGCTTATGCTAGTCAGACGACGTCTTTTTTATTTATGGGATTGCCTTGAGTCGTTGAGTGACTAGAAGGTTATGTTTCATTATTATCTATTTGATCTGTTTGTTTATTTGTTTATTTACATGGCTTTTTTTATCAAAGGGTTTTTCTCAATAATTATTGGGCTGAGTTTTTTAAGGCTTTTAAATTATGGACTTAATTTGTTTTTGTATATATATATATATATATATATATATATATATATATATATATATATATATATATATATATATCGCCCAGTTCATAGACCTCCCTGGTCTTTTGAACAGGAGTAGGTGTTTATACTTTTGTTTCCTGTTTAGGATTAGATTTCGGGTTCTTCATAAAATCTACTTCAAGTATATACTCCTAACGTCTCCGCCTGGGCTCTGAAATGTTATTCGTTAATTAAATCTTGACCTCTTCTAGTCTAGAATTATCTGCCTATCTTTCCTGTTATTCTGCCCTTTCTTACGCTAATACAACTCCACACATTAACCGTCTACCTCGAGTGGCCCTTAGGCCTTGTATTGGGTCAACATTATTAAACAGAAAAAAATCCCAGAAAAAAACATAAGGCGTGGAAAAATTTGACACTCACAGGACTTATAAACAAGAGGAAAACGCTTCGGAACAATGAGTGAAAGGGATAGGACGTTGTGGAGAGTTATGAGCGCCTACGTCCTGAAGCGACATGCTATATAGAAAAAGGCTGTGCAACAAGTGACCGATCAATACCTCCACTGTCGGACGAGCTGACTATAATAAACTACACTATATTTGGAGGCGAAAAAGGATTACGTTGACCTTTCGAAAAGCGATGAGTCGTGTGACACATGAATGTGGTGGGGATTTGGGAAAGACCTTCAACAAAAATGGAGGATGTCAGTGAGGGCAGGCCAGCACATTCCCGGGCTTAGCCGAAGACGGGGATGGGGGTGATTACCAGGGTCTCGTAGCGGTGCGAAACGAATGAGACGTGTGTCCAAGCGCGCCAGTGCATATGATGAGATTTGCCTCGTTTTCAGAAACGTTTTCAATATCACCCTACCATGCACCCATTAAGCACTGCCACTGACACTAGCTCCCCACACTCCAACTCCCAGTCGGTGAATTCCCGTTACGAATTGCATCTGACAGGTATTGTGCACATAAACCACGCTTGCAAAAATGGAACCCCCAATACCCGCAAGGGGTGGTGCGCTAGCGTAGTGTGAAGGGTTCGTGGTCTGTTAATAGACTGGGGCTTTTCACTCATTTTGTGACGCGGTTTTCTCTTCGCTGAGACCCATTTACACACCCTGTCTTTTTCTCATCGTCTTTCCCCCTTCATTCATTCATTAATTCATTCATTCATTCATTATTTCATTCATTCATTTCCTGCTTAATTTCTCTTGCATTCCACCTTCAGTTTACTTTATTTTCCACGCTATTTCTTTCATTTATTCATTCATGTTTCGTTTGTGCTTGACAGTTTCTTTTCATCATATCTTTTTCTTACCTTTCTTTCTTTCTTTCTTTCTTTCATTCATTCATTCTTTCTTTCTTTCTTTCTTTCTTTCTTTCTTTCTTTCTTTCTTTCTTTCTTTCTTTCTGTTCCTGGCCGGTTTCATTTGGTTGTACTCATTCTATTTTTCATTCTTTCTTTCTGGTCTACTTTTTTCTTTCTTCCTTTTTCATTTATTTTCCGTGACCACTTCTTATGCTTGTTTTCATTCATTCATTTGTTTTTTTTCTTTCATACTTTCTTTTTCTTTCCTTCTTTCCTTCCTTCTTTCTTTCCTTCTTTCTTTCTTTCTTTCTTTCTTTCTGTTTCTGATCCGTTTCATTCGCTCAATTATTCCTATATTTCATTCTTTCTTTCTGGCCTTCTTTTTACCTTCTTTTTTTTATTCATTTATTTTTCGTGACAGCTTCATTCTCACACTCGCTTTCATTCAATCATTCATTCATTCGTTTCATTCTTTCTTCTTTCCTTCTTTCCTTCTTTCTTCCCTTCTGTTTTTGATCCGTTTCATTCGCTCATTCATTCTTATTTTTCATTCTTTATTTTGGCCTTCTTTTTCCATCTTTTCTTTATTGATTTATTTTTCGTGACCGCTTCATTCTCATACTCACTTTCATGCATTCATTCATTCATTCATTCATTCATTTGTTCTCTTTTTCTTTCTTTCTTTCTTCTTTCTTTCTTTGCTATTCTTTCTTTGTTTCTTTTTTCTCTTCCTTCTTCATTTTATTCATTTATTTTTCGGGAAGGATTATCTCTTATATCTTCACCCTTTCTTTCCCACTTTCTGTACCTGAATAATTTCATTCATTCATTCATCCATTATCTCCTTCTGTTCCACTTTCTTTCTTCCTTCTTTCTTTTATTCTTTTATTTTTGTGACAGATTTTTCCCATATCCTCTTTCGCCTTTTCTCTTTCTCTTTGTCATTCTTCCTTTCTCTTCGTCGTTTTCTTTCATTTTTATTGGATTTCTGGATTTTTTTTCGTTCGCTTCTCTTACTTTTTATTCTTTATTATACAACTCTTATTCTCATTCACATTCAGTTTTTTTCATCAATTTCTTACAAAATCATATTTTATTGTTCATTTATTTATTATATTTTCTTCGTTTCTTTATTTGCCAATCTTTCTTTCCTTCTTCCTTCCTTTGTCATTCTTTCTTTCGTTCGTTCTTTGCCATTTGACTCTTTTTTAATAATTCACATTCATTGGTACATTCCTTTCACTCTAAAGTATATCATTTTTTTACTTTCTTTTTACTTTCTTTCTTTTCTAACTTTCATTCTTTCTCATTTCTCTCACTTTCTCATTTATTTCCTTATGTCATTTCATTAACGTTCTTTCGCGTTAATTTTTCGTAATCATTCGCTTTTCTTATTCTTTATAATTTATGTCGCTGTAAACTTTGATAGCTTTCTTTCATGTTTTCTTTCATTCTCATTTATTTCTTTTCATTTTTCTTTTGTTTTCAAATCTTCATCTTTCATTTCTGTTTGCTTTTTTCCAAAATTTTTCAATTTTTTCTCTCGTTCAGGCTTTCTATTTTCTTCTTTTTCATATACATATTTTATTTTTCACATTAATTTCTGTATTTTTCATTTTTCTTTTTTTTGTGGGGAGGGTGCCTTTTTCATTCAGCTTTTTGCATTTACTTTTTTGTTCTTTCTTTCTTTCTTTCTTTGCTATTCTTTCTTTCATTCTTTCTTCCTTTGTCATTCTTTCTTTTTTGCTATTCTTTCTTTCTTTCCTTCTTTCTTTCGTTCTTTGCCATTCTTTTTTCTTTCCTTCTTTCTTTCTTTGCCATTCTTTCTTTCTTTCTTTCTTTCTTTGCTATTCTTTCTTTCATTCTTTCTTTCTTTGCCTTTCTTTCTTTCTTTCTTTCTTTCTTTGTTATTCTTTCTTTCTTTCCTTCTTTCTTTCTTTCTTTGACATTCTTTTTTCTTTCTTTCCTCCTTTCTTTCCTTGACATTCATTTTTCTTTCTTTCTTTCTTTCTTTGCCATTCTTTTTTTCTTTCCTTCTTTCTTTCTTTGTCATTCATTCTTTCTTTCTTTCCTTCTTTCTTTCTTTGCCATTCTTTTTTTCTTTCCTTCTTTCTTTCTTTGCCATTCTTTCTTTCTTTCTTTGCTATTCTTTCTTTCATTCTTTCTTTCTTTCTTTGCCTTTCTTTCTTTCTTTCTTTGTTATTCTTTCTTTCTTTCCTTATTTCTTTCTTTCTTTCTTTGACATTCTTTTTTCTTTCCTTCCTTCTTTCTTTCCTTGACATTCATTTTTCTTTCTTTCTTTCTTTGACATTCTTTTTTTTTCCTTCTTTCTTTCTTTGCCATTCTTTCTTTCTTTCTTTCTTTCTTTCTTTGCCATTCTTTCTTTCTTTCTTTCTTTCTTTGCTATTCTTTCTGTCATTCTTTCTTTCTTTGCCTTTCTTTCTTTCTTTCTTTGTTATTCTTTCTTTCTTTCCTTCCTTCTTTCTTTCCTTGACATTCATTTTTCTTTCCTTCTTTCTTTCTTTGCCATTCTTTCTTTCTTTTTTCTTTCTTTCTTTCTTTCTTTCTTTCCATGACATTCTTTCATTCTTTCTTTCTTTCTTTCTTTCTTTCTTTCTTTCTTTCTTTCTTTGACATTCTTTCTTTCTTTCTTTCTTTCTTTCTTTTTTTCTTTCTTTATTTGCGTTTCATTTCTCTTTCATTCGTTTTCTATTAATTTCTTCCTTTTTTCTCTCTTCTTTTCTTAGATATTTCTTTCTCTCTTCAGTTATTTCCTTTCTCTTCCTCTTATTTCTCTTTCTCTTTCTTTCTTTTTCCCCCCTCTGACTCGATGTCTTCTTTCATTGCCTGGATGTTTGTCTGAATATTGCATAGACCAGCAACCAGACACTATCACCACACAACCACCCACTCATGTAGTTTCAATGACACCACTAACGCTAAGACCCTTTTTCTCTCTTTCACCGACCGTCTACTTCACCTGTCTCAATGTTTCTACAAACATAAATTCTATTTCCTTCGTAGCAACCGACGCCTCCTCCAAACCCTCACGCCTGCACGCGACCCGTCCACTCCGGGTTCCATCTTTTGCGATTTCACTGGTTCCAGTTCGTTATTAATGTTACCACAACCGGGCACTAGCATTTTACAGATCACTGAGTCAAAGAAATGCCAAAGGAGTCGGTGTTTTGATAATATACAACTACTACAACGATAACAGTAAAAGGCTCTCCCACAAACCTGTCATCAGTGGATGACCTCGGAATTAGACATGGTTTCCCTTCTGAAACATTATTAACAGAAAACTAAAGCACGCCAGCAATACCTCACGATATCATAGCCTTGTTATATACCGTATTTGACAGCATAAAAGATGCACTTTAAAAATTGCCTAAAATCAACCGGATTGTAAAGTTGAGACTTCCTGTAGGATAATTTTGTCCCCCAATGCTCTAAAAGTATTCCTCTAACGGTGTCTATCTACCTATCTCGACCCGATAACATTATTTACTCAAAAAAAAAAAATCCAAGAAAAAAAAATTGCTTCGTAATCATGAAACGGGATCGTCAAGCCAATGCTACATACAGTTTTATAGTCAGAGTTAGTTTCTCCTAGACCGGTTTGGTATCCGGTAAATTGCTCGACAGTAAATTGCTCGAAAAATAATTTCTCGGACTATCAATTGCTCGAGAGGCAGATTGCTCGAAACCTGTGGTTGCAAAAATTGTTTCTAATATGTACTATAAGATAAAATAATATAGTTTTATTGTTGTTAACTTCTCGAGCGCTCCTCTCTGCGGCTGCTCGGTCTCGCGCTGTCCGCTGATCTGAGATGGAACAAATACATCGAGTCAGTTGCATCATCGACCGCAAGGAAAGTTGGTTCCCTGTGCCGAGCCAGGAAATTCTTCACCCCGGAATCGATCTTCCAAGTCTATAAATCGACCATTCGCCCTTGCATGGAGTATTGCTGCCATATATGGTCTGGAGCCCCTGCTCTTTGCCTCAGGGTTCTTGATAAGATCCAGAGACGGATATGCAATGTGATTGGCCCTGATCTGTCATCTCGTCTGCAGTCGCTCTCTCACAGACGCGATGTTGCCTCGCTCTGTCTTTTTTACAAATACTTTCACGGTAATTGCTCCGAGGAGCTGCTTTCGCTTGTCCCTAGGCGTCGTGAATTTAAACGCCCTACCAGGCTGGCATCCCGTTCCCACCCCTTCACCGTTGAAACTGTTAGATGTAGACGTCTCTTCTACTCCAATAGCTTCATGTCTCGCACATCTCGCCTGTGGAACTCCCTTCCCTATTACTGTTTCCCTGACAAATACAATATCCAGCGGTTTAAGTGTAGCGTCAATCGACATCTCCAGTTGCCTTGATCTATCCACTTCCCTTCTCCAAATCCTTTCACCTTTCATTCCTATCTGCTCTCGCTCCAAATCTTCTGTAACTCCCTTGCCTTGATCGACCCACTGTCTTTCTCTTTCTCCACATCCTCTCCTTTACCACTCCTATCTGCTCTTCCTCCATCCCTTCTATAACCCCTTGCGTGATAGTGGCCTCCAGCCTTGCTTGGGGTGATACGCTTAAAAAAAAAAACAAAAAAAAAAATGAACAGTTAATATTAAAGAACGAGTACATTTGTATAGCAGGTATTTTTTTTTTGTACATTGCTTTTTTGTCATAGTTTAAAATAAAGGGTGCATTTTTATTATTACAGTGTAACCCGGATATAAGAGACCCGGATATAAGATAAACACGGATATAAGAGAGATTTTCTCTGGTCCCAAATTAGAGCCTGTGTTAATGTATATGTAATAGACCAAACCCGTATATAAGAGAAACCCGGATATAAGAGACTTCGTATACGGTCCCGGCAACTCTCTTATATCCGAGTTACACTGTACTACTATTCTTCGTGATTTAAAATAAATATAACTATTGTTGCTATATAGTTACTCTATTAGTATGAAATATTATATGTAACACTTCTTAAATATTCTTCAACATTGTTTGTTGTGTCATAGTTTGATACAATGTTCTTTAATCGCGTTGCACAGTCACGTGACTTTTTTCTGCCCCCCCCCACTGCACTCACTCCTCCCACATATTTCACTTTTCACAATTCTTGTAAACTTCTTAATTTCTTTGCGCATTTCACATTTCTAGTAAATCTTATTGTCCACTGTTTTGTCCTTAATATATAGATATATCCATCCATACACAACTTCTTTCCTTTTTCGCTCTTAATAAAAGTTATGTCCATCACTACGGTTCGAGATCTTCAAAATGACTGAAATAGAAATAGAAAACAAATATAGGAGAAAAAAAGGGGGGAGAACCACACGTACAGAGAGTAGCCTTGCCAAGAGAGAAAGTCCTAGAAGACTGACTGCTAAAGTGAGTGTTGTGGCTTCGAGCAATCTGCCTTTATAGCAATTGATAGTGCTAGAAATTATTTTTCTAGCAATTGATTTCGAGCAATTTACCTAGATCTGACCGGTTTCTACCCAATACTATACAACCAAGTCTGTCCTACTATTTACCAATTCCTTGGTGGGAAGAACAGGATTCATACCTTTCCCAAAGGTATTATTAGCCATAACCGAATGTAATGGATTCGACTGGAATTCTAACTCGGTTCGGCAGATTCGTCAATCTAAGCTGCTATCCGTTACTGCACAGTGTTTCAGATCTGTCCAAACATTGAGTACAACTACAATATCTGCAATCCTCGTTTTCTGGATGCAATATCTATTGTATCTAGTGTTTTCGAGATAACAGCGTGTTATGGTGTTTAACCGATTTTTGAAGAATGGGTGAAGCAAGAGATTCGCAGCTTTTTCAAAGGGCTTTGTGCGAAAGTGTTGTAGAGTTACTTTCCGCAGTGGAAACTGTATTTGGACTAAATTCGGTCCTAAATAGGTTCAACGTACAAAAACGTTAGGAACTTGTTATAATAAGTATTACGCAGAGTAATCTAGTTGTGGTAGCTGACTACTTTCGTATTCGACTCCCAGTCGACCCTCCCTGACTCCTACTTATATTAGGTGGGAGAGTCTATTATCTATAGACTAGATGTGTTTCACCATAACACAGAGAGAAATAAATAAGGAAGACAAACCAATAGGTAAGTAATGAAATAGGTGGTTTACTCCACGAAGGCACACCTAGCAATTGACCTAATGCTAACTCGGTATTTACCCGAACTCTCCACAGAGCGAGATGTGGCACAAGGCCGGTTTAACGTGGGTTTTTTTCCGAGCCCGTATTCCCAGGAAAGAATTTCCTGTAGACACCGTAATAATGGGGTCGGGTTTGTCTACCTCCCCAGACGAGACTGTCCTTCGGCATAGCCCAGTCTGGGTTCCTATCTGCCCGAAAGCAGGATGTCCGACAAGCACTAAGAGCTTAGCGCGCAGCTAAGACCTAATGCTAACTCGGTATATATCCGATCTTCCAATGGGCGGGATGTGGCACAAGGCCTGTTTAACTTGGGTTTCTTCGAGCACGTAGGCCCGAGCAAAAATTCTACGTAGACCCCGTAATAATGGGTCGGGTTTGTCTACCTCCCCAGACGAGACTGTCCTTCGGCATAGCCCAAGTCTGGCTTCCTCTCTGCCTTCGGGCAGAGAGTTAAACAAGCGCTACGAGCTTAGTACGCGACAATTGGGGTCTATTTCAAATTCGAGTATCCACTATAATAGCGTTTTTAAGTAATAAAGAAGTGTAAGTTCAGGGTAAATCCTTGATGTCCATGTTTATCGGTTCATAGTCAGAAAGCTTCTCCAAATCTTTCGGAAAATATACACTAAAAGACACAGAAAGGCCAAGAGAAAATGGAACGAGCAAGAGATCTGAAAAGTATTTGTTTTTCAACATAATCTCCTCCATTGTCAATGCACTTAATTTATTCAGGTGAATATTACTCACATAGCTTGAATATTATACAGTGAAAATTTCATATCAGAATTCAACGAAGAACTACGTGTCAGTTTGCGGAGTTAGCTCCCTCCATATATTCTCGTAATATTTTTTTTCAATCGAGACGAGATTTACGTTCAAGAGTATGTTTTCGTACATTCTTTTTTACATGGAGCCCGTTTTCTCTGGGTTTTTTTTTTAAATTTTTCTTCTGAATTTTTTTGGCAGCTTCTTTATTTATCATGATTAAATATTTTGTTTTGCTTCGAGGCAAGAAATAAGTTTGATGTTAAATTGTCGAACAGAAAATGCGCAGATCGCCTTGTGTTTTGTGCATTCAAGCAAAGAATTTAGTTTTGTTGAGCAAACAGAATTAAAGACAGGGCGTTTGGTTTTGGAGGTTAATTTACCTATGTTCACAAATTAAAATAAATGCTGCATATCAAAGGTTAAGAAAAAAAAGAAAGAAAGAAAGAAAAAAAGAAAGAAAGAAAAAGAATGAAAATATTCAGTTGCAGTTGAAAAGAAAGAGAGAAGGTAAAGGAAGTAAGGACAGATTATGAAATATTATGTTATTCTTAGTCGCTGAATAAACTATAAAATGCGATTAGGTTGAAAAGAAAGAAAGAAAGAAAGAAAGAAAGAAAGAAAGAAAGAAAGAAAGAAAGACGCAGAAAGGAAAGGAGTAGAATGAAAGAAAAAAGGAAATGAACTAGGAAAAACAAAAAAGGAAAAGAAATAAAGAACAACAAAAAAGGAAAAAAACAAAAAAAAGGAAGAAACAACAAAGAAAAAAGAAAGAAAGAAAGAAAATGTATTGAGGAAGACGGAGAAAGAAAATCATTAAAACGAAAAAGGAAAAAAACAACGATGAAAAAACAAGCAAGAAAGAAAGAAAAAAGAAAGAAAATGGAAGAAAAACGAAGAAATAAAGAAAAACAGTATAAAGAAAGAAAGAAACAAAGAAAAAAGAAATAACAAAAGTAAGGAAGAACAAAAGAAAGGAAGAAAGATAGAAAAAAGAAGGAAAAAAGAAAAAAAAGAAAGAATTATATTTAATGTATTTGAAAAGAAAGGAGAAGGTGAAGCAACTAAGGAAAAATTACAAAATATTAATTTTTTCTTAGACGTCGGAAGCAAGAAAGAAAAATAAACAAAATGGAAAAGAAAGAAAGAAACAAAGAAAGAATGAGAGAAAGAAAGAAAAGAATTGAATGAAGAAAGACACAGAAAGTAAAAGAAAGAAAGAAACAATGAAAAAGGGAGAAACGACAAAAAAAGCAAGTAAGAATGAAAGACAGAAAGAAAGAATGAAAATGAATTAAGAAATACGCATAAAGGAAAAGGAAGAAACAATGAATGAATGTAAAGAGAAAGAAAGAAAGAAAGAAAGAAAGAAAGAAAGAAAGAAAGAAAGAAAAATAAACCAAAGAACGAAAGAAAAAAGAACTTATTCAATGTAGTTGGAAAGAAAGGGAGAAGGGGAATGAAGTCCGAAAATTTTACAAAATATTAAATTATTCTTAGTCATTGCAGAAAATAAAAGATGCGATCAGGTTGAAAGAAAAAAATAAAAGAATGCAAGAAAGAAACGAAGTATGAAATAAAGAAAGAATGAAAGAAAAAAATGAAAGAAAGTAAGAAAATGAATGAAGAAACACGTAAAAAGAGAAAAAAAAGAAAGAAACAATGTAAAATGAAGAAACAAAGAAGAAAAAAGCAAGAAAGAAAGAACGAAAAAAGGAAAGAACGAAAGAAAATGAAGATGCAAAAAGGGGAAAAAAAGAAATGGAAAACGAAGAAAACGAAGAAAAAACAAGCAACCAAGAAAAAAAAGAAAAAGAAAAACGAATGGGAAAGAAAGAAATGAAAGAAAAGAAAGAAAGAAATAAAGGAAAAAAATGATGGAAGATAGAAAGAAAAGAAAGAAGAAAGAAAAACTAAAATAAACGAAATAGAAAAAAAAAGATATTTGATATCACTTACTTATTGTGAAATATTGTTAAAGAAAAAGACAACGGAAGAATTTTTTGATGTTTTTTTTTATTTTAGAAGAAACGATTAACGAAATAAAAAGAAAGACAAAGAAAGAGACTCTAAAATCCTTCTAAGAGAGAAAAAAAACATAACTAGTAAGTAAGTGGCGAATGAAAAGACTTCAATTAAAAAAAAAATGAAATTCCGTTTTAAGAAAGAAAGAAGAAAACAGGCGACACAAGAAATGAACAAACGTAAGTGTTTACAGAAGAAAAGAAAATGAAGTTCGTAATGCCCGTATTTAGATGCGAAGCAAACAAAGTGAAACCAAACGAGGCAGCGAAAATCGGGAGCCAGAATAAATAAAATAATAAGAATTGAAGAAACTTCAAACAAATCCCCGGGCAGAGGGAGAAGATCAACCGTTCGTTCAGGCGGACGTTTACATAAACATAAAAAAACAAAAAAAACATGTGGCCCAAAAGTAAAAGCAAATTGAAAAGAACAAACCAAGCGACAATATCATATATATATATATATATATATATATATATATATATATATATATATATATATATATATATATATATATATATATATCCGTCTCGTTATATATATATATATATATATATATATATATATATATATATATATATAGATAGATAGATAGATAGATAGAAAGAAATCTTTATATATATATATATATTGTTTATTTAAGCAGCAATACCACTTCTATACATGTTTCGTTAAAGATCTCTGACAAGGTACTGCGTTTAAACTTTTAATTTAATTTTTCTTGTGTTCGTATAAGTGTTTACTTTTCTGGAGACAAAGTATGTATAAACTTTCCAAATGTTTTGCATTTCAGACCGCTTTTAGCCATTATCAAGGATCAGTTTCTTTTTTTTGTTTTTTGTTTTTTGTGTCTGGGTTGTGTTTATGTATCCAAAGTTATAAGGATGTTTTATTTTCCAAACACGGTCAGCGAATTATGTCCGTGTTTGTAGTTAATGTTAATGAGTGTTTGTTGTTTTTTTCTTTTTTATTATAAAGGCTACCATTATTTTTAATAGTTTTTTTACATGTGGGTGAAGTCATTATGCTTGTATTTTCAACTAGTATGTTTTGGGTGTAGTTTGGTAAGTTTGTGTATGTGTTTGAATGAGTTCTAATGAAGCTGTGGTCCTATAGGTGTAAGGTAAGTCTTCTGGATAGGCATGTAGTAGTGTGAACGATGTAATTATTTACGAGTTTGGTTTGATCAGGAACAGTGTTTTTTAAGGGGCATTTGAACACGTAAATAATGTTGGTTGTTTAGTCTTGATTTTGCAGGTGTGCGTTTTGCTTAAAGATAAGGTAGCTGTTTTAAAGTTTTTGTAATAAATAATTAATTTATATATAGTCGAAATATCGTAAAATTTGTTATATTTATAGAGGAAGCATACTCACTTGTTCGAGAAATAGCATTTAGAGATGTAGACAGTGCGGACTTCGGTATCAACTTTGATTGTTGACTGTTAATTTTAATTGATCTTCAGAATAATTGCCACTACATATTGATATAATTATGTTTTTTTTTGCAGGTTATTATTGTAGGTTTGTGGGTTATTTAAGACTGAAACTTATTTTGGATTGTACGAATAATTATTTCCATTTTTATGAATGAATATTGAATTACATGGAAGTAACAGCGTTTTATTTTTTTTTTCTGATGCAAGTCCAATTATTTAACGCATAGCTGATTCGTAAACAGACTGGGTACAACGCGTACTGCAATTAAAAATCAACGCACATACACAGAGACACATACACATGAGCACGCGCACATACACTCACGCATATATATATATATATATATATATATATATATATATATATATAAATTAATTATTTATTTAAATATTATAACATAAATATGTTATAAAATCACTACAAAAATAGCCATTTTGTTTCAATACTTCTGGTGTCTTATAAAGTGATGTTGTTGAATATATATATATATATATATATGATGTTGAATATATATATATATATATATATATATATATATATATATATGATGTTGTATATATATATATATATATATATTCAACATCATATATATATATATATATTCAACATCATATATATATATATATATACATATATATATATATATATATATATATATATATATATATGTTGTGTATTTAGGCAGCAATCCCTCTTTTATACATTTTTCTTTAATGACGAATGATAAGGTACTGCGATTAATCTTTTTATTTTATTTTTCCTTGTGTTCGTAAAAGTGTTTTCTTTTCTGGACACAAAGTGTATAAAATCTTTCCAAATATTCTGCATTTCCAAGTGGTTTCTGCCATACTTTTAGCCATGATCAAGTTGATTTTATTTTTATTTTTTTAATTGTTTTATTGTTAATTCTTTAATTGAAAGTTTGTGTTGTGTATCTAGAGTTATTGGGAATATTTCTTTTCCAAATATTGTCAGCCCTTTTGGTCGTGTTTACAATTAATGTTATTGATTGTTGGATTTTTCGTTTTTAATATAAGGGCTTCCTTTATTTTTAATCTTTTTTTACATGTTGATAAGGCTATATATATATATATATATATATATATATATATATATATATATATATATATATATATATAGCCTTATCAATTTTTGAAATTAAATAAAGCTAGTAAAATTAGATATGTCTTGAAGCTGTTTGTTCTGTTCTGCACAGATAACTGTTTTTATATATAGCTAAAAATCTTTAAGATATAAATCCGTCGTATGGAAACGGTACAGTAAAGGCTATTAAAAAGCAATACGGTCGCTGAATAAGGCTAATGAAAACAGAATGTGTCGAACTCCGGCTTTTAACTTTAACAGACCAATGCATTACATTTGCCAAACAAACATATGTATTTAAATAAAGTAAGCATTGTTCGCCATTTGCTATGAAAAACATTGTTTTTATGGTAAATACTATTCAACATGGCTGCCATTACTATTGATGTAAGTTTTAAATGCGTATACATACACTGTATGACACTTAAAGTAGTACATCCTTTTTAATAAATGTTATATATATATATATATATATATATATATATGTATATATATATATATATATATATATATATATATATATAATAGAGTTCTTTTGAGCCTATTTGATTTACTCACCAAATGAAAAATTGTTTTCTATAGCGACGTGAAAATATTTAAGCTTTTCAGTCGCACTATTGATACATTTCACTTTTGAATAAATTCCACCAGAAAGCAGCTTGTCTGCAGACTAACAATTTTAATGAAATTATAAAAATGTAACCACGGCTTGTAACGTTATTTAACAGAACAATGCATTACATTCGCAAAACAAACATATTTATTTACTTAAATGAACGCGTTGTTTTCCATTCTTTGTTTCTGAGGTGCATGACCTTCAACAGGCGCGACATTTCAAGTCGGTGCAAATTTACAGTCTAATCCACATAGATAAAACTACGGTTTTTTTTTGGGGGGGGGGTAGTCAATTTGTATTGGCTTTCAAACAAATCAGTTTTTAGGAGGCTCTCAAAAGGAACTTTCTCAGTTGAATAAAATTGTGTCAAAATATCACTCTGTTTATTTCAAAGTTATTTCAAATTTTAAAATAGATGTAATTTTTTTTTCCTTTGACAGGCTATATATATATACAAATATATATATATAAGTCAGTAATCCCTGACGATCCGCTTAAGTGAAATCGTGGTAGGTTTGTCTGGCTCTTTAGGTTTAACTTAGGCTTGCTCTACTTAGCGTATTGAGCACTTTACTTAGTTATTTTACTTACTCGTATCGGTTTTTTTTTTCTTTGGGCTCTGAACTTGGATGCTAGACGATTGTCTTCGGCTGACATACATGTTCACTGTTCTTTCTTTTTTTGTACCTTTTTTCCCTTTGGTATTGGTTTGTTTATTTACAAATCAAGACACTGAATGTATCAATCTGTTCATTATCACGGTCATTTCATATTTAACATTTATTAATTTATTTATTACTTCATTCACTTCTCCCTTTCTTTCCAACTACATTGAATAAGTTCTTTTTTCTTTCGTTCTTTGTTTTTTTATTTTTCTTTCTCTGCTTCTTTCTTTCTTTCTTTCTTTTTTTCTTTCTTGTTTCCTAGCTCATAACATTCATTCATTCTTTCTTTCTTTTCTTTTATGCGTATTTATTAATTCATTTTCTTTCTTTCTTTTCTGTGACAGATTATATATATATATATATATATATATATATATATATATATATATATGTGTGTGTGTGTGTGTGTGTGTGTGTGTGTGTATCTGTTCATTATCTATATATCTCACTCATTACATATCTATATCTATCTATCTATCTATCTATCTATCTCAGTGATTTTATATCTATTTATCTAATATATATATATATATATATATATATATATATATATATATATATATATAGAGAGAGAGAGAGAGAGAGAGAGAGAGAGAAACTGATACATATACAACAACAAAACCTAGACTGGTGATTAAGTTTCTGGTAGCACCAGGGGTTATTTCATAATCAAAAATTGATGTAATTTCTTGCCTGTTACAGACGACATATATATATATATATATATATATATATATATATATATATATATATATATTCTATGTGACACGTTGATGAAGCGTCGTTGCATTATTATAGTTGCTGCATAAACCAGTTGTTTTGAGTGGCCACACAGAAAAAAATCCAAAGGATTGAGTTCGGGGGAACTTCCAGTCCATGGAAGCAGTTCTCCCCTACCTATCCATCTTTCATCGATGTTTATAGGGATGTTTTCTCGTTTTCACTCTCGCGTGGTCATATGTGATGTCATGGGCCGAGGTGTGATTTTCGCTTCCAGCGTCTCGTATTCACGAGTTTATCGTTGCTTGGAAATCTTCCATGCAAGCAAAAACAGACTATCATTGTTTCTATGTCCGTGTATTGTCTAATATATTGTAGTAATCTTTGATAATGGCTTATTTAAGCCCAAAGCTTACATAGAATTAAAAAACATATATCAATATGGTTATTTTTCTTGCGTCTTTCAATGATAATGTTATTAAGCTTATATATGTATATATATATATATAAAGAAAAACATACTTATTTTCTAACACACTTACACACACACACACACACACACACACACACACACACACACATATATATATATATATATATATATAACTTGAACTTATTCAATGTAGTTGGAAAGAAAGGGAGAAGTGAATGAAGTAATAAATAAATTAATAAATTTTAAATATGAAATGACCGTGATAATGAACAGATTGATACATATATATATATATATTTATATATATATAATGATTATAATATAAATCTAAATAGTTATACTCGGTTGGAAAAACCTTAGGTATTTTGGCTTGTAATTGAACAAACCAATGCCTAAGGAAAAATACGGGATAAAAAAGAAAGAACTAAGAACATGCAATTGAGGCGAAAAAAATCGTCCAGAATCCAAGCTCAGTGTCCAAAGAAAAAACCTCCAAAACGAGTAAAGCTAAAGTAACTATGTAAAGTGCTCAATACACTAAGTAGAGCAAACCTAACTATGAACCTAAAGAGGCAGGTAAACCTACCTAGGTTTCACCTGCACGGATTGTCACGGCAATCTGGATTGCCCTGACGATCCGTGTAGGTGAAACCTAGGTAGGTTTACCTGCCTCTTTAGGTTCATAGTTAAGTCTTTTTATTATATCCTTACTCTGTCCTGGACATTAAGTTCTACCTGGATTCTATCCTCTTGGAATTATTTTTATACATATATGTATGTGTATGTATGTATGTATATATATTTATATTTTAGATATATGATTGCATATGTATGTGTATATTTACCACTAATATTATATATATATATATATATATATATATATATATATATATATATATAGGCTAACTACTCTACTTAAGGTATCTAGAATGTATATGCCCACTACATCTGCAATTTGGGCAGAATCGAAAGCTCCCATAGGTATATCGAAATTCTCATTATTATTCTTCACCCAACTAGCGTCATTGTATTTAAGTATGGATCTTCTTGACGCTCGAATAATGTCCCGATCATTATCCGTTATTTCGGTATATCCTTTAGCAAAATTAAGGCTGTTAATTAAAATTTCCTCTGAAATAGAAGGGTAAAAATCCAAGATGTCAAATTGGATGAAAGTGGCTCTTCTTTTGTTGGGGATCTTTCGGAACCATTTAATCGTCTCAGCTTTCCAAAGGTTGACTGGGTATTTATCCAGGACACATGATGTAATTTTCTTGATAATACTCTTGGAAATTAATCCCAACTCCGATTTAGAGGGATTAATTAGACGGGACTGCAAGTTACTGACAGGTTTTTTCTTTATATATCCCACACGGGTAAAATATAAGCAAAAGAAGTTGAAAATACTATTTAATATTTATAGGACGCCAGAAATAATAATAAAAAAAATCAACTAAAAAGAGACCGCATCTATCGTAGTCAACGTCTGAATATATCACATCGCATATTTTTCATAATTTGACATCCTCTATTTCACGCCATCTTGGCGTAATAATCTAAAGTTGTGCGTAAAAATCAACAAAAAGAAATAAAGAACCCCGTCAAATAGAATATAGGAACAAAAAGAAAAGCAGATAGATAAATCCCAAGTAATTCTTTAGCGGGAAGACAATGGTAATATGGAATTTGATAAGCTTGATGTTGTCTCACTTATTGGTTGACACATTAAGTCTTCGTGATGGGTCACTTCCTGCTTATCGCCCACTAATAACTGGGTTGATTAAATAAAATGGCCTTGATTTAATCTAATCGCTAGTTTAAAATGAAAACGAGGCTCTTGTCATTCAATCAAAAAATACCCATCCCCCTCACAAATCCACTTAGGACGTTTTGTCAAAAGCAATTTTATCCACTCTCTATAGATTTTCCCAACTCTGCTGAAGCCAATTTAAAATCCCGACAAACCACTAATTACCGAAAATTGGAATATTTTATCAATTCTCCTTCCATTACCTGACGATATTTTCTCAGGCTGAGTGTTATTTCAGCTGGTAAAATCAGTTTATTTTAAACTAGTTTTATTCCAAAGAGACCAAGCTGTTTAAATAATGTTTTCAAGAATATCGCAAAGGGAGGGGGTTTTAAAGAAATGGTTCTCGCGAATTTTACAAAGATGGAAATTAAAGTAACAGATCTTTACTAAAATGCATCCTGCAAATTGGCGCTGCATCTTCGAGACTAGAATATTCAACGGTTTTGATTGTCTACACCTAATTACAGAGGAGGAAGTTTAGTACGTTTCACTAAAATTAGGTTTGATAAATTACGGACATGTCTACGAGATCGGTGAAATATGGTATTTATTCGAATAGAAGGTGATTGTTCAAAAATGGAACTTTGTGTCTTCATTTTAAATCTCGAAATCTGTCTTTTGCGACTTGATTTTTGTAATTGAAAAAAAAGGCTAGCAAAGCTGAAAAGTGTTAAATTTCTAAATATCTAAGATGGCCGAAGAGGAAAACAGTTGCTATTCTCTTGAATTAAATCGTCTTTGGTACGGCGCCAAATCAGTTGCATATCCAGTCACTTGCAATGTTCAGGGTCGGAACTATTAAATAATTGTGCTTACTTGCACTTAGGAAAAGTAGGAATCCCTTTCTTCTCCTCCAGCTATGGGTTAATAGCAAGGAAGGCTGAGTTCTTTATACTCGGTGGAAACATATTATGAGAATATGAAGAATAGGAAGCGATTGATCTTAGACTTGATGAGATTATGTTTGTAGCATCTGGGGAAATTATTATTAGAAAGAATTTGTCTGAGTTGAACTTCCTCCCTACAAATGGAATACGGTGAGGAATGTGGGGAAAGTCAACGCGGTGGGCAGAGTTATACCGCACCTGGCTGTAATATGTAGAACTTGTGGAACTAAAGAATGTAAGTTGGGAAATACATTGTAAGAAACACGATTATAACGAAGATCAAAATTGCAAAAATTTATTTTCAAAACAGAGGAGAGATTTTAAAGAATCGGAAGATGTTTTCCTGACAGAGCACGGTCACGAAACATGTTTTTCTACGGTCTTACTTTACGACAAACAGTGATTAACAAACCGTGCCCTCTTCTGATCCGATCTCAATTCTCATCTTGAAGATTATCAGATCCAAAAGTTAAATTGTCGAATTTTGGTTTTTAAAAAGATCACTATTTCAACTGTTTCGATCTATTGTCCGCATACTCTCTCCACTTCTTCTAGAATACGAAATTAGGAACGAATGTACGATAGTAATTAAATTAGTAAGAAAGTTTTCCAACGAATTTATTTTTGAACGTGGTTTATTTATTTATTTATTTATTTAACCGTTTCTTTCAACGTCAAAGAAATTAAAGATTCTCCTGAAGCATCAGTTTTGGTGTTACTGTAACTTTGAAAGTTCTGAGCATCTTGAAAATTCTACAGTGTGGACACAAAAAGGAAACTGCAATGCAAAATGCGTGGTTGTCAGCAAAAGGGAACAGCCCAACATGCAAATTACAAATTGGGGATGCCAAAATCAAACAACTAAAACAATTTAAATATCTGGAAAATGTTTTAACGGAGCACAGAATGTGCGACACTGAAATCCAAAGGCACATTAGGATAACTAAAGATGCCTTCCAAACGCTATGCAAAATATTAAGAAACAGGAAAATTTCGTTAGAAACAAAGAAAAGTGTACTGAAGTGTTATGTAATATATGTAATCGTATATGGCAGTGAATGCCGGATAATCTCCGCACAGACGAAGAAGAAGCGTAAGACGATAGAAATATGGCTCTACAGAAGGATGCTGAGAATATCATGGAGTGAAAATAAAAGCAACGATGAAGTTTTAAAGAAAATGGAAACGAAAAGAACACTTATGCTTAACATCATAAATAGACCGTTGAAAATTCTAGGTCATATACTGAGGAAAGAAGGGTTAGAAAATTTGACACCCATGGGACATAGTGAAGGCAAGGGAACAGCGGAAATCAGCGTACAACCTACCAAGAGAGCTTGAGTAATTGGATGGCAAAACAGGGTTTAGGAGTGATAACAAACAAGCCAAAATTATTAAGGGCTAAAAAGGACAGGAAATATTTCAACTGTTTCGATCTGTTGTCTGAATCCACACTCCACTGAAAATCTTTCAGAACACGGAATCAGTGTTATTGTTAAGGGGTCTCCCCTTTTTCACACAAATGGACTCAACCGAGGTATACATATACTGCCACCAGTGAATACCCGGAGTGTCGGTAGTACGTGAAGACAGTCGAGAAGTCTGTATTTGAGTCTGTATCAGAGGTGGGTAACACAAGAATCACCGTCACAGCACCTAGACTCAGTAAGGAGCCATACCGCGATACTTCAATACCAAGACTGTATATATATTATTGCTACTAACCCACATTCCTGGATCAACTAACCCGTATTACCAGTTTGTATTATTACGTTAATACATTTATTTTTCTTGTCTATTCCTGGCGTGTGTTATTTATTGATATAGGATTTCATCTCGGAATCCACAACAGTTATTTATTTTATTTTTTTTTATCATTTCGCCCAAAAGCGATAATGCCGCTAAGACAAAAGAGTTTACTTGAAGTGAAAAAAAATGAAAAGTCTTTCGTGGACTGGTCATTTTAGAGAGTAGATGCCAGTTTTAATTTTGTCGGACCAATCGATATAATTCTAGTAAGACAGGAGTAAATTGTTGTGTCCTCAGTAAATATACCTAGGTGGGAACTTATGACATCGGGAAATTCCTTGATGAAGATTAAAAATAAGACAATGTAGGTCCAAAGATATAACCCTGGAGTGACTCCAACATTTTGTTTTTATTTTCTATCACTTTTTTTTATTGGATATCCCCACCAGTCATAAAAAAAGATCTGCCCGGACTGGAGAAATATTGCAAGTTCCAGGGCACAAAATTACAGTGATGACCTTGCGATCAAAGAACTCTTTAAACATTTTCGTATTAGCGAATTATTATCTCCTTTGATCAGAGTAGTTTTTATACAAAAAAATAATTAAATTCCCAGGATCTCTCGTTCGTGCGCTGAATTTTAGTGAAGTCCTAAAGGACGAAACATGTCGCACGAAAACTTTTCCACTTTGTCATATATATTGCGGCCAGTATTTTCTGGATATATATCCAGAAAATAAAAAAAAAGTTAGGTAATTCCAGTATTCTCTGTCATTTTTTATTATTTTGTTATTTTTTCAACCGTTCTGATCATTTTGGCCACCATGGGTTTTGCAGTAAATCACTAAATCCTCCATAACTTTTGTATTATCCTCTCAAATTATACCAAAATCACAGACAATTACAAATAATGTCGTATTTATTGTCTGTAAAAATTATAGAATATAAAACAAATGATAAAAAATTATACCTACTTTTCTGACGAAAATAATGCCGTCCTGAACTTCTTAAAAGAGTGCTCAATAAAGAGTAGAGCAAATATAAGATTATTCTACATTCAACATCATCACTTGATAAGACACCAGAAGTGTTGAAAGAAAATGGCTATTTTTGTAGTGATTTTATAACATATTTATGTTATAATTTTCGAATATATAATCATATATATATATATATATATATATATATATATATATATATATATATATATATATATATATATATATACACTTCAAGTTCTCCAAATAGCTGGAGTATTTTATACAGAGAGAAAAGTTAAAAATCCCTTTTTTCTGACGTGCGACGATGGCCTAGAGGTAAGATATCAGACTGATGTCAAATCAGTTGTGTTTCCATCCCGACTTGAACCAATCGGACGTCTAGCCACACTGATGATCTGTCATACAGCGAAACAGTCTGTCTGTGGATGACTATATATATATATATATATATATATATATATATATATATATATTTCAAAATTGTTACAATCGGACGTCTAAGTACTTGTTTGTACGCATGTTATTTAATTTGATAATATATCATTTTATCATAATGCTGGCATAGTTAAGCTCTATGTATATATTAATGTAATGTAGTATATATATAAATTTATATATCGTTACCTCATATATATATCTATATACATATATATATGTGTGTGTGTGTGTGTGTGTGTTTTTTTTTACTTTTTTCATGCACATTTTTTCTTTTTAGATGATAAATTATATAAAAACTGTCCGATTGTTCTTTTTACACGAGCGCTTTCGCCTATACACAAGGTTGAAATATATTAACTATACTGTACGATTTAAATTTCACGATGTAAACGTTAGGGGTGTTAACTAGTATTCGAATGACCGTATTTAAAATAAAAACTATTAGTTAAAACCTAGATATTTTAAACTATCTACTGTAAACATTTGTGCAATATTCATAATTAATTTATTA
>OZ038507.1:33534122-33591622 GCA_964036315.1 Acanthosepion esculentum | reverse complement strand
TGATTTTAATTCGGGGAATGTAATCTATCTATCTATCTATCTATCTATCTATCTATCTATCTATCTATCTATCTATCTATCTATCTATGTCTCTTCATTATCCTATCTATTTATTTATCATTTTAATTCAGGGAATGACATCTATCTATCTATCTATCTATCTATCTATCTATCTATCTATCTATCTATCTATCTATCTATCTATTTTGAAACGATACATTTCAAATTCAAACATTCATCATAAATTCCACATATAGAAAGGTTTCAGACTGAATATATTACTAATATTTTATATATTTTTGCAAACCGTATAAATAATCTGTAAACATTTAAAATACTATCTCCAGTGACGAAATATATCCTATTTAATGCGCGGTTTGTTTCTTTTGTATAATATCTTTGAGTACTTCTTATTTTTCTTTACAGTGAATACTATGAAGTATTTTGGTATTATCTTATAATATTTATCTTATATCAGTCGTTGGACATAGGTTGTTTGTAATCTGATGATCAATATACCCACAAATTACAGTAAGTTTAGATAAGAGCCAAGTTAACCCACGAGATAAGGGTGCATTTGTGTGATCAATTTAAGTATTTAATTTGTTTTGATTATTATTCATATTATTATTGGAGGGCGTATTTTTGAGCTCTTGTGTCACTGGAAATGATTAGCTGTTTATAAAGTTTTTTTAAAACTTAACGGCAAATGTTATTTATTTATTGCATTCATTAAGTGATATGTACGGGTGAATTATATATATTTAATCACCTTTTCA
Organism: Acanthosepion esculentum; assembly: GCA_964036315.1. NCBI lineage: Eukaryota > Metazoa > Mollusca > Cephalopoda > Sepiida > Sepiidae > Acanthosepion > Acanthosepion esculentum. The sequence goes on along the minus strand of OZ038507.1, from coordinate 33,590,843 downwards.
TGTTTTTTAAAGTTAAGCTACATCTGGTTACGATAGAATAAGCTAATGAATTTTTTTTTATGTCTTTGTTTATCGCAGAATGGTTTTGGCGATATTTTCTAAAATTCTTTATATTTAGTTTTATTTGATGCTCGAAGACGTGGGGAAATTAATGTTGGTACCTTATGTAAGAAGAAATAATTTATGCCAGGCGAAACATTGATTTTTTAATCGCATCTATACGAGAGGCATCCAAGGGTGTGTGTTTCCAGTTGTCCATATTGGAATCAGGTACGCACAGAAATTGAACACTATGGGTAACAGACGAGGTAAACTGTGACCCAGAGATGCTTTCCGGAACCTAAGCAAAGTATTAAGACAGGAATAGTTCGTTAGGAACAGAGAAAAGTGTTCCGAAACGAATCATTCTGTTCTATGTTTGGCAAGACAGTTTACTTACAGATGAATCAGACATTCGAAAAGGAAAGACATGGGATTAATCTGAAGACTTTTATTGTTTTTATGGATTTAATTTATTTGAAACTATATAAACAGAAAATATACTAAAATATTTGTCGAATTTAATCCATTACATATAATATGTTGTCATTGTTTACGTTAAGTTATGTTTCGGAGCAGAAATGAATTATCGAGAAAGGTCGTTGAATGTGTGTTTATAAGTAGCAATTTGAACTTTGCTAAACCGGAAATACTTCTGAGGCTGATTGAGGGTTTCTGCGTGGGTTAACAGGTTCTATACTTGTCAGAGAGCGTATATTTTCTACGCGATTTCTCGAATATTCAGGTCGGTAAATGTAATTAATACTGTATAATTAAAACATTATTAATTAATTCAATTAAGTTGCATCCATAAAACTAACTTACAAACAGAAAATTTATTGAAATATTTGTCGGATTTAATTTATTACATAAATTTTGTTGTCATGTTTTACGTTAGATTACGTTTCGGAGCAGATATGAATTATTGAGAAAGGTCGTTGAATGTGTGTGTTTATAAGCGGCAGTTTGAACTTTGCAAAACCGGAATTCCTAAGTGGCTGAATGAGGTTTACCTCATGGGTTAACAGGTTTTACACCTGTCGGAGAACGCATATTTTCCAAGCGATTTCTCGAATATTCAGGTCGGTAAATGTTATTAATACTGTTTAATTAAAACACAGCATTTATTCAAATAAGTTGTATCCATAAAAATAACGTATAAAAAGAAAATTTATTGAAATATTTGTCGGATTTAATCCATTGCATATAATATGTCGTCATTGTTTACGTTAGGCAAGGTTTCGGAGCAGAAATGAATTATTTGAGAAAGGTCGACGAATGTGTATGTTTATAAGCAGTCATTTGAACTTTGCTAAAGCAGAAGTCCTCTGTGGCTAAATTGGGTAACATAAAACAATCCATACATTCATTTAAAAGTAAAAAATAAAATCACCGTTGATAATACCAAAAATATAGCCGAAAGCACTCAGACATGCAGGACATTCGGAAAATTTCTACTTGAAAGCTATAGGAACACAAGAAAAATTAAATAAAAAAAAATTAACTGCACTACTTTGTTAGTATGTGTTCAATACCCTGAACGGTTATTGAACTCACACTCTTTGGGTTTTTTCACTGAATCTAACTAACGCCTTTATCCAGTGTGCCATGTGTCCTTGAGTTCAATACCCGGTTAAGGCAGTGGAGAAATTGGAGACGGCAATTAACAAGAGATAACTGATATCCATTAAACATGACACACAGAACTAGAACATTCTACCCCAGTGAGCGAAATAAAGCGTTCAGTTCGACATTTCAACCACCTGAAGAAGGCCGGAGCGTAGAACGGCCGAAACGTTGTAATAAATATGGCGACAAAGATGAGGACAATAGTCCGAATAATGTATGTATATATATATATATATATATATATATATATATATATATATATATATATATATATATGTCATCATCCACAGATTGTTTCGCTTTATCGGAGTTCATCAGCGTGATAGACATCCGATCGCTTCAAGCCGGGACCGAAACGCAACTGATGCATCAATCGGAGCTCCTAACGCCTAGGCTATTGGTGCCCGGCAGAGAGAAAGGTGAATTTTGCGTATTTATTTTTTGATAACCACGCCAGTGACGTAGAGAACAGAATCCGCCTGGATAGTCTGGCATTATTAGCAGTCATAGAAACTGATTACAAATTCGCTCTTTCTCCCCACAGTTCTCGGCCGAATTAATTAGTTTTAAAGGAGCTAACATCGTCATCCAAAGACAGACTGATTCGCTGTATCACAGTTCATCAGTGTGGCTAGACATACGATCGCTTCAAGCAAGCAGAGACCACGACCCGACCGATCTGGCATCAATCGGAGATTCTAGAAGGTCGTAAATTCATAATATTTCGGCCTCTCGCGTGGTATGACGTCATAGAACCGCATCATGAATTTACGGCACGCGTCTGCTATTCCGCGACCGTTATCGTCGCATAGCAATCTTCTATGTCAACATAACAGAATATCATCTTTGACGGTGAATATCTTTGTTTAAATGTCAGTATAATCACCCTGAAGATGGCTCATGTGAGCCGAAAGCTCAGATCAAGAAATAGCATAAAAAAATATCCAAATGTTTGACAATTTTTGTCTTTAATTTCACCCGAAATTAAAGTAACGATACGAAGTTTAGAACGGCTCATGATCAAACATAATAGACATCCATTTTCTGTTATATTTAACAATATATGGTTGAATAATGATCTGATACCACAGAACACTATATATATATATATATATATATATATATATATATATATATATATATATATATATATATATATATATATATATATATATATATATATATATATATATATATATATATATATATATATATATATATATATAGTGGACTCTCCCGTCGTATTCGACGTATGAGGGTCAAGCAGCTCATTTTCTAGGAACCGACAGCCTGGACACCGAAACATATGATTTGATTACAGTGGTGAAGGCTTTTTTGCAGAACCAACCACACTTTTTGAGGTACGGTGGCGTAGCGGATAGCGGCTCGGATTGAGGAATCGGAGAGCCGAGTTCGAATTCCAGACGGATCCATTAGATTCACTTACGTGCTAATACTCTTGGGAAATATATTAATCCTCTTCTCCCTCTAGCTATGGGTACATAGGAGGAAAAACGGGGTTCTATAGCTTTGGATGGCAACTGGTCTAGGAGAAGTACAGCTCTGAGTCCCAAAACCTATGGAGCGTTGTTTGGAAACCTTGTAGTGCACCAGGTCTCTGTATTCGGCCCTTCAAACAGTCTTGTTATATATATATATATATATATATATATATATATATATATATATAAAAACATATATCCAAATATTTATCTATTCATTAAAAGAGTCACACTTTAATGTATAGAGCTGTGGCATATTTCTTTTTGTGTGTAGAGGATTTAAATCCTGTATCTTACCAGCGTTAAACTGATATATATATATATATTGAATCTGTCTTACATTTTTAAAAAAGGAACATAAATGATAATGAATTAAATATGTTACAGACCGAATCATAGACAAACATCTCAACGCAACAAGCTCAACGTGAACCTCCCCTGAGAACATTTTCGATTTCTCAACTAGAACGCTGAAAATAAACAGGACTAATTTTGTGGTTAAAAAGGAAATAAAAAGCAAAAAAAAAAATTGAGGAGAGAAAGAACGAACGAAAGAAATTAAAAAAAAGAAATCTCTTTATTTTGTTTTCGGGAATCTTCTAAATTGTCATGAATTGAGTAACACTATATTATCCATCCGGTTCGCGTGATAAAGCCCGCTTTCAACTCAGCTGCACGCCAAGTCCATCCAAATCCCCCTGTTTATTCTTTCTCCGTGATTTTCATTTTTTTTTTTTTAATACTGATATTTGTAAGTGTGCTTTCTCCTCAATCGAATCACAACACGAAAACATCTTTTTAGTTATTCGAATCTTTTCGATGAAGGATTGACATTATTTATTAAATTTTGAAAGGATGTTCTTTCAATTAATTTTTGTGATTCCTTTCTACCTGACAGTAGTTATGAGAAACTTTTTTTAAAAAATATTACGTGGTCGATATATCTCAAATCCGATCCAGCAAAATTCGGTGACTCCAGGCTCAGAGTTCCAGGATATATCTGGCTGAGTACCAGGCTAGGGATAATCACAGGCGTACGTGGGATTAGCATACTTTTCTTGCAAGTTAACGCCTGTTAGATGCCGATCTAATGAAAGCAAAAATGGTCTTAAATGCGGAGAAAATGTTAGAAATTGTGAATATAAAAACTAACCCTAACTCTAACCATTTCTTTAGCAAGAGCCCAAATCCTAACTTTAGCATTAACTGATACTATAAGCTGTAACATATGTTCAACCATCTTCTGGACGAAAAATTTAATGTAAAACTTGTATTAAATGTAGAGAAAATATAGAAATAATAATACTATTAAACCTAACCGTAACACTAACTCTAAACCTAAGCCTTGCAAGAGCCCGAATCTTAACCTTATCTTTTATTCATTAAAACCTCTAGTATATGTTCAAAGATCAGGTATTTCTAATCTCTTTTTCGTCATCGCCTACTTTCAAAGGCGGCATCGTCCACTTACATAGTAAATATACAAAAGCATACTATAAGTCTGTGGTAAAAGTTTGTTACTGGTTCGTAAACTGACTTTATGAAGTAGTAAGGAATACCACAGAGAGGAAACAGCCGTGGCTGCTACTACTGTATTAAAGAACAAATGGAAGCAATTTAGTGTTAGGCATAATGTCGGCATTGCAAATATTGACAAAAAATTAAGTGATTTCTGTTCATAATTATAAAATTAAAAAAAGAATATACACTACTAGCAACTAATTAAAATACAACGAATATTTTTGTTTTTTCTTGGTCTTCGCCTATCTGATTTATATCCAAAAAAATATTATTTCGTCTGAAGGAATATAGGGTGTTCCAATAATTGGGACCGATTTTAAACACTATCTCTAATCCAAATCCTAACCCTTGCTTTTATTCTTCAACTAATAACATAAGCTCTTAGGTAAGGTCAAATACTTTCTCGAAGTTAAATTTAAGGGAAACTTTTCGTATGATTGATTTATTTGTTTAACGGCATATCAACTCCTTATGGGGTATTTAATGCCGAAATTTAATTTTCTTGGAAGCTTTAAAGTAATAAAAATAGATATATGTTATTCTGCTTTCACAACTGAATACGTGGTAGATAATACACAGCTTTTGTGAGTTGATTTGATTTGTTTGTTTAACGGCATATCAACTCCTTATGGGTCATTTAATACCGAACTTTAATTTTATTGAAAGCTTTGAAGAAATAAAAAGAAGATATGTTATTCTGCTTTCACAATTGAATACATGGTAGATGATACTCAGCATATATATATATATGTTTGTGTTGACATGATTATGAGAGGCGGTGATAGGTGCGTTTTATGTTGTAATTTGTTGAAGTTATATTTTGGAATACAGTTGGATTTAAGAAATTGTAGGATATTATATAGATTCATTTTATGAAACCATTCTTTCATGTTGGTTGGTTGATTGGGTGATTTTGTTTCGTGGTATATCAACACCTCTATGGGTTATTTAATGCCGAAATCTAAATATATTTTGAATGCAATTGTATGCGTTCGACTAGATTAAATGTATTATTGGTCATTTTGCTATAAAATATTGTCATTAATTTTACTAGAAATAGGTATTTTTTTTAATACTTTTGTCGTGTCTTTTGGGAGTTCACAATTTGCCTATAGCTAACAGGTGCTACCACCCCGGGTCAGGGTGAACCTGGGACCAAGAGCAATTAAGAGGTTTTTCCACTATTCTCAAAACCTCCAATCTCCCGATCAGACGACTTGCTGCCAAAGGGTATTTGTCGTCATTCCCGAGACTGAATTTTGTTTTAATTGTAGAATAAAAAGCACCAAATAATGATAATTACTGAACTTGCTTGCTTGTTGAATCTTTCTATAAGACGCCAGTGCCTAATTACTTATTGATAGTTTCGTGTATAAACAACTAATATTTACGTATAAAATATGTACAAAAACTTTATTTACCTATATGCTCCAATATCAGTTAGTTACATGCCATGCGTGATACACGCTTGGGCGATCATGTATCTTTTGATACCTGACTGACGAGGCAGATTTTTTTCCTGCAGTAGGTCGTCATTTCTTTCTGCGGTAGACCAGTTGCCATCCAATAGAACCCGGTCTGTGCTGCTATTTACCTCTAGCTGCCGGGAGAAGAAGAGGATTGATAACTTTCCGAAGGGTATTAGCATGTAAGTGAATGTAATCGATTCTACTGGATTTCGAACTCGGCTCTCCGATTCCTCAGTCCGAACCGCTATCCATTACTCCACCGTGCTCCAATATAAAAAAATCAATATCTGCCAAATGGAAAATTTATGCAAGGCAAGTTTTGATTGGTTGACAGCATATCAACTTTTTTCTTCCAGGTTTTTCGTGTCGGATTCTGTCATTTTCATAAACTATCGATACATTTTTTTGATCATTTCACCCCAAGTAAGGCAATAAATCCACTGGGTCACTGATTGTTAGAGAATAGAAGAGAATAAAGGAATGAAAATTATGAAGTTAGAAGATAACGTTTATTTAAATAATTTTGAAGATCAAAGTTGACTTCGAAGCCAAGATGCCGGAAGATGATAGACTCATGTCTATCATCTTCCGGCTTTCCGAATATTAACAAGTCAGACATAATTACGTTTTGCACGAGAGTCAAAGAGATGTATATGTTTTTGTTTTGCACGATAGACAACATATAGACACTGGCTGACTGTTCATGACTGTCAAGAATTAGACATACTTTCGGTTTTGTATAAGAGTGAAACAGGTATACATAAGTTTGTTTAGAGTGATAGTCAAAAGGTTTGACATATGTTTGGCTTTCAGTCATGGTACCAACATTCATACTCTGGCTTTCATCTTCAAAGTCCATTCCAGAACCACCAAAAGAACACCGAATAAGTTTAAAAACGGAACAGTAGATAGGAAAACTGGACCAGGTCACAACGGCAAGAGGGATCATCATTTCAATTAGAAAAGATCCAACTCAATCCATAAGATATTTGGCACGAAAGACAAGATTTTCACGTTAAGACAGTCCAAAGAGGAGAGAAAAAATATTTGAAAATGAAATCGTACATGAAATGAGTAAGGCACCTTGTTAAACCTGGACAGAAACTTAGAATATTAGAGATGGCGAAGATCATGTTGAACAAGTTGTTGGAAAATGATGCTGGAATAATATATATATATATATATATATATATATATATATATATATATATATATAAACTTTATTTCAATCCTTCATGAGCTTCCCATCCTTCGCTATGATTAATCAACGATGAATACATCATTTTCGTTAATAAGCAATTTCATCACAATTCTTCTGTTAAGCTTGGAGAGTAATTATACATTCTTATTGCTCCAGTTAGAGAGCAATATTGTCGTAAAAACAAGGCGAATTGCAGTAAGATATCTTTAATCATTTCTAAAATATAACGGATCAAATTTGAATCTAACAATTAGACAATTTTGCTGTCACACCCAATATATCTTCTTTATCTCATGGGCACGTAGCCGAGTGGTTAGAACTTTCGCGTTCTGACCATGAGACCAGGGTTCGAATCTCACCATGGTCGATTTGTCAGGAAGGATACTGGAGGGTCAATCCCAGCGTGTGGCACCTTTGAAAACGTTTGACTCAAGCCTTGTGAGTGAAATTGGGAGGACGAAAATCTTGGGGCTGTCGATAGCAGTGCTAGCACGAAGCCACAAGTCATCATGACCGAGATTTTGAGTGTTCTGGCTTTGTTCAGATTGTTTATCATGCTCTCTCCTAGAAAACTGTAACTAATACCTATTCAGCATAGTTGCAGTATAAACCACAGGTGGGATCTGTGAGTGCTGAACAAACACAAATGTGCCTGAGCCAGTGTCTACAATGGGGAGGGCTAGTGGATGGCTATCCTCGAATACGAGTGGTCAGCTATATCTATTTATCTATATAATAATAATAATTAGGAAAAAAAACATAAAAATCCATTGTCAGTAATCGATATATATATATATATATATATATATATATATGCACATTTCATTGAATACAACGACAGACAATGTGCTTTTATGTAGTTTTTTATACAATTTCTCACGCGATCTAAGAATTTTTTCTTTTCGGATGTTCAAAAGGTTAAAAATAATGGAAGCCTTATTAATAAAAACAAAAAGCCAACATTTAATAATATTAACTATGAACATGGGCACAATGTCTTGACCGTGTTTTGAAAAATGAAAACATTTTATAAAACATACATACAACAAACTATTTCTTATTTAACAGTTAAAATATTTCATCCTTGAAAATGGCTCAAGGGGTAGCCGAAAGCGCTCGGTTTAAAAGAACATTCGGACAGTTTTTATATAATTTATCATCTGAAAGGAAAAACATTATTAGATTGCTTGAGAAATTGTATAAAAAAAATAAATAAAAGCACCTTGTCAGTCGTTTTTAATGAAATGTGCATATATATATATATATATATATATATATATATATATATATATATATATATATATATGAATACAAAAGACTTCGTTAGTGCTGTTTGGTAGATAATGACAAAACTGTTTCGTTGCCTTTCAAAGGGCATGGGTAAATGATATGCAGTCTTTAAATGTGGAAAGTCATTAATAAAAATACAATCATTCTGATTGATGCGATAAGCCCAACACGTAAGATTTGAATCTCTGGTCTCTTTATTTTCATGACATTTCCCTAACGCTAACCGACATGCAACATTGTGGACGAGGAGGCGAATAGAAACAGACGCCTTCTGACATTTCCAGGGTTCCAGCTTCATTATGTTTTACCATTTTCAATCAAGAAAAAAAATCCTTTATGATTCTGTGTGAATTGTGCATCCCAAAACAATCATATAATATTCCCCCCCCAAAAAATTATAACTCCGGTTGTAGTTTTTTTAGGCTATGATTCGCCCGACATATGTGCGAATGGTGTAATAGATGACAGTTCGGAATGGTAAATCGGTGTGCCAAGTTCCAAGTCCCGTCGGATCCTTTGCATTCATTTACAAGCATTGAAGATCGAAGTTGTCCTGGAAGCAAGAAGACACAAGTGAAGTATGAGACAAGAAACCGTTAGAAAAGTTACATCTAGCTAACTTAACTATAAAATGATGAGACTTTTTGGCCATCAAGTACTGCGCTGAGATTCATAAAATTTATCTACCAAGGAGGAATGTTCATAAAAAACAATTACCATGGAAGTATAAATAGAAAAGGAACGGTGAAGCTACTTTACGGCAGTAGAAAAGGGACTGAAGCCGAAATGTCACTATAATCGGTGTGTCAAGTTCGAATTCCCGTCGGATCCTTTGCATTCATCTACAAGCATTGAAGATCGAAGCTGGCCCGAAAGCAAGATGACACAAGAGTTCCACAGGAAGTGCAAGACAAGAAACCTTTAGAAAAGTTACATGTAAATTAACTAGAAAATGATGAGACTGTTTGGCAATCAAGTACCGCGCTTAAACTTATAAAGTTTAGTTACCACGGAGGAAAATTCATCAGAACAATTACTTTGGATGTATATATAGAAAAGGAACAGTAAAGCTACTTTACGGCAGTACAAAAGAGATTGAAGCCGAAATGTCACTATAATCGCTGTGTCAAATTCGAATTCCTTTCGGATGCTTTGCATTCATTTACAAACAAATTTACTTTTTTTATTCCGTTCATTCAAAGCAAGATGATAATACCACTATTCTCAATTAATCATCTGAGAAAACCTTCTCTGCTCCCATCAGTATGGCTGATACTAACCTCAAGGAGAGAGACTTGTTGTGCTTTCTCTAAAGTTCTCTATTGACATGAAATGGAATGATTGTATTGAATCAAATGCCAGGTCTTCTGCAAGGAAATTTGGTTTCCTTTGTCATCCTAGACAATTTTTCTGATGCTAACCTTAAGAAGAGTGGCTCCTTGTGCCTTCTCTAAATTTCTTTGCTCACTTGAAGTAGAAAGATAGTATTGAATCTGTTGCCAGGTCTTCTGCGATCAAAGCTGGTGGTTGACCATTTTTCTCACCAGAATCTTACACATTTATAACTCTACCTTTTGTCCATGCATTGAATATTGCTGCCAGATTTCATCTTCTTCTGCTATGTATTAAGAGAGTCTTGATGAAATCAAAAGAAGAATCCGCAATGTTATCGGTCCTGACATGGCATCTCGGCCTCAATCACTTTCCGACCACCATAACGTAGCTTCCATATACCTGTTCTATAAATATTTTCATGGTAACTGTCCTGATGTGCTCTCACCTTTGATACTTTAACTTTACGAATTTAAGCTCGGTACTAGATTGGCGCAAGGTCACATCATTTTACAGTTGAGTTGGCTAGGTGTAACTTTGTTAACAGTTTCTTATCTCGCCATTCACACCAGTGGTGACTCGTTTATGTCATCTTGCTCTCCGGCTAACTGGACGCGTGATAAACATCAAAATAAAAATTGTTTCGCAGACATGAAACAGAAAGATTATATTGAATTAATTGTCAGGTTTTCTGCGATCAAAGTTGGCTCTGGACTATTTTTCTCACTAGAATCTTACACATTTGTAAGTCTACCATTCGTCTACGCATCGAATATTGCTGCCACATCTGGTCTTGTTCTTTCTGCTATGTATAAAGAAAGTCTATTTAAAATCCAAAGAAGAATCCGCTATGTTATTGGTCCTGACATGGCATCTCGGCTTCAATCACTTTCCTACCACCTTGAAATAGCTTCCTTTTCTATAAATACTTCTATGGTAATTGCTCTGTTGAACTTTCCTCTGTGGTACCTAGACTTTATGAATCTAAACCCAAGACTTGATTGCCGAAAAAGTCTCATCACTTTACATTATATATTATACATTTTATTATATTATAACGGGTGCGATGGATAAATTGTCGTCTAAATGAAGCAGAAATGAAAATAACACTGACGTCTCATTTTAACAGATAACCAGGGTGCAATGGATAAATTATCGTCTAAATGACACTCGTTCGCGCGCGGGCGCACACACACACACACACACACACACACACACACAAATGAAAATAACACAGACATCTCTTTTTAACAGATATACAGGGTGCGATGGATAAATTGTCGTCTAAATGACACATAAATGAGAATGACACTGATATCTCTTTTTAGGGTGCGATAGATAAACTGTCGTCTAAATGACGCAAAAATGAAAATATCATGGACTTCTCATTTTAACAGATACACATCAGCATTTGCGCTTGAGTTTGAATATTTTGCAACCTAATTCAACCTAGAAATGATTTGTATCAACTTCACTCAAACGAAAGGCTGAATTTCTTGTGATCTGTCTCTTAAATTCCCTTGCACGTTTTTATTTTATTTACCATCAAACAACCATTGTTTTCTATCTTGGAGCTACAAGGCATGTAATAAGCATCAGAATAAAAGCGAACAAGTTTCCCGCTGGCATGAAGTGGAAAATTATATTGACTAAATTGCCAGGTTTTCTGCGATCAGCGTTGGCCGTGGACCATTTTTCTCACCAGAATATTACACGGAGCTTCCTTGTATCTCTTCTATAAATATTTTAAAGTGTTTTTCAAGTATAAAATATATAAATCTACAAAAACATATAAGCCTTTCTAGATATTTATTATGTAAAAATTACATAATTGTGGCACAAGGCCGAAAAGGGGAGGAGTTAAAGGCTGGTCCACACTATCTTATACCTAGCTAATCCGATTCACGACCCATTCACGACCCATTCACTCATTACAATTTACCCATTCACCACAAGAACTCGTCCATCACCAATCAATCCTCCATGCACCATAATACCACACCCTCTCTAGGGAGACCTACAAAACGCGCCCCATGTCATAAAAATTTATAGTATAAGCCTTTCTACAAACGTTACTTGTCTTGTAATGGAAAAAAAAGGCTGTTTGATTCATTCCTCTTAGTAACTAATTAACTAACGGAAAATCCCAAGACGAAGAAGATCACCATCATATTAAGCATGATTCAGTTGCATATCTTCACACGGTCGGCGTTTCAGTCGTTTTGAGGCGTTCATTACCAGTACAGCCGTTTTTTTTTCATTACAAGACAAGCAACGTTTGTACAAAGACATATTTTTTTGTAGATTTATATATTTTTATACTTGAATTTTTTTTTAAATATAGGGGGTTTCATTAAGAGGGATTATATATAAAGTTAGCAGTAAATAAATCAGTGTTATTGGCGAACGTATATTTATTTCTCTATTGAATCCTGTTATTTAAGTCATGGCAATTATGCGTCAAAACTAATAGCGCTTAAATGTCCGTCAAATCTGAAAGAAAAAGAAAAAAAAATCATTAGACGCTTAAACTTAATTCACATTAAAATCGGTCCAAGTTATTGGAACACGCTTTATAAGGTGTACATTCTGAAAATATATTCAGAATCTACTGACCTGTCGACCCTTAAAACGCATGAGGATAGTTGCATATGTAAACTACTTATTGCCCTGAGGAAATGAACACAATGACAGGAGAGTTCCATCAGATGTATACAAAGATTTTTGATTAATTCCTCATAGTAACTAATCAACTAACGGAAAAACCCAAGAGGAAGAAGATCACCATCATATTAAGAACGTTGCATGCCTTCATACAGACATTGTTTCATTCGTTTTGACGCGTTGATTATTAGGACAGCCATTTTTTTTTCATTACAAGACAAGCAACGTTTGTACAAAGACTTATAATTTTTTGCAGATTTATATATTTTAATATTTTAATTTTTTTAAAATATAATTTGAAGAAGACAGACATTCTGTTGAAATATTATCATTGTCAAACACTGTGTTTTTCTTTTCTTTTTCTTTTCTTAAATGGCGCTCTTTTCTTAACTGTTGAAAAATATTGGAAGAGTTACGTCAATCACTTTGTTTTTTAATAATAATAATAATAACTAGCATAGTACCAATCAAAAATGATATGACTATATATGAACTGATTCTTTACTTGGATTGAATTAAATTTATTCATTCACCATAAGAATCTACTCGTCACCATTCTCTCGTATATACATCAAATACATCACACACACAGGGCCGCTACTGAAAAACACCCCAAAAATTAAATATGTACATTGTGTGTATATATATATATATATATATATATATATATATATATATATATATATATATATATATATTTAAAGACATTTTTATGTTTAACATTCTTTTTATAGATACAAGTATTTAAGTAAATGCCCTGTTTATAATAAACAGTATTAAATAACATTTACTGGCCTGAATGTCCGAGAAATTTTCATAAAAAATCCAGGCCGGTAAATGTTATTTAATACTGTTTATTATAAACAGAGCATTTACTTAAATACTTGTATCTATAAAAAGAATGTTAAACTTAAAAATGTCTTTAAATAATTGTTGGATTTTGTCCATTTCATAATATATATATATATATATATATATATATATATATATATATATATATATATATATATATATATATATATATATATATATATATATAAATTATATCAAAGAAATGGGTGGATGGGGCTATGTGATGACCCCAAAAATATGAAAATGAATGATGTTTGTAGGACCCGTCCACCAATGAAAAATCAAGAATGGCGACTGTATTCTGTTTTCCGACAAAATCCAGAGGCTCTCTCGCTAAGCGAGGGGGAAGAAAAAAAAACCTTGCTTGTCTTTTAATGAAAAAACGGGTGTACTGGTAATGAACCCGTCAAACGGAAAATTCCAAGATGAACAAGATCACCATCATATTAAGTACGTTTCAATTGCATGCCTTCACGCTGGCGGCGTTGAAAACATTGTTTAAATATAACTTGACGTAGGCGGAGATACTGTCGAAATATTGTTTAACATTATCAAACACTGTGTTTTTGTTAATTTCTTTTCTTTATCTCTTCTTAAATCGCGTTCTTCTCTTAACTGTTAATATTATTATTATTATTATCATTATTATTATTATTATTATTTCCTTTGATATCTGCCGTTTACATATTTCTTTCCGGGTCCCGCCCAGGGACCTAAGGTTAGAAATGGTATCATGACACATTCACCTGCAAAAAAAAAAAAAAAAAAAAAAAAAATTTAAAAAGATGAAGCCCTTCGTAAAGTGTGGGCTGTACTTGTCAGAACAATTTGTTTGTATCTCTTTGAGGCATGGACTTCCAGGGATCCCTTCAATTAGTCTACTGATGTCTTTTCAAACCAATATTAAGGCTCCAGCTACAACAGGGATTGTTGATATTCTCATGTGCCACATTTTTTAGATTTCTATTTCAAGGTCCTTGTATTTTGACAGCTTTTCGAATATCTTCAAAGATACATTGCAGTCTGCAGGGACTGCCATATCAATAAGGAAGCATTTTTTGTTTGTGATCTTTAATAACAATGTCTGGGCGGTTGGCTTTGATTGTTCTGCCAGTGTGTTTTGTGTGGTCCCATAGAATTGTAACAGGTCCTATCTTCGTAACCGGGTCTGGGTGGTGGTCCTACCAGTTTCTTTCATTATTATTATTATTATTATTATTATTATTATTATTATTATTATTTTTATTTCCTTTGATATCTGGCGTTTACACATTTCTTTCCGGGTCCCGCCCAAGGACCTAAGGTTAGAAATGTCATCATGACACTTTCCACTGCAAAAAAAAAAAATAATAATTACATAGATAAAGCCCTTCGTAAAGTGTGGGCTGTACTTGTCAGAACAATTTTTTGTATCTCTTTGAGGCATGGACTTCCAGGGATCCCTTCAATCAGCCTACTGGAATCTTTTCCAACCAGTCCAAGGGCTCCAACTACAACAGGAATTGTTGATGTTCCCATGTGCCACATTTTTGAGATTTCTATTTCAAGGTCCTTGTATTTTGACAGTTTTTCGAATATCTTCAAAGACACATTGCAGTCTGCAGGGACTGCCATTATCAATAAGGAGGCACTTATTTTGTTTGTGGTCTTTAATAACAATGTCTGGGCGGTTGGCTTTGATTGTTCTGTCAGTGTGTATTGTGTAGTCCTATAGAATTGTAACAGGTCCTATCTCCGTAACCGAGTCATTATTATTATTATTATTATTATTATTATTATTATTATTATTAACATTATTATTATTATTATTATTATTATTATTATTATTATTATTTATATTATTATTATTAATAATGCACAGCTCCAGTAAATAGCAGACCCAAGCTATCATCGACATTTACAAGAACCAGATCAAGCCGAAAATGGAGTAGGGTTGGTCAAATTTGAGTGAGAGCTGCCCAGTCCTCACATTTAAACCTCGATACAGTTCAAAAGCTTCTCAGAGTCATATTGGGTGACGAATTATTCTCCACCCAACAACCTCTCTCACACAGGCGAGATATGGCCAGACTCTCGCTGCTCAATCTCTAATATCATGAAAAGTGCGCGGACGAACTACATTCCTTGATTTTGTTAGGTTTTCTCTTCACGGCTAGGACACACCAGGCCACTTACATTGTAACAAACCACCAACATTCCCCCTTTATTCTATTGGTGAGGAGAAAGTTCCACTAGAACAGCTTCTTGTGAAGCACTGCTCTGTGGAATCGACTCCCTGGAGGATGCTTCCCCGATCACTACAATCTTAACCTGTCCAAGTCTAGGGTTAAACGTTATCATCCCCACATATCCTCATAAATTGTGTTTCTTACCTCTGACTTTATGGAACCGACTCCCAGGAGGATGCTTCCCCGATCACTACAATCTTAACCTGTTCAAGTCTAGGTTTAACCGTTATCTTCCCCACATATCCTCATAAACTGTGTTTCTTACCTCTGACTTTGTGGAACCAACTCCCAGGAGGATGCTTCCACGATCACTACAATCTTAACCAGTTCAAGTCTAGGGTTACCCGTTATCTTCCTCACATATACTCATAAATTGTGCTTCTTACGTCTTACTTTGTGAAACCGACTCCCAGGAGGATGCTTTCCCGATCACTACAATCTTAACCTGTTCAAGTCTAGGGTTAACCGTTATCTTCCTCACATATCCTCATAAACTGTACTTCTTACCTCTTACTTTTTGGAACCGACTCCCAGGAGGATGCTTCCCCGATCTCTACAATCTTAACCTGTTCAAGTCTAGGGTTAACCGTTATCTTCCTCACATATCCTCATAAACTGTACTTCTTACCTCTTACTTTTTGGAACCGACTCCCAGGAGGATGCTTCCCCGATCTCTACAATCTTAACCTGTTCAAGTCTAGGGTTAACCGTTATCTTCCTCACATATCCTCATAAACTGTACTTCTTACCTCTTACTTTTTGGAACCGACTCCCAGGAGGATGCTTCCCCGATCTCTACAATCTTAACCTGTTCAAGTCTAGGGTTAACCGTTATCTTCCTCACATATCCTCATAAACTGTACTTCTTACCTCTTACTTTTTGGAACCGACTCCCAGGAGGATGCTTCCCCGATCTCTACAATCTTAACCTGTTCAAGTCTAGGGTGAACCGTTATCTTCCTCACATATCCTCATAAACTGTACTTCTTACCTCTTACTTTTTGGAACCGACTCCCAGGAGGATGCTTCCCCGATCTCTACAATCTTAACCTGTTCAAGTCTAGGGTTAACCGTTATCTTCCTCACATATCCTCATAAACTGTACTTCTTACCTCTTACTTTTTGGAACCGACTCCCAGGAGGATGCTTCCCCGATCTCTACAATCTTAACCTGTTCAAGTCTAGGGTTAACCGTTATCTTCCTCACATATCCTCATAAACTGTACTTCTTACCTCTTACTTTTTGGAACCGACTCCCAGGAGGATGCTTCCCCGATCTCTACAATCTTAACCTGTTCAAGTCTAGGGTTAACCGTTATCTTCCTCACATATCCTCATAAACTGTACTTCTTACCTCTTACTTTTTGGAACCGACTCCCAGGAGGATGCTTCCCCGATCTCTACAATCTTAACCTGTTCAAGTCTCGGGTTAACCGTTATCTTCCTCACATATCCTCATAAACTGTACTTCTTACCTCTTACTTTTTGGAACCGACTCCCAGGAGGATGCTTCCCCGATCTCTACAATCTTAACCTGTTCAAGTCTCGGGTTAACCGTTATCTTCCTCACATATCCTCATAAACTGTACTTCTTACCTCTTACTTTTTGGAACCGACTCCCAGGAGGATGCTTCCCCGATCTCTACAATCTTAACCTGTTCAAGTCTCGGGTTAACCGTTATCTTCCTCACATATCCTCATAAACTGTACTTCTTACCTCTTACTTCGTGGAACTGAGTCCCACGAAGATGCTTTCCCGATCACTACAATCTTAGCCTGCTCAAGTCTAGGGTGAACCGTTATCTTCCTCACATATCCTCATAAACTGTACTTCTTACCTCTTACTTTTTGGAACCGACTCCCAGGAGGATGCTTCCCCGATCTCTACAATCTTAACCTGTTCAAGTCTCGGGTTAACCGTTATCTTCCTCACATATCCTCATAAACTGTACTTCTTACCTCTTACTTCGTGGAACTGAGTCCCACGAAGATGCTTTCCCGATCACTACAATCTTAGCCTGCTCAAGTCTAGGGTGAACCGTTATCTTCCTCACATATCCTCATAAACTGTACTTCTTACCTCTTACTTTTTGGAACCGACTCCCAGGAGGATGCTTCCCCGATCTCTACAATCTTAACCTGTTCAAGTCTCGGGTTAACCGTTATCTTCCTCACATATCCTCATAAACTGTACTTCTTACCTCTTACTTTTTGGAACCGACTCCCAGGAGGATGCTTCCCCGATCTCTACAATCTTAACCTGTTCAAGTCTCGGGTTAACCGTTATCTTCCTCACATATCCTCATAAACTGTACTTCTTACCTCTTACTTTTTGGAACCGACTCCCAGGAGGATGCTTCCCCGATCTCTACAATCTTAACCTGTTCAAGTCTCGGGTTAACCGTTATCTTCCTCACATATCCTCATGAACTGTACTTCTTACCTCTTACTTTTTGGAACCGACTCCCAGGAGGATGCTTCCCCGATCTCTACAATCTTAACCTGTTCAAGTCTCGGGTTAACCGTTATCTTCCTCACATATCCTCATAAACTGTACTTCTTACCTCTTACTTTTTGGAACCGACTCCCAGGAGGATGCTTCCCCGATCTCTACAATCTTAACCTGTTCAAGTCTCGGGTTAACCGTTATCTTCCTCACATATCCTCATAAACTGTACTTCTTACCTCTTACTTTTTGGAACCGACTCCCAGGAGGATGCTTCCCCGATCTCTACAATCTTAACCTGTTCAAGTCTCGGGTTAACCGTTATCATCCACACATATCCTCATGAACTGTACTTCTTACCTCTTACTTTTTGGAACCGACTCCCAGGAGGATGCTTCCCCGATCTCTACAATCTTAACCTGTTCAAGTCTCGGGTTAACGGTTATCTTCCTCACATATCCTCATAAACTGTACTTCTTACCTCTTACTTTTTGGAACCGACTCCCAGGAGGATGCTTCCCCGATCTCTACAATCTTAACCTGTTCAAGTCTCGGGTTAACCGTTATCTTCCTCACATATCCTCATGAACTGTACTTCTTACCTCTTACTTTTTGGAACCGACTCCCAGGAGGATGCTTCCCCGATCTCTACAATCTTAACCTGTTCAAGTCTCGGGTTAACCGTTATCTTCCTCACATATCCTCATAAACTGTACTTCTTACCTCTTACTTCGTGAAACTGAGTCCCACGAAGATGCTTTCCCGATCACTACAATCTTAGCCTGCTCAAGTCTAGGGTGAACCGTTATCTTCCTCACATATCCTCATAAACTGTACTTCTTACCTCTTACTTTTTGGAACCGACTCCCAGGAGGATGCTTCCCCGATCTCTACAATCTTAACCTGTTCAAGTCTAGGGTTAACCGTTATCTTCCACACATATCCTCATGAACTGCACTTCTTACCTCTTACTTTTTGGAACCGACTCCCAGGAGGATGCTTCCCCGATCTCTACAATCTTAACCTGTTCAAGTCTCGGGTTAACCGTTATCTTCCTCACATATCCTCATAAACTGTACTTCTTACCTCTTACTTTTTGGAACCGACTCCCAGGAGGATGCTTCCCCGATCTCTACAATCTTAACCTGTTCAAGTCTCGGGTTAACCGTTATCTTCCTCACATATCCTCATAAACTGTACTTCTTACCTCTTACTTTTTGGAACCGACTCCCAGGAGGATGCTTCCCCGATCTCTACAATCTTAACCTGTTCAAGTCTCGGGTTAACCGTTATCTTCCTCACATATCCTCATAAACTGTACTTCTTACCTCTTACTTTTTGGAACCGACTCCCAGGAGGATGCTTCCCCGATCTCTACAATCTTAACCTGTTCAAGTCTAGGGTTAACCGTTATCTTCCACACATATCCTCATGAACTGTACTTCTTACCTCTTACTTTTTGGAACCGACTCCCAGGAGGATGCTTCCCCGATCTCTACAATCTTAACCTGTTCAAGTCTAGGGTTAACCGTTATCTTCCACACATATCCTCATGAACTGTACTTCTTACCTCTTACTTTTTGGAACCGACTCCCAGGAGGATGCTTCCCCGATCTCTACAATCTTAACCTGTTCAAGTCTCGGGTTAACCGTTATCTTCCTCACATATCCTCATAAACTGTACTTCTTACCTCTTACTTCGTGGAACTGAGTCCCACGAAGATGCTTTCCCGATCACTACAATCTTAGCCTGCTCAAGTCTAGGGTGAACCGTTATCTTCCTCACATATCCTCATAAACTGTACTTCTTACCTCTTACTTTTTGGAACCGACTCCCAGGAGGATGCTTCCCCGATCTCTACAATCTTAACCTGTTCAAGTCTAGGGTTAACCGTTATCTTCCACACATATCCTCATGAACTGTACTTCTTACCTCTTACTTTTTGGAACCGACTCCCAGGAGGATGCTTCCCCGATCTCTACAATCTTAACCTGTTCAAGTCTCGGGTTAACCGTTATCTTCCTCACATATCCTCATAAACTGTACTTCTTACCTCTTACTTTTTGGAACCGACTCCCAGGAGGATGCTTCCCCGATCTCTACAATCTTAACCTGTTCAAGTCTCGGGTTAACCGTTATCTTCCTCACATATCCTCATAAACTGTACTTCTTACCTCTTACTTTTTGGAACCGACTCCCAGGAGGATGCTTCCCCGATCTCTACAATCTTAACCTGTTCAAGTCTCGGGTTAACCGTTATCTTCCTCACATATCCTCATAAACTGTACTTCTTACCTCTTACTTTTTGGAACCGACTCCCAGGAGGATGCTTCCCCGATCTCTACAATCTTAACCTGTTCAAGTCTCGGGTTAACCGTTATCTTCCTCACATATCCTCATAAACTGTACTTCTTACCTCTTACTTTTTGGAACCGACTCCCAGGAGGATGCTTCCCCGATCTCTACAATCTTAACCTGTTCAAGTCTCGGGTTAACCGTTATCTTCCTCACATATCCTCATAAACTGTACTTCTTACCTCTTACTTTTTGGAACCGACTCCCAGGAGGATGCTTCCCCGATCTCTACAATCTTAACCTGTTCAAGTCTCGGGTTAACCGTTATCTTCCTCACATATCCTCATAAACTGTACTTCTTACCTCTTACTTTTTGGAACCGACTCCCAGGAGGATGCTTCCCCGATCTCTACAATCT
The DNA here is from genome assembly GCA_964036315.1 of Acanthosepion esculentum. Lineage (NCBI taxonomy): Eukaryota > Metazoa > Mollusca > Cephalopoda > Sepiida > Sepiidae > Acanthosepion > Acanthosepion esculentum. The sequence goes on along the minus strand of OZ038507.1, from coordinate 33,569,956 downwards.
TAACCTGTTCAAGTCTAGGGTGAACCGTTATCTTCCACACATATCCTCATGAACTGTACTTCTTACCTCTTACTTTTTGGAACCGACTCCCAGGAGGATGCTTCCCCGATCTCTACAATCTTAACCTGTTCAAGTCTCGGGTTAACCGTTATCTTCCTCACATATCCTCATAAACTGTACTTCTTACCTCTTACTTTTTGGAACCGACTCCCAGGAGGATGCTTCCCTGATCTCTACAATCTTAACCTGTTCAAGTCTCGGGTTAACCGTTATCTTCCTCACATATCCTCATGAACTGTACTTCTTACCTCTTACTTTTTGGAACCGACTCCCAGGAGGATGCTTCCCCGATCTCTACAATCTTAACCTGTTCAAGTCTAGGGTTAACCGTTATCTTCCACACATATCCTCATGAACTGTACTTCTTACCTCTTACTTTTTGGAACCGACTCCCAGGAGGATGCTTCCCCGATCTCTACAATCTTAACCTGTTCAAGTCTCGGGTTAACTGTTATCTTCCTCACATATCCTCATAAACTGTACTTCTTACCTCTTACTTTTTGGAACCGACTCCCAGGAGGATGCTTCCCCGATCTCTACAATCTTAACCTGTTCAAGTCTCGGGTTAACCGTTATCTTCCTCACATATCCTCATGAACTGTACTTCTTACCTCTTACTTTTTGGAACCGACTCCCAGGAGGATGCTTCCCCGATCTCTACAATCTTAACCTGTTCAAGTCTAGGGTTAACCGTTATCTTCCACACATATCCTCATGAACTGTACTTCTTACCTCTTACTTTTTGGAACCGACTCCCAGGAGGATGCTTCCCCGATCTCTACAATCTTAACCTGTTCAAGTCTCGGGTTAACCGTTATCTTCCTCACATATCCTCATAAACTGTACTTCTTACCTCTTACTTTTTGGAACCGACTCCCAGGAGGATGCTTCCCCGATCTCTACAATCTTAACCTGTTCAAGTCTCGGGTTAACCGTTATCTTCCTCACATATCCTCATGAACTGTACTTCTTACCTCTTACTTTTTGGAACCGACTCCCAGGAGGATGCTTCCCCGATCTCTACAATCTTAACCTGTTCAAGTCTAGGGTTAACCGTTATCTTCCTCACATATCCTCATAAACTGTACTTCTTACCTCTTACTTTTTGGAACCGACTCCCAGGAGGATGCTTCCCCGATCTCTACAATCTTAACCTGTTCAAGTCTAGGGTTAACCGTTATCTTCCTCACATATCCTCATAAACTGTACTTCTTACCTCTTACTTTTTGGAACCGACTCCCAGGAGGATGCTTCCCCGATCTCTACAATCTTAACCTGTTCAAGTCTCGGGTTAACCGTTATCTTCCTCACATATCCTCATGAACTGTACTTCTTACCTCTTACTTTTTGGAACCGACTCCCAGGAGGATGCTTCCCCGATCTCTACAATCTTAACCTGTTCAAGTCTCGGGTTAACCGTTATCTTCCTCACATATCCTCATAAACTGTACTTCTTACCTCTTACTTTTTGGAACCGACTCCCAGGAGGATGCTTCCCCGATCTCTACAATCTTAACCTGTTCAAGTCTAGGGTTAACCGTTATCTTCCTCACATATCCTCATAAACTGTACTTCTTACCTCTTACTTTTTGGAACCGACTCCCAGGAGGATGCTTCCCCGATCTCTACAATCTTAACCTGTTCAAGTCTCGGGTTAACCGTTATCTTCCTCACATATCCTCATGAACTGTACTTCTTACCTCTTACTTTTTGGAACCGACTCCCAGGAGGATGCTTCCCCGATCTCTACAATCTTAACCTGTTCAAGTCTAGGGTTAACCGTTATCTTCCACACATATCCTCATGAACTGTACTTCTTACCTCTTACTTTTTGGAACCGACTCCCAGGAGGATGCTTCCCCGATCTCTACAATCTTATCCTGTTCAAGTCTAGGGTTAACCGTTATCTTCCTCACATATCCTCATAAACTGTACTTCTTACCTCTTACTTTTTGGAACCGACTCCCAGGAGGATGCTTCCCCGATCTCTACAATCTTAACCTGTTCAAGTCTAGGGTTAACCGTTATCTTCCTCACATATCCTCATGAACTGTACTTCTTACCTCTTACTTTTTGGAACCGACTCCCAGGAGGATGCTTCCCCGATCTCTACAATCTTAACCTGTTCAAGTCTCGGGTTAACCGTTATCTTCCTCACATATCCTCATAAACTGTACTTCTTACCTCTTACTTTGTGGAACCGACTCCCAGGAGGATGCTTTCCCGATCACTACAATCTTAACCTGTTCAAGTCTAGGGTTAACCGTTATCTTCCACACATATCCTCATGAACTGTACTTCTTACCTCTTACTTTTTGGAACCGACTCCCAGGAGGATGCTTCCCCGATCTCTACAATCTTATCCTGTTCAAGTCTAGGGTTAACCGTTATCTTCCTCACATATCCTCATAAACTGTACTTCTTACCTCTTACTTTTTGGAACCGACTCCCAGGAGGATGCTTCCCCGATCTCTACAATCTTAACCTGTTCAAGTCTAGGGTTAACCGTTATCTTCCACACATATCCTCATGAACTGTACTTCTTACCTCTTACTTTTTGGAACCGACTCCCAGGAGGATGCTTCCCCGATCTCTACAATCTTAACCTGTTCAAGTCTCGGGTTAACCGTTATCTTCCTCACATATCCTCATAAACTGTACTTCGTACCTCTTACTTCGTGGAACTGAGTCCCACGAAGATGCTTTCCCGATCACTACAATCTTAGCCTGCTCAAGTCTAGGGTGAACCGTTATCTTCCTCACATATCCTCATAAACTGTACTTCTTACCTCTTACTTTTTGGAACCGACTCCCAGGAGGATGCTTCCCCGATCTCTACAATCTTAACCTGTTCAAGTCTAGGGTTAACCGTTATCTTCCACACATATCCTCATGAACTGTACTTCTTACCTCTTACTTTTTGGAACCGACTCCCAGGAGGATGCTTCCCCGATCTCTACAATCTTATCCTGTTCAAGTCTAGGGTTAACCGTTATCTTCCTCACATATCCTCATAAACTGTACTTCTTACCTCTTACTTTTTGGAACCGACTCCCAGGAGGATGCTTCCCCGATCTCTACAATCTTAACCTGTTCAAGTCTAGGGTTAACCGTTATCTTCCACACATATCCTCATGAACTGTACTTCTTACCTCTTACTTTTTGGAACCGACTCCCAGGAGGATGCTTCCCCGATCTCTACAATCTTAACCTGTTCAAGTCTCGGGTTAACCGTTATCTTCCTCACATATCCTCATAAACTGTACTTCTTACCTCTTACTTTGTGGAACCGACTCCCAGGAGGATGCTTTCCCGATCACTACAATCTTAACCAGTTCAAGTCTAGGGTGAACCGTTATCTTCCTCGTCCAATCCGTATAAACTGTTTCTTAGCATAACCCTCTACCACGAGTAGCCGCCGGCCTTTTCTTTTAAAGAAATAAATAATAATAATAATAATAATGGAAAATCCGAAGGAAAATGCTAGAAGACCTAGAAATGTTATTTTAAGGTTCAGAGAGCAATAATGATTCAAAGAATAAAGAACTTGCAGCAAAAGAAATTATGTTAAAGAAAATAAAAAAAAAAAAATTAAAATCCTGAAATTGTCCAGCTTAGTGAGGAATGAATATCACTTTTTATTTATTTTTATGTATTTATTTATTGAAGGCAATAAGCCTATTCTGCTTTCCTTTGCTTTTTTTTCCGAAATGGTATATTTCTTCTGTCTTTATTTCGCATAAAGGCAGAGGATAGGCTGACAAAAACCATAACGCCGTCCAACCGTCAGCGCGAAGAAATGATTTACAGCGAGTGGGGATGGGGGTCTTTTCGACAGGAAATAAATTCAAGAACTAGGGATACCAGTCCAGAAGATTTTGCCACAAATGATTTATAATGATCCTGAGCAACAACAACAACAAAAAAAAAAAACACAAAAAAAAAACATATATTTAGTGTGTGTATTTCCGAGTAAGTAAAAATAAAGCTTCTTTTTAAAGTCATTTCAACCGCCCTAAGCAAGGCGATAATACCACTGACACAAGAAGTTCGTCTTCTTCTTTTATGTGCCGGGTCCATTCATGACGTAGGCAATCATGGCCATCCACATCTTCCTGTCCTTTTAACATAAAAGTCGTATTAAATGTAGAGTGAATTCAAGAAATTATCATGCACGTAAACCTAGCAACAACCCAAACCCTGAACATAGCTTGGCTTATTTAAGCACTGCATAAGTATTTACACTATTTCCATTGTTCAAACTGTTGTCCTCCTCTTCGTTGCCATATTCACGACGTTTCGGCCGTTATACGCTGTGGCCTTCTTCAGGTGATTGGAATTTCGAACTGACACCTTTATTTCTTCCACCGGGGTAGATTGTTCTGGTTCCGAAAGAGGCGTGGCTTGTGAAACAAGAACAATCTGGCCCGGGGGACGAAATAAACAGAAATATGTAGCGTACTACGACCGAAGCGCCGTGAATATGGCAACGAACATAATGACAGCAATCCGAACAACGTAAATAGTGTAAATAATTACAATGCCTCATCTCAGAAATATAGACAGATCCTGAAGAAGAACAGGGCGTACAACGGCCGAAACGTCGTGAACATGGCAAAGAAGATAAACACAGCAATCCGAACAACGTAAATAGTGTAAATAATTAAAATATCTCATCTCAGAAATATAGACAAATCCTGGAGAAGACCGGGGCGTACAACTGCCGAAACGTCGTGGATATGGCATCAAAGATGAGGACAACAGTCTGAACAATCTAAATAGTCTAAATAATTACAATACCTGATCTCAGAAATATAGAGAGTTCCTGAAGAAACCAGGGCGTACAACGGCCGAAGCGCCGTGAATCTGGCAACGAAGATAAGGACAGCTATCCGAACAACGTAAATAGTGTAACTAATTACAATACCTCATATCAGAAATATAGACAGATCCTGAAGAAGACCGGGGTATACAACGGCCGAAACGTCGTAAATATCTCAACGTTAATGAGGACAAGAATCTGAACAATGTACATAGTGTAAATAATTACAATAACTCATCTCAGAAATATAGAGAGATCCTGAAGAAGACCGGTGCGTACAACTGCCGAAACGTCGTGAATATGGCTTCAAAGATGAGGACAACAGTATGAACAATCTAAATAGTCTAAATAATTACAATACCTCATCTCAGAAATATAGAGAGATCCTGGAGAAGACCGGGGCGTACAACTGCCGAAACGTTGTGACTATGACAACGAAGATGAGGACAACAGTTTGAACAATCTAAATAGTGTAAATAATTACAATACCTCTTCTCAGAAATATAGACAATATAACTTTTGTCTTTTTGTTATCTCTCCCAAACCCTGTTCTGCCACCTATTTGCTGAAACCCATCAAGTATGTTATGCACTGCTTTCCTCTGCTCCTCCTTCCATCTATCTGGCTTGTGAGTATCAGATTTTCCAAGCACTCTTTCCTCATTACGTGCCCACAGAATTTAAGCTGCCTCTACCTGATATTAAGTGAAGGTTTCCTTTTCGTTTCCATTCTCTCCAAAATCACATCGTTGCTCACATGTTCGGTCTATGTTATTCTCAGCATCTTTCTGTAGAACTATATTTTTGTTGCTTCAAGTCACTTCTGGAGAAGATTGTCCAGCATTCGCTGCCATACAGGAGGACGGATATCACGTATATCTTCGCAAGATGTTACTAAGAGTGAGAAGACATTGGTGAAGAGAAAGGATAATAAAAGAACAGGTTCCAGGAAGACAAGAGATGGCTGTTGACGATGCATTTAATTACTTGAAGATTGTCGGTATCAGGGGAAAAATAAATAAGAAGGCATGAAAAGTGAGAAAAGAAACACTTAGAATAGAATATACGGTCGCATCTAGCTAGTTGCACAGTTTGGTTTGGTTATTTTTGTCATCGGCATATCAACACCACTATGGGTTATTTAATACCAGAGTTTAAATATTTTGTACGTCATTTTATACTTTCAGTGTAAACGTATGTTTTATAGATATATAATTTTTAGATGGTCTATTGTAGGTTGTATATATTTTAGTATAGGTCTATTTCTTATTTACATTATTCAGACTATTGTCCTCATTTTTGTCGCCATATTTATTACAACGTTTCGACCGTTGTACGCTCCGGACTTCTTCAGGTGGTTGGAATGTCGAACTGAAGCTTTTATTTCGCTCACTGGGGTAGACTGTTCACGTGCCATGTTTAATGGATGTCAGTTATCAGTTATCTCCTGTTAATTTTCCCTCTGAAAGTTCTCCACTGCCTTAACCGGGTATTGAACCCACACTCTTTGGGTCCTGTCACAGGATCTAACCAAAGTCTTTAGCCACTGTGCCATGTGTCCTTGAGGACATCTGTGTATGAATTTCTGTGTGTGAGTTCAACTCAAGGTAGTGAATGATGGTAGGAAGTGAATATTATTTGCCCAATATATTCATGTGCGGGTGTTGTAATGAATAGCGAACCGGAATGCGAATTCGGAGAGCCATGTCCGAATTCCAGTTCGAGTTCTTTAATAAATGCTTTGATTAAAAAATGGCCTTGATTTAATCTAATCGCCAATTTAAAATGAAAACGAGGCTCATATCATTCAATCAAAAAATACCCATCCTCCTCGCAAATCCACTTAGGACTTTTTGACAAAAGCAATTTTATCCACTCTCTATAGATTTTCTCAACTCTGCTGAAGCCAATTTAAAATCCCGACAAACCACTGATTACCGAAAATTGGAATATTTTATCAATTCTCCTTCCATTACCTGACGACATTTTCTCAGGCTGAGTGTTATTTCAGCTGGTTAAATAAGTTTATTTTAAACTAGTTTTATTCCAAAGAGACCAAGCTGTTTAAATAAAGTTTTCAAGAATATCGCAAAGGGAGGGAGTTTTAAAGTATTGGTTCTCACGAATTTTACAAAGATGGAAATTAAAGTAACAGATCTTTACTAAAATGCATCCTGCAAATTGGCGCTGCATCTTCGAGACTGGAATATTCAACGGTTTTTATTGTCTACACCTAATTACAGAGGAAGCAGTTTAAAATGTTTTACTAAAATTAGGTTTAATAAATTACGGACATGTCTACGAAATCGGTGAAATCGGTCTTTATTCGAATAGAAGGTGATTGTTTAAAATGAAACTTTGATTGTGTCTTCATTTCAGATCTCTAAATCTGTCTTTTGCGACTTGATTTTTGTAATTAAAAAAAAGGCTAGCAAAGCTGAAAAGTATTAAATTTCTAAATATCTAAGATGGCCGAAGAGGAAAACAGTTGGTATTCTCTTGAATTAAATCGTCTTTGGTACGGCGCCAAATCAGTTGCTTACCCAGTCACTTGCAATGTTCAGGGTCGGAACTATTAAAGAGCTGGGTTTACTTAAGCGTCAGGAAATGTAGGAATCCATTTCTTCTCCCCCATCTATGGATTAATAGCAAGGAAAGCTGGATTTTTTTAGATTCGTTGTAAACATATTATCAGGATAGGGAGAATAGGAAGCGATTGACAGACTTGATGAAATTATGCTTGTATTATCTGGGGAAATTATTATTAGAAAGAATTTGTCTGCGTGGAACTTCCTCCCTACAAATGGAATACGGTGGAGAATATGAGTCAACCAACTCGGTGGTCGGAACCATTTTTAGTGGATACTCGTATAGACGCTTCGTTTATTTATTATACAGTATATTTATTTATTTTTGTTTATCGGAATGAATAATCAAGAAATATTATTAGAGAAATATAAGCATTTTATGGCAGGATTTGAAACTGGATTTCCCTAGGGAAAACCTGCATTAGATCTGACGAGCTTTGACCTCTCGAAATAAAAAAAAATCCATCCCTTGAATAATCAAGAGTGTGAGACTCACCTTCGCAAGGAGGTTTCCAACTAGCGTCCAGTTGGCTGACAAAAATAAACAGGGTTGTAACTCAATAAAGGTCACGTCTCATGAATAATGTAACAGGGTGGATATTGTGCTGGATATTTATTGAGCACAATATCCATACTGGAATCATCAGTCAATCAGAATTTACAGAATAGACTTGCCCGTAACAGAGTAGGATCTCCAAGGCTGTTATATAAACCACCTACCAATTTGCCCAGCAGACTCAACATAAATTACAGTCGAGTACTGTCTGTTGCTATTACCTAACTCTACAGTTACAAATTGCTTTTTTTAAAACCTTAGTATACGAAGCTGAATTGAAATTACGATTTCAAGAGTAAGAGAAAAATCGGTGTTTAAAGAGTACCTTTAAAGGCAGGTTTTTCTCTTACTTTTAAACTTTTCTTGGTCATCGACGCACTCTGTAGCCGAAAGGTCAACACACGTCAGATCTAATAACGGTTTCTCCTAGGGTAACGCAAGTTCATACTTTTCTCTAATAAGATTTCTTGAATATTCGTTCCGAGAAACAAAAATAAATAAACAAATATAGTGTTTAATAAATAAAGGAAGCGTCTATCCAATTCCGAGTGTCCATTAAAAAGTGATATTTAACAAAACGGGTATTTTATATATACTAGTATACATGTGCCATAAAAATTGGCGGCAAGAAGGAATGTATTATAAGTAAAATGTATTATATTGCAATTAATTTTCGTTTTATCCAAGTACAATTTTGTAATTTAAAATAGTTCTTTGTTAACGTTAATAATTGAACAGTGTCAAATTTATAAACACCTAAGAAAAGATGTCCATATATTATCCTCATAACTGTTACATATTTACAACCAAAATTATGTTTACTACAAAAGTTCCCAAAATGCAATATTTTTTGTGTAAACTTTGGAAGGTCTGAGTAATCCTTGACAGTCAGTCTGTAGATTAAATTTGTAATTTCAGAGTCTGTTTATTTCTCCTCCTACAAAGAGTAACGTATCATCAGATATTATATTCTTTCGTTGTTTTCCTCAATCATTTTTTAATTATAATTTTTCAAGTTTAAAATGAATTTCTAAAAATGAACAAAGCGTTCTTGAAGATATATGTGGTTTATTGCATATAAATAGCAAAATCAGTCACGTCAACGGGGCCAAGTTAGCACGGCACCGGCTGGGTCATCGTTATTTTGCACACTGCCCTCAAATGTTACACACAAAAAACTATATATATATATATATATATATATATATATATATATATATATATATATATATATATATATATATATATATATATAATACGCCACACACATACATACATACATACATACATATATATATATATATATATATATATATATATATATATATGTATGTATGTATGTATGTATGTGTGTGGCGTATTATATATATATATATATATATATACATATATATATATAATACGCCACACACATACATACATACATATATATATATATATATATATATATATATATATATATATATATATATATATATATATATATGTATGTATGTATGTATGTATGTGTGTGGCGTATTATATATATATATATATATATAGGGTGGCAATAAAGTCAGTATAGAGTTACTTATAATAAAAATGCAAAGCACTGAAGCAGGTGATAACATTAATAATTGAACAGTATACAATTTATAAACGCCTAAGATATCCTGAAATTATCCTCATAAATGTTACATATTTACAAACAAAATTATATTTACTGCAAAAGTTCCCAAAGGACAATATTTTTTGTGAAACCTTTGGAAGGTTTGAGTAATCCTTGACAGTCTGTAGATTTAATCTGTAATTTCAGAATCAGCTTATTTGTCGTCTTTCTGTGTGCAATGTATCACCAGAGCTTGTTTTAATTTATTTATTTTTTCTCAAGCTATTACCAAAATCCAGAAAATATGCTCTGAATCGAAACATAAAAACCGCATTAAAAATATCTAATTATTGCATAAGCTTTTAATTGCTATCAAAAATAATTTAAATGGAGGATGAAGTGTGAATAAAAAATAAACTCGTTCGATGCCTAATGAATTATTACAAGAATTGTTCCCACTTCCTTTATCTTTATTATAATTTTTAATATTGGCACAGTGGATAAAGGCGTTGGTTAGATCCAGTGACAGACCCAAAGAGTGTGAGTTTAATACCCGGTTAAGGCAGTGGAGAACTTTCAGAGGGTAAATTAGCAGGAGATAACTGATAACTGGCATCCATCAAACATGGCTCGTGGAACTAGAATAGTCTACCCCAGTGATCGAAATAAAGGGTTCGGTTCGAAATTCCAACCACCTGAAGAAGGCCGGAGCGTACAATGGCCGAAATGTTGTGAGAAATATGGCGACAAAGATGAGGACAATAGTCCGACTAATGTAAATACTGTACATAATACCTCATCTCAGAAATATAGACAGACTTTTTAATATTTATAATGAATTTTAAAACATTGACATGCATTCTTGAAGACATATGTGCGGTATTATATATACGAACCCTCTTCGATAGCTATATCAGTACGCGTCAACGTGACCAAGTTAGCACGGCGCCGGATGGGTCATCATTATTTTGCACACTGCTCCTTAATGGTTACACAAAAAAAAGTAACGTAAATATATCATCAATTTCTTGTTCGTGTATTGCTTAATATATTGTGCAATTGTCATCTTTGATAATGGCTTATGTAAGCCGAAAGCTTAGATTGGATTAAAAAAATATGTATCAATATTGTGATTTTCTTTCATTGTTTAATGATAATGTTATTAAGCTTATCAGACGATATGAAAAGAATTTACATAAAATAAGTAGGCAACACTTGTCTATATTATTTAATGAAACATGTATATATATATATATATATATATATATATATATATATATATATATATATATATATATATATATATAAAACAACTGAAAAGTTGCAAATTTTTAAAAAATATATTTTTTTTGTGAAAGTATTTATTTATATTTATATATATATATATTTGATATTTAAGATCGTCCCCGATCTTACGTCAGAAATGACTGTTTTCAGAAGTAGGTTTACATTAAGTAGCGTCCGTCGCGAGAAGCGGACGTCACGTGATATGAAAGCACCTGTGTTTGAATATTTCTAACGTAAATCTAACTGTAGTAATAATTTAGATGTTGTTTAAAAAAAAAAAATTTAACTATATGTAACAAAATCTTTTTGTTTAACTATTGAAATATTTATAAAGATTTAAAATACCCAATTCTTTATTTGACCCTAGTTTAGATGTATTTAATTTTAAAATCCAGTATTTTTCTTTTTTTCTGCGTGTGTATGTGGAAATGAAATCAGAATCTATCAATACACATTTACAGTTTTCTAATGAGTGTCCTCGTTGATTAAAATGTTCAGCTGTGGGAGAATAAGGATTGTTTTGACGTATGGTTAGTTTATGGTTGTTGAAGCGAAATCTAAAATTATTTCCAGATTCACCAATATATCCACTATTGGGACATATTTTGCAGAATAAATAGTAGATTATGTTATGGCTATATATATATATATATATATAAATATATATATATATATATATATATATATATATATATATATATATATATATATATATATATATAAATACAGGGTAACCCCAAAAAACGGGAACTTTTTAACAATCCAATAAAACCAAGAGTGATGGAAGAAAAATAATTAATTCATAGTAATTGAAACCTTAAAACATGCCAGTTAAGAAACAATGATGGAATTTTCATTTTTTTTTTAAATTACGTCCTGTAGATGGCGTCCTCCTGTACGAATGCATTCTTGAAATCTGCTGTTGAGATTCCTCATTGACTGCTGCAACATCTCAGCTGGGATACTGTGAATTTCGTTCTCGTTACTAAAATGGCGAAATGTTTACTTTCTCAAGGTCACTGTCTCGCAGTGTCGCCACTTGCGCATGTCTGGCAATACGCACTTCAAAAATTCCCGTTTTTTTGGGTCACCCTATATATATATTGAGCATTTAGCTTTTTATTTAATTAAGCTTTTTTTAATTTAATTTTTCTCGTGTTCGAACAAGTGCTTTCTTTTTTCAGAGTGTGTAGAAACTGTCCAAATGGTCTGTAATTCCGAGCGCTTTCGGCTATACTTTTTACTTTTATTTGTTTTACATATTTACAACCAAAATTAGATTTACTAGTATTTTTGCTTTTTAATTGGGTGTATGGGCTGTGTATGTTCCTAGAGTTATAGAGATTTTTTATTTTCCGAACACAGCACATTTTTGCCGTGTTCGTAGTTAATATTATTAAGTGTTGGCTTCCATTTAATCTTTTTTTTACATGTAGATGAGGTTATTATGTTTGTATTTTCTACTAGTATGTTTCGGATGGCGTCTGGTAAGTTTGTGTGTGTGCTTAAATGAATTCTAATAGAGCTGTGGTCGGATAGGTGCAACGTAAAGCGTCTGGATAGGCATGAAGTCGTTTGAACGTCGTAATTATTTATGAATTTGATCACGAATTGTAGTTCACACAAACGCACCCGTATAAACAATCCGAGGTCAGCTGCAGACACTCATCCATGCGCTTGGGAATACATACATATGCAATTCTGGTCTTCTTTGAACTAAAATGCGCGCAACTGTATGTGTGTGTGTGTGTATATATGTGTGTGGGGGAGTGTGTCATCCCGAACATGCACAGAGGGAAATTCCCCGGACTATCACCACACCTAGTGAAACAAGCATAAATAGATCCAATTTGAAAAAAAATAAACCAGTTTGTTTATAGCAAAAGTGTGAAACCCAGGATCACAAACACATTGCCATACAATTGAATATATATATATATATATATATATATATATATATATATATATATATATATGTTATTTCATTCGGAAATTATAACATAAAGAAACTGTCAGCATAGAAACTACAGTTGCATCTGGCCATTTCAACTGTAAAATGATGAGACCTTGCCGCCAATCTAGTACTGCGCTTAAATGCATAAAGTCTAGGTACCATAGAGGTAAGTTCATCAGAATCATTACTATGCAAGCATTTATACAAAAGTCACAGTGACACTTCGTTAGGACGTTGGGAAAGGTGACTGAAGCGAAGATGTAATCTTGCAGATTCTTCCTCTGCTTTTCTCAAGAATCTCTAAATATATAACAGGAGAACCAGACAGTATATATATATATATATATATATATATATATATATATATATATATATATATATATATATATACTCAGTGCTGTTCGATAAAAGTGACTGATTTTTTTTACTAAATGTTCTCTTCTCCGATGAAACGAAAGTTGAGTTAAATTCAAATGATAAGCGATGTAAAAGCCGAAGAAGAAGCTTTGAAAGCTCTTTGAATTTAGCAGTAAGTACTGTCAAGCATCCGTTCAGTATAATGTTCTGGGGATGCTTTTCTTTTCATGGAACTGGTTTCTTAAAACCTATTGTAAAGACCCTCAGGAGCGATCAGTACGAGAGAATTTTAGAGTCTTGTCTGCTCCCTTCTGCTGAAAGGGTGCAAATCGACCCCACCAAGCTCATTTTTATGCAGGATAATGCTCCCTGTCAGAAATCAAAATTGATGACGGAATACTTTGATGTGAAGCAGGTGAGTGTTATGACATGGCCGCCCCAATCTCCTGACCTCAACTCCATAGAAAGCTTATAAAGTACAGACTCTCGAGAAAGTATTTGAGAAACAAAGAGGATTTGATTATGAATTTCATATCCGAATGGCATTCAATGCTTGGAGATGAGATTTGCCAGAACCTGATCAAGTCAATGCCAAAAAGTGTTGAAAAGGTTATTCAAAATAAAGGAGGACCCATAGATTATTAAATATTTCAAACTATATTACCTATTATAAATAAATTATACCTCTATTATTCTTTATTTAAAGCTGTTCGGTTATGTTTCTATTGATTACTAGTTGCAGGAAATAAGAGAGTAACTTTTTTTCCACAAAGTTTTTTTCTAAATCTCATTTATATCCAAAATTATAATTATCAATAAAATACCTTAGGGTGAGTAAACTTTTTTACTAGGTGGTCGGGAAGAGGACTTTATATTAGTAAGATTAAAAATTAATTTGACACCAAAAATAATAGGCGAAAAAATTTTTAAGTAAAAAAATCAGGTGAGTCACTTTTATTGAACAGCACGGTGTATATATATATATATATATATATATTAAAGACATTTTTGATATGTTTAACGTTGTTTTTATAGATACAAGTATTTAAGTAAATGCTCTGTTTTATAATAAACAGTATTAAATAACATTTACCGGCCTGAATGTCCGAGAAATTTTCATAGAAAATTTTCGTTTTCGGACAGGAATCGAACCTGTATCCTATACGGAACCGTTTCTGTGGCCGAACGGTTAAGGCACGCCACGCGAAATGACGGTTCCGTATATGATACAGGTTCGATTCCTTTTCTATGAAAAATTATCCGACATTCAGGCCAGTAAATGTTATTTAATACTGTTTATTATAAACAGAGCATTTACTTAAATACTTGTATCTATAAAAAGAACATTAAACATATCAAAAATGTCTTTAAAATAAATTTTCGGACTCTGTCCAATTCAATATATATATATATATATATATATGGAGAGAGAGAGAATATTTCAAAAATGCTTTTAACTATTTCATTGAAAACGAATTAGAATGTGTAACGTTCCAAATAGAGAAAGGTTTTAGATTTGATTGTATTTTAAATGCTGTCATTCAAGAGATACTTCTGGAAATACAATTTTATATTACATTGTATTTCGCACGCATCTGCGTGATAGACAAATCTGAAGCCATGGTTTTAGCTTACATCGAAATTTAGACACAGTTAAGCACCTTTCCATATATACGTATGCGTATACACACACACACACACACATATATATATATATATATATATATATATATATATGTATGTGTGTGTGTGTGTGTGTGTGTGTGTGTGTATTATTTATTATGCTATATTTCGCGTTCCTCTTTATACTTGAAAGACCTTGCTATATTGCTTCGTGTTGCCCAGCAATTTTGTACGAAAGTCGCAAGGAGAATTGTTACACTGGGAGATTATTTCATTGCGTGCCTTGCAGCGTGAAACTTTATATAGATTTGACTGATATCTCTAAATAAAACACTGTGCGTGCAAGAACTCTTTAGTATGAGTTTCGTTGGCCATTTAATGATCATCGGCTTCACTTTCAATGCTAACTCCGGGATAGCTGTGTGTTCAGTGCATAAAGTCAGGCCACAGTTTTCACGGTTTGATGCTTCGGATTCCGTCACTGATAATATGCGATGTGATTACGAGTCACCAATCTTCCATGGAAACGGAATCAGCCTACCTCACGTGAAAATTAGCTTTTCGAAATCTTAGCAAATATCTGGGCTCGAGCTACAATCTCTTGTGCCCCTAGGTAATTCAAAGATAACTTTGTCCACTAAAAATCCACCGGCGATTATCATATATATACAGTGAGACCCCCGTATTCGCTGGGTTTAGGGACCAGAACCTGCCGCGAATAGTTAGAATCTGTGAATACTTGTAACCCCTTAAAAGTGAAAATGAAAATCCTAGGAAGATTGTTAAGTCACTGCATCCACAAAATTTAACTGTTTGACGTGCATTTTTTGCTAGCCGAATCATTGGGCCGTATATTTTAAAATCTGAACGTCCATTTTCGTAATAGGCTTCGATAACTTTAACACGTTGTTTGATTGTTAATCTTTCCATGGTGGAAAATGCTAAAGGCTTAAGTTATTAAATCTGAAAGTAAAAGAAAAATATCATTAGACGCTTAAACTTAATTTCAATATATATATATATATATATATATATATATATATATATATATATATATATATATATATATAAGTGAACATAGAAGTCAACACTTAGAGGCGACAGTCTGTTTCATGCTAGATGCAATCGTTGCCTGACGATTGCATCTAGCATGAAACAGACTGTCGCCTCTTGACTTCTATGTTCACTTTTATACTTACACACGCTCTATCTCTGATATTGAGCACTTTATCCCATAAATATAGCACACCTTAAGACTATATTGCTTCATATATATATATATATATATATTTGTCATCCACAGACAGCTCATCAGTGTGGCTAGACGTCCGGTTGCCTCTAGCTAGGATCAAAACCCGACTGAATTTGCAACAGTCGGATCTTCTCCCACTAAGCCATCGACGCACGGCAGGGATGAAGGTGAATTTTAGCGGGTTTATTTTTAGATTTAGATAAACATACAGTGACTGACAGTGACTCGATTCTGCCGAAGAGTCGTGCAGTATTAGCTTAAATAGTCACTGTTTACAAATTCACACCTCAAACAAGAGAGCTCTACCGAAATTAATTTTTCGCCAATATATATATATATATATATATATATATATATATAGAGAGAGAGAGAGAGAGAGAAAGAGAGAGAGACAGAGACAGAGACAGAGACAGAGAGAGAGAGAGAGAGTAGATAAATTGGTCAATTGACACAAGAACTGAAACGTGCTGACCCTTTGGAGCATCGTATATTCGTCAATTGGGTGCACATGCAAAGACAAGCCGATAAAGATATTTCACAAAAAAATCCTATTTAGTGATGAAGCCCATTTTCATCTTGGTGGATTCGTTAATAAGCAGAATCGTCCCATTTGGTCTGATGAAAAGCCACTGCATACACAAAAGGACACTGTTTGATGTGTATTTTTTGAAAGCCGAATCATTGGGCCGTATATTTATAAATCTAAACATCCATTTTCGTAATAGGATTCGATAACTTTAACACGTTGTTTGATTGTTAATCTTTCCATGGTTGAAATTGCCAAAGATATAAGTTGTTAAATCTGAAAGAAAAAGAGAAAAAATCATTAGACGCTCGAGCTTAATTCACATTTAAAATCGCTCCAAGTTATTTAAAATAAAATTGTCATAATTGACTGATTAAAAACATGGGACATAGCAAGATAATTTATGTTCGTTTCATTTGCATTTCAAACAGAATAAAAAAACAGAATTTAAAATACTTAACATCAAAAACGGTAATGGAAAAATAATAATGAAATAATAAAGGGTGTTTCATTAAGACGGATCAAACTTAGCAGCAAAGAAAATATCATTAGACGCTTAAAAGTAATTCCCTTTGAAATCGTCCAAGTAATTGGAACACCCTATATAAATGTCTCCACAGGCGAAAACTGCACTGAATAATTGTAATAACAATAATAATAAAATTAATAAATAATGGTGACCCCCAAATGCAGATTAATATTCAGAGACAATTGGCCAATTGTTAGTTATATAGGGTGACCCCCCAAAAAACGGGAATTTTTGAAGTGCGTATTGCCAGACATGAGCAAGTGGCAACACTGCGAGACAGTGACCTTGAGAAAGTAAACATTTCGCTATTTTAGTTATGAGAACGAAATTCACAGTATCCCAGCTGAGATGTCGCAGCAGTCAATGAGGAATCTCAACAGCAGATTTCAAGAATGCATTCGTACAGGAGGACGCCATCTACAGGACGTCATTTTAAAAAAATGAAAATTCCATCATTGTTTCTTAAATGGCATGTTTTAAGGTTTCAATTACTATGAATTAAATATTTTTCTTCCATCACTCTTGGTTTTATTGGATTGTTAAAAAGTTCCCATTTTGGGGGGTTACCCTGTACTCCTTGATGGCTACTCATATGGATTAGGACGACTCATCCAGCTTTCATGGAAGTGGGCATTCAGCCATTCAAAAACGATAATATAAATATAATAAACACTATTAACTACATTTACCGGCATGAATGGCCGATAAATTTTCATATAAATGGGTCCTCCAGCAGGAATTGCAACACTATGCTACACGCAACCGTCATATAGTCTGACGTGCTATACCATTTAGCTATAGAGGAAACGTCTGGGTTAGCAAGATTTTACTGTTTTTAAACCACAATTTTCTGTGATATCCCCCGTGAATTCATATCTGTTCAATACGTATTCGAACGTCAATAAATATATGTAAATATTATTAATACTGTTTATTATAAACAGAGGATTTAATTAAATATTGGTATCTATAAACATAACGTATAAACCAAAGTTAACTTAAAATAATTGTCAAAGTTTGTCCATTTCGTAATCTATATATATATATATATATATATATATATATATATATATATATATATATATATATATATATATATATTTAAAGACATTTATAATATGTTTAACGTTCTTTTTATAGATACAAGTATTTAAGCAAATGCTCTGTTTTATAATAAACAGTATTAAATAACATTTACCGGCCTTAATGTCCGAGAAAGTTTCATAGGTAAATGTTATTTAATACTGTTTATTATAAAACAGAGCATTTGCTTAAATACTTGTATCTATAAAAAGAACG
The DNA here is from genome assembly GCA_964036315.1 of Acanthosepion esculentum. NCBI lineage: Eukaryota > Metazoa > Mollusca > Cephalopoda > Sepiida > Sepiidae > Acanthosepion > Acanthosepion esculentum. The sequence goes on along the minus strand of OZ038507.1, from coordinate 33,551,516 downwards.
TTAAATATATCTATATATATATATATATATATATATATATATATATATATGTGTGTGTGTGTGTGTGTGTGTGTGTGTGTGTGTGTGTGTGTGTGTGTGTAGAAAATGACAATATTTATAAATGGAAAAGACAATAGGAAAACTGTAATAGTTGCCGAAGCGTTTCGTCCAATGTGGACTTTCTCAAGGCAAAAACGAAATGAATTTATTAAAACAAAATAACTAATAACAACAAAACAAAATGTCCTTAGCAACTGGAAGAATTTAGAGAACGCTATTTTCATCCTGTTAACTTTTTTTTTGGATTTCTTGATATATTCTGAAAAGAAGAGAATTTATTGAAACAAAGCAAGTTCATTTGATCATTGATTACAATTCCAGAACAACGTAACTATAAACAATATTTTTCTATCCTCTGCCAGCTACAATGATGGAGTAAGCATTACCTCGAACAATCGCCAGTGAGACACGCTGCAAGTGCCACTCCGTTTCACGAGGCTTGTCCCTTAATCGAGTCGCAATCGCCCCAATCCTCCGAAGGAACGCCATCGAACGAGGGTCAATAAACCCTGAAGTCTCCACTGCCACAGGAGTAAAAAAAATATATCAGCAAGAGAAGAACATTTAACTATTTTTTTTATCTCTGCGTCCCGGGCGACGGACCCCGGCTTAACCGCGGACCTGATCAAATTACCGATCGAAAATGTATCAGCACAAGTCGTATCCCAAATCAACGACTTCCCCATTTTAAAAGGGAAAATGGTCATGCCATCCGGCCGCTTTCCATCATCACGGCCGAGGCCTACGGGTTCGATTTGGGAAGGGGACCCAACTGCATCCAAACCTCTTCTGATGGAAAGCGGCCGGCACTACGACGACAGGAGAGAGGATGCAAACCAAACTCATCGATGGAGGCTCCACATCTGCATCTGTGACGGTCACATAATTTTGAGTCCAAGACGGATCGCGACTCCGACCCGAGTGCACTCATCATCCAGAAGGGTGCCGGTAGATGAAGAGGGCACTGCGTTGAGCCAGGCGCCACTACTCGGTTGTGAAGAAGATAGTAGACAGGCGAGGCGATGCTGATCCAGAGAGAGCCTCAAATTAGTAAAATTGGCCTCGCATTTTATTTTATCCCAGCTTTGTTGTTTTGATGTGTCTAGTGGGATAGAAAGTAATTCTTGGGTGCAGACGCTGCAAGCTTGTTCGAAAGAACTACCCGAGAAACACTGAGACGATCCACCGGGTATCTCATCAATTAATTCGCGACTGGACGAAAGTGAAGAAAGATATGCTGGAAGGGCCAAATCTACCGCTGATCGAAGGCCCAGGCCTCCGAAACTCAAAGGGAGTTTTGCCTGCCTCCAGCCTGTGTCGTCGAAATTGACGTTGCAAATTAGCTCCGCGCATCTCTTAACTGTGATATCTATCTCATTTAAGAAATCCTGTTCGAGGTAGCAAGGGGCACTTCGGAGAGTGTAGAGGAAACTCGGTAGCGAAAAACTGTTCTTCAAGAGGAAGAGGGCTGGATGTGCTATCAGTTAGTTGCAATTTCTCAGTCATTCTTGTTAGAATGACATGCTTAGTATCCAAACACTCTCGAATGGTCATTGGAAAGACTGGAGAACCAAGAATGTGTAATTCCTCCCTAGGTATTATTTATATATCCTCAAGGATGAGTCTGATATCCCGGATAGCACTCTCGAAATAATCTGCACTATAATTCAATTTATTATCTCTGCCTTGGACGAGTTAATATCAAGTCCAAGCACGGATAAAGCAGGAATAACTCGTCGGAGGTCAGCAGCTACGGCCTCGATGGATCCTCCCAACGTTGCATCGCCAAGATACCATATATTGAAACGAGAAGCGATGGAACGAGCTACCCCGTCAATAGCCATCGCAAATAGTAGCGGGCCAAGTGGATCATCTTGCTGGATTCCAGTAGCAGAAGAGATAATATTATCGGAGGCGATCAACATACTTTGATCACTACAAAAAATAAGCCAGTTTAAATATGGAAGGAGTCCGTTGATAGCAAACTTCCAGGGCATGATCCCTTTTGATGGTATTGAAAGCGTTTTTCATATCCAATTTTAATGAGATACTGGGGAAAAAAGGTGATGTATTTTCGAAAAATGTCTTGTGGCATGAATCCGCCCTGTATGCTTACCCCGTGCTGGAAATGTCGCAATTCATGCCCTATCTCCTTCACAATAACTCTACAAACAATTTTTGCCGCGAGACGACGAAAAATGTTGCCAACAGCGATAGGGCGGATACCTCCGTCTTTTTTTTTTTTAAGCCGTTAAGTTGGCTGAAAATATTAAGTCGCAAACATGTTGGGTATCTCAGCTCGGAGAAGGGTATTAATAAGAGCTGTTATGGATGTTTTCAAATGTTCACCAGCTTCGGCAGTGTGGGCAGAAATTAAGTCCTTGATGTGACCAGGTCGAAAGCCGTCCACACCTCCACCGCTGCTTCCCGAGAAAGACTTCAGAGCGGCAACCATTGCTTCCTTTGAGATTTCAATATTTGAATCATTGTTTTCCATCTGAACAAATCTGACATCGGATGGTTGCGCAGGATGTTTCTGACGGAGCGCTGTGAGAACTTCTGGTGTAGTAGCTAGTATAGTATCGGATGAGGCCAATACTCTAACTGCAGCTGAGACATCACCGTCGATCAACTTCGCATTGACGAGGGCACGGAGTCTCTTAGAATCATCGACTGTAGATGAAGGATGAAATCTATTAGGATTAGAAAGATTAGAAAATTTGGTGGCATCTATTTTAGACGAATTGAATAAAGAAATGTTATTTTTCATAATAGATGAGACAGATGATGTAGGGTCCTTATTTAAGGAATGCCGAGCACAAATGTTGCGAAAGAGAAACGGTGATCCCAGTCAAGCGAGCTGTTCAAGTTAAGTGCCTAGTCTATGGCAGTAGGCAAGGCATCGGCTGCCGGGATTCTGACAAATTTAGGGATTTTTAAAGGCACCTTCCGGAATTGCCTAAGGAGTGAAGTTGCCCTCAAAACTTCACTGGCATCTCTTTGGGTCGGTTCATTATGTTGAGGGATCACACTATCTTGTAGAGCCGAGAGAGACAGACAATGTGAACAACTCCAAACAACCAGAGACGCTGAAGCATTTCTAGTCAATCCTACGCAAGATAAATGAAAAGATCGTTGACAATTTGAACAAATTCTGATTCTTTTACGCTTATTAATGCTGCCACAAGAAAAGCAACGATCACATTCCAGCAAAGAAGAAGGAAGAGACATTTTTCTTTCCTCCTTATTCCTAAAATTAATGTAAAACGTGTTTCTGTTAATTCTTGTAATCTCCGTTTGACATTAATTTCATTTTTTTCCTTTGAAATCCAATCTTCGAAAAAATATTGTCTTGAATTACAAATCCTTTACAATAATGTTTAAAGTTTCCAACTATTAATTCAATAATGATTATTCCATTTACTATTCAAATTGTTTTTACCTTACTTAATGTTTAATCCGACATTTTTACATTCTTAAAAATCCGTTGAAATCAACAGAGCTTTGAAAAACACGTCTTCTCTTTTCGAATTCCAAGCGTCCAAAAAATTCAACCATTTTCTTTTGATTTCTTGATACTGTTCTGTGCGTTTGTTTGGGAGAATTACGTCAATACTGCAATAAAAACAATATCTCCACACGTGAGAGTACTTGACGTAATTTTTTAGTGAACAGTATAAAAATAGCGTTCTCTAAATTCTTCCAGTTGCTAAGGACATTTTGTTTTGTTATTATTAGTTACTTTGTTCAATAAATTCATTTCGTTTTGTTTGTTTTTTTGCCTTGAAAAAATCCAGATCGGACGAAACGCGTCAGGTATTATTACAGTTTTCCTATTGTCTTTTATTTATGTATATATATATATATATATATATATATATATATATATATATATATATATATATATATATATATTGCATTTACAACATAAGTAGGAATATTAATTTGCATAACTATTTTAAAAGCTTAAGCTGATAAATATTTCGCATCTGTTATATATTGTTATGTCAAATTCTAAAAATGTCCATATGTAGGCAATGTTCACTCTGTATTCAGTTTAAATTGATTTGTTTGTATAAAAATAATTTATATTTGCTTTGTCTAAATTCAGTCGTAAGTTATCAAAAAGAATCGTGTCTACATTTAAGGAAAACGAGGCTAACCAATCCCTTTTACAGATGCCCACTCAGGCACATTTGTGTTTGTTCACCATTCACAGAGCCCATCTGTGTTTTATACTGTAACTCGGCATAGTTGCATGATAAACAACAGGTCGGCTTTGTGGACGTTGAACAAAAATAAATGTGCCCGATCTGGCGTCAGCAACAAAGATTAATTAGCCTTCTTATAGACAGGCATACTAGGATACGAGCAGATTCAATCAATGATCTCTAAATACATAGAAACACCAAACTATACAGGATACAAAGTTAAAATTTGTTTGTTTAAAGGTATATCAACCTATGTAAGCTTGAATGTGAGGGTAGTATAAACGTCTAACAGGCATATCACTTTGAAATAGTGAGCTCATACGATTATCGAAGTTAAGCCAAATCGAGCCTTCCCAATACCTAAACGGGTGACCGCTTGGTAATACAACGTGCTCCAAACTTGTATGTGCGGTGGGTATGACCTATAATGACTCGGAATTTTGAATCAACGAGACGGATGATTACTACACTGTTTCGTCCTGGCCAGATTCTGTTTTACGCATTAATAACTCCCTCATTCGCCCGTCTGTTGAATATTGTTGACATATCTAGTCTCGTTCTTCTGTTATGTATCTAGAGACTCTTGGTAAAATCCAAAGAAGAATCTGTAATATTATCCGTCTTTACCTGACATGCCGGCTTCAAACACTTTCGTACCTCCAGGTGTTGCAAGCTTGGATCTGTTGGTGGTGTAATGGATAACGGCTTGGAATTGGTTACCAGAGAGCCGAGTTCCAATTCCAATTGGGTTCGTTATATTCAATTACGCGCAATTACTCTTGGGAAAATATGAATCCATTTATTCTCCTCCAGCTATGAGTTAATTAGTAAGACTTGTATCACGATAACATGCAAAGGGTTGATAGACCGTAAAAAATGAATCAATTAAGCTACAGATTCATGAAGTAAGCGATTATGGCTCTCTAAAAATTCTGCTGTTTTATTATCTGTGAATCAAGAAGAATTCCTGGAAAGATAGAGGAGTGGTTTCTTGTTTTCTTCTCTACGATTTAGAATTTAAAGTATTCCTTTTCTTGCCACGTAAGGCTAGACGTCCCAGTCTACCCTACTATTTATTCCGTGAGTAGTAGGGGGAAGATCAGCTTTAGGACAAAGAGACATGCCTCTTTGTTTTGTATTTTCCTTCCATGGTGGAATATTTGGTGGCAGAAACATTCATGCTTTCTACTCAGTATTATTATTGTTGGTTGGTTGATTTTATTTAGCGGCATATCAACACCTCTATGGGTTATTTAATGCCTAAATCTAAATATTTTGAACATAATTTTATGGCTTTAACTAAATATATTTTGACCGCAATTGTATGTCTTCAACTACAAATAAAATGTATTGTTGGTCATTTTACTATAAACATGTATTGTTGGTAATTCTACTATAAAATGCATTACTGGTCATTTTGCTATAAAATGCATTGCTGGTCATTTTTCTATAAAATGCATTGCTGGTCATTTTGCTTTAAAATGCATTGCGGGTCATTTTGCTTTAAAATGCATTGCTGGTCATTTTGCTATAAACAGCATTGCTGGTCATTTTGCTATAAAATGCATTGCTTGTCATTTTGCTTTAAAACGCATTGCTGGTCATTTTGCTTTAAAATGCATTGCTGGTCATTTTGCTTTAAAATGCATTGCTGGTAATTTTGCTATAAAATGCCTTGCTGGTCATTTTCTTTAAAATGCATTGCTGGTCATTTTGCTTTAAAATGCATTGCTGGTCATTTTGCTATAAAATGCATTGCTGGTCATTTTGATATAAAATGCATTGCTGGTCATTTTGCTTTAAAATGCATTGCTGGTCATTTTGCTTTAAAGTGCATTGCTGGTCATTTTGCTATAAAATGCATTGCTGGTTATTTTGCTATAAAATAGCCTTGCTGGTCATTTTTCTTCAAAATGCATTGCTGGTCATTTGCTATAAAATGCATTGCTGGTCATTTTGATATAAAATGCATTGCTGGTCATTTTGCTTTAAAATGCATTGCTGGTCATTTTGCTTTAAAATGCATTGCTGGTCATTTTGCTATAAAATGCATTGCTGGTCATTTTGCTTTAAAATGCATTGCTGGTAATTTTGCTATAAAATGCCTTGCTGGTCATTTTTCTTTAAAATGCATTGCTGGTCATGTTGCTTTAAAATGCATTGCTGGTCATTTTGCTATAAAATGCATTGCTGGTCATTTTGATATAAAATGCATTGCTGGTCATTTTGCTTTAAAATGCATTGCTGGTCATTTTGCTTTAAAATGCATTGCTGGTCATTTTGCTTTAAAATTCATTGCTGGTAATTTTGCTATAAAATGCCTTGCTGGTCATTTTTCTTTAAAATGCATTGCTGGTCATTTTGCTTTAAAATGCATTGCTGGTCATTTTGCTATAAAATGCATTGCTGGTCATTTTGCTATAAAATGCATTGCTGGTCATTTTGCTATAAAATGCATTGCTGGTCATTTTGATATAAAATGCATTGCTGGTCATTTTGCTTTAAAATGCATTGCTTGTCATTTTGCTTTAAAATGCATTGCTGGTCATTTTGCTTTAAAATGCATTGCTGGTAATTTTGCTATAAAATGCCTTGCTGGTCATTTTTCTTTAAAATGCATTGCTGGTCATTTTGCTTTAAAATGCATTGCTGGTCATTTTGCTATAAAATGCATTGCTGGTCATTTTGCTATAAAATGCATTGCTGGTAATTTTGCTTTAAAATGCATTGCTGGTCATTTTGCTTTAAAGTGCATTGCTGGTCATTTTGCTATAAAATGCATTGCTGGTTATTTTGCTATAAAATAGCCTTGCTGGTCATTTTTCTTCAAAATGCATTGCTGGTCATTTTGCTATAAAATGTATTGCTGGTCATTTTGCTATAAAATGCATTGCTGGTCATTTTGCTTTAAAATGCCTTGCTGGTCATTTTTCTTTAAAATGCATTGCTGGTCATTTTGCTTTAAAATGCATTGCTGGTCATTTTGCTATAAAATGCATTGCTGGTCATTTTGCTTTAAAATGCATTGCTGGTCATTTTGCTTTAAAATGCATTGCTGGTCATTTTGCTATAAAATGCATTGCTGGTCATTTTGCTATAAAATGCATTGCTGGTCATTTTGCTATAAAATGCATTGCTGGTTATTTTGCTATAAAATAGCCTTGCTGGTCATTTTTCTTCAAAATGCATTGCTGGTCATTTTGCTATAAAATGCATTGCTGGTCATTTTGATATAAAATGCATTGCTGGTCATTTTGATATAAAATGCATTCCTGGTCATTTTGCTATAAAATGCATTGCTGGTCATTTTGCTTTAAAATGCATTGCTGGTCATTTTGCTATAAAATGCATTGCTGGTCATTTTGCTTTAAAGTGCATTGCTGGTCATTTTGCTATACCATTTTGTTGTTGGTAACTTTACTCCAAATATGTATTGTTGGTAATTTAAAAAATATATATTGCTGATATTTTTTACAATAAGCATGTATATTTATACTTTCATAGTGATTTGTTTCTATTTCGGGATTTCACAATTTGCCCATACCCGGGACCCTAATAGGTGCTACAACCCCGGATCAGAGTAGACCTTAGAACAACAGCAATTAAGAGGTGGTTCGATGCTCAAACCTTCAATCTCTTGATCAGAGGCCTTGCTGCCGGATATAATTTATCGTTATACCTAGGAATAATAATAATAATAATAATAATTATTATTTTTATTTTGTTTGATATCTGGCGTTTACACATTTCTTTCCGGGCCCCGCCCAGGGACCTAAGGTTAGAAATGGTATCATGACACTTTCCACGCAAATAAAGAAAAATAATAATAATTACATAGATAAAGCCCTTCGTAAAGTGTGGGCTGTACTTGTCAGAACAATTTTTTGTATCTCTTTGAGGCATGGACTTCAAGGGATCCCTTCAATTAGTCTACTGGAATCTTTTCCAACCAGTCCAAGGGCTCCAACTACAACAGGGATTGTTGATGTTCCCATGTGCCACATTTTTGAGATTTCTATTTCAAGGTCCTTGTATTTTGACAGTTTTTCGAATATCTTCAAAGATACATTGCAGTCTGCAGGGACTGCCATATCAATTATTATTATTATTATTATTATTATTATTATTAAGAACCTTTGTTGTCCATTGAATCATTAAAAGGAAGTATTTAAAAAAACGTTATGCCATGGCTCTTCAGGACCCATCAGAAAGTGGGTGTTTATGGCTGTTCACAAATTATGTTGCTTTTTTTTATTATCCGTGAATGATCATGCATTTCTGGGAGAAGATAGTGGAGTGGTTTTCCGTAGCCACACCCACAGTTTATATTTTCCCTAGTTTTCATTCTCTTAGACTGGTTGCCACCCGAGTCTAGAGGGTCCGGTTTAGTATGTTATTTAACCCCTAGCTCGGAGGAGTGAAGACGAGTGCATATGCCTTTCCAAAGTACATTAGTCCGAAAATTGAATATGACAGACCAGGCCGGGATTTGAAATCAGCTCACCAGCTCCACTTTCAAGGGTGTGCACCGATGACCGTTAAACTACCCACACAAGAAAATCACTAGATGTCGTTTAAAAGCCACCAGTAATAGGTCAATTTGAAAGTTGGAGTTTTGATATACAATGGTATTATTATTATTTTTTTTAGACAACCAGTTTGAAGATTACGTTTAAGTTCAAAATCATAGCATTGCATTTTAATTCCGGTGATCAGTGAAAGCCTTACAGCATAGTAGGATAAAATTTATAATTTACTGAAACGTTACAAATTGTATATGGACAAGATGCACGCCACAAGCCCATTATTACTAAATCATTGCCCCATCAAATAAGACCTTCATTTGCTTCAAAGGGAAATTATACTGAACAATGCAGTTATTTTGTGCTGTAATGTGTTATACTGAGCAGTAGTTCTAGTGCGATTATCATTAAACAATGCACATTTAAAACATTTTGTCTGATAATACGGGCACAGCAGTATTATGGTGTTATATACACCTATGGTGTTATATACATTAATTATTATCTAACAAATGATCTAATAAATATTATTCATTGCGTTGCTTTTTTGCAATCCCATACAATTTTTTACACAGTTCTAACTTATCGAATACTGTAAAAAAAATCTGCGTATTTTGCTTGTATTGATTCATTATTAAAATTCTAGTGTGAGTGCCTTTTCCATTGAATACAAAAGATATCAATTCCTTCCTAAAATAGTAAAATTTTGAAGTTAGTTTGTAAGCATAAACCTGTGGAAATTAGGCATTTCCTTACTTTTTTTCCCATATATATTTAAAACAAAATGCTCAAAAATTCTTGAAAGATTTGAATCTAATTTTTGGAGAGATTATTAAGAACATCAAACCCTAGCTTTTTCCCCGAGTGCAATGTTGATTCTTTAAAAATAGAGCGAAAAAAAATCAATCTACCCAACCCAATAAGGGTAATCGAAAAGAAACTGGCAACAGAATAAAAGATTATACACAGATTATTGTCCTCAACATTATTATTGTAATCACGTTTTGGCCGTTGCATCCTCCGGTCTTCACCAAGGGCTTGTTCATCCGCGTAACTTCCAGTTTCCAACTGAAAATTTTATTTAATCTACGGGGGCTGTTAGAATTTAATCGTTCCGAATGTTCCTGTTTCGGTTATGATACAACGGTATATGGATGCAACTTCAAAAATCCAGATGACCAGAGACTGGCAGCTGATCTCTCCTATGACTTAGCTCTAACGTTCTCATCACGCTGAGTTTTCGCCTATCGCGCTGAATATGTGTACTCTCATGACTTGAGCGCCTCTTGGTACTTGAGCTCATTTCGAATCTCAGGTGGAACTCGAACTTACAATCCATTGTGAAAGACGCGTGAAAAAAATGGTCGGTCCGTTCTACGGCATCAATAAATATCTGACTCCAACTGATATTGTCTTATATAACAAGAGCCGGATTACACCGAAAATGGACTACTGCGTATATAGGCAGGTGTTTCTTAGATTTCACTTATCGCTAGAACCCAAAAGGCGTCTCGGCGTCTTGGTGGGGGATTAGTTATTTTCAACGCTACAACTCTTTTGTCGCAGGTGAAACGTCGCAAGCATCCCACTGCTGCACCGCTATTCCCATGGAAAGTGTTCAGACGAACTGCGTGTCTTAGCTCCACCAGCCTGCACGGCTAAGACCCGCCATGCCACGCAAATTATAGCGAACTACCGTCATTGCCCCCGTATTTCATTGGTCAGATAGAAATTCCAATCGACCAGCTTCGTCCCACGCACCGCTGCTTGGTGGAAGCGGCTCCCAACAGCATGCTTCCCCGATCACTACAATCTTAACCTGTTCAAGTCTAGGGTTAATCGCTATCTTCCCCACATATCCTCATAAACTGTGCTTCTTACCTCTTACTTTGTGGAACCGACTCCCAAGAGGATGCTTCCCGGATCACTTCAATCTTAACCTGTTCAAGTCTAGGGTTAACCGTTATCTTCCCCACATATCCTCATAAACTGTGCTTCTTACCTCTTACTTTGTGGAACCGACTCCCAAGAGGATGCTTCCCGGATCACTTCAATCTTAACCTGTTCAAGTCTAGGGTTAACCGTTATCTTCCCCACATATCATCATAAACTGTGCTTCTTACATCTCACTTTGTGGAACTGACTCCCGGGAGGATGCTTCCCCGATCACTACAATGTTAACCTGTTCAAATCTAGGGTTAGCCGTTATCTTCCCCAAATATCCTCATAAACTGTGCTTCTTACCTCTTACTTTGTGGAACCGACTCCCAAGAGGATGCCTCCCCGATCACTACAATCTTAACCTGTTCAAGTCTAGGGTTAACCATTATCTTCCCCACATATCCTCATAAACTGTGCTTCTTACCTCTTACTTTGTGAAACCGACTCCCAGGAGGATGCTTCCCCGATCACTACAATCTTAACCTGTTCAAGTCTAGGGTTAACCGTTATCTTCCCCACATATCCTCATAAACTGTGCTTCTTACCTCTTACTTTGTGGAACCGACTCCCAGGTGGATGCTTCCCCGATCACTACAATCTTAACCTATTCAAGTCTAGGGTTAACCGTTATCTTCCCAAATATCCTCATAAACTGTGCTTCTTACCTCTTACTTTGTGGAACCGACTCCCAAGAGGATGCTTCCCCGATCACTACAATCTTAACCTGTTCAAGTCTAGGGTTAACCATTATCTTCCCCACATATCCTCATAAACTGTGCTTCTTACCTCTTACTTTGTGAAACCGACTCCCAGGAGGATGCTTCCCCGATCACTACAATCTTAACCTGTTCAAGTCTAGGGTTAACCGTTATCTTCCCCACATATCCTCATAAACAGTGCTTCTTACCTCTTACTTTATGGAACCGACTCCCAGGAGGATGCTTCCCCGATCACTACAATCTTAACCTGTTCAAGTCTAGGGTTAACCGTTATCTTCCCCACATATCCTCATAAACTGTGCTTCTTACCTCTTACTTTGTGGAACCGACTCCCAGGTGGATGCTTCCCCGATCACTACAATCTTAACCTATTCAAGTCTAGGGTTAACCATTATCTTCCCAAATATCCTCATAAACTGTGCTTCTTACCTCTTACTTTGTGGAACCGACTCCCAAGAGGATGCCTCCCCGATCACTACAATCTTAACCTGTTCAAGTCTAGGGTTAACCATTATCTTCCCCACATATCCTCATAAACTGTGCTTCTTACCTCTTACTTTGTGGAACCGACTCCCAGGAGGATGCTTCCCCGATCACTACAATCTTAACCTGTTCAAGTCTAGGGTTAACCGTTATCTTCCCCACATATCCTCATAAATTGTGCTTCTTACCTCTTACTTTCTGGAACCGACTCCCAGGAGGATGCTTCCCCGATCACTACAATCTTAACCTGTTCAAGTCTAGGCTTAACCGTTATCTTCCCCACATATTCTCATAAACTGTGCTTCTTACCTCTTACTTTGTGAAACCGACTCCCAGGAGGATGCTTCCCCGATCACTACAATCTTAACCTGTTGATGTCTAGGCTTAACCGTTATCTTCCCCACATATCCTCATAAACAGTGCTTCTTACCTCTTACTTTGTGGACCGACTCTCAAGAGGATGCTCCATGATCACTTGGTAATTGTTCAGATGAGCTCTTCGCTATGATACCTAGACTTTAAGCGCAGTACTCGACAGGCGTCGAGATCTCATCAATTTACATTTGAGCTGGCTAGATGTAGCCGTAAGTTCTCAGCTAAGTGTTTATTTTTTGCACTTCTCGCTTGTGGAACACCCTTCCCGGCTCCATGTTTTTCAGCCAACTTTAATCTGCAAAACTTTAAATGCAATGTCAATCGCTATCTACTCTCATCCTGATTACACTTCTATCTATCTATCTATCTATCTATCTATCTATCTATCTATCTATCTATCTACTAGAGTATGTTCATTATCTATCTATCTATCTATCTATCTATCTATCTATCTATCTATCTATCTGTCACTGTCCCTTAATATCTATCTATCTATCTATCTATCTACTAGTGTATGTTCATTATCTATCTATCTATCTATCTATCTATCTATCTATCTGATGTTTCTGTCCCTAATTCTTCCACGCACACTAACTCTTTGCCTATAGCGCATAAGAAAAATTCGAATTCTAAAATTATTATTACCTAAAAAATAGAAATAAAATAAAATTGCGAATAAAATGTATAGACATCATCATTAAACCACCAATATTGGTTGTTATGCTGCTAAACAAAACCCCAGCAAAAATAAATATGGCGGAGTCATAAAAGATGCCTTCAATTGACAGAGTTATGCACTTATCTTCTCAACCATTTTGATTTCATTTTCATTCATGCGCCGGGGAATATTTTTACTTCAACGACTGACCGAAGAATAAAAGCTTTCCAAATAATTCTATTAAATATTATTTTCTGTATATATTCTCTGTCTGTCTGTCTGTCTGTCTGTCTCTCTCTCTCTCTCTCTCTCTCTCTATATATATATATATATATATATATATATGTATGTATAATTTATTATCGAGTTATTTATTTTACGTCATAATCCGATGGCGGGAAAAGGTCTAAAGGCAGTCAGTATCAAAATAGCTTATCTTTTTAAACGCAATACAATATATACTACTAAAATGTTCTATCTATCTATCTATCTATCTATCTATCTATCTATCTATCTATCTATCTCTCTCTCTCTCTCTCTCTATATATATATATATATATATATATCAACCTCTGCATTTCTCTCTCTATTCTCTATCTTTTTGTTTATATGTTTTTCTATCTATTTATCAATCTCAGTATTTCCATAATTATCTATTTGTTTATTTATCTATCTCACTCGCTTCGTATCTCTATCTCTCTCTCTCTCTCTCTCTTTCTAAATATATATATATATATATATATATATATATATATATGTACGCACACACACACACACACGTATATATATATATATATATATATATATATATATATATATATATATATATATATATACATATATATATATATAATTATATTTAAAAATATATGATTCCCTCGCTACACATGAATTTACCATGTTCCAAAAACAGAAACTAAAAACTTCCAATTCACTTATAGAAATTAAATTAAATTAAAATATCTCGTTGTGTTTCATTTTCAAGTGAATTTTGGAATAACTATCTATCCATATATTTATGTAAAACTCTCCATTTCACCCCTCTTTTCTCTATTTATTTCTCCCTATCTCAATTTGTTCATATTTATGTGTCAGGTTTAACTGATCATGAAAAAATAAACAATGTTCTAGCCTGAGTAGGTTAATTTCAGATCCAGCAGTCGTTATTGGCTTCGATACGGATAAAAATATTGTGGCCGTAGCATCTGATGAAGATATTGATTAACTCTTCCTCAAAATTCCAAAGCACATTTCTTACACCCTGCTTATCTCTAAGACTTATCTGAAGAGGTCTAACATAAGGAGGTGAAACGCGTTGTCTAAATAGTTTTTCTAATTTGTCTGATTTTCAGTGGGGATATTTTTCTTTATACCCTTAAAATGATCTATCTATCTATCTCAGTCCTTGCATATCTCCCTATACATACATACATATATATATATATATATATATATATATATATATATATATATATATATATATACATACAAACACAGATAAATACACACACAGATATATATATATATATCTGTGTGTGTATTAATATCTTTCTTTCTGTCTATCTCCGTCTCTCTCTCTTTCTCACTCTCTCTCTCTATCTATCTACCTACCTATCTCAGTCCTTGCATAACTCCCTATACACACACACACACACACACACACACACCGAGATATATACATATATATATATATATATATATATATATATATATATATATATATATATATATATATCTTTGTGTGTATTAATATCTTTCTTTATGCCTGTCTATCTCCATCTCTCTCTCTTTCTCTCTCTCTCTTCATATATATATATATATATATATATATATATATATATATATATATATATATTTCAGTCCAAGAATATCTCCCCATATATAAATATCTGTATATCTATCTATCTATCTATCTATCTATCTATCTATCTATCTAAGGAATGGATATAAACGCTGAAAATATTGTGAGGCATATGGAGACATGGCTGATAAGAATCTTTTATTCAAAGCGCATGGTTTAACCTGTGATCTTAAATTGACTGCCTTTAGTTAAAAAAAAAATCGAACAATCTGACGCGATCGCATATACAAAGAACTCCTGCCGTCGGGTAGAGATGATTGGAAATCTAACAGATCAAATTTCGGTGAACTTGAAATATTAGGATTAGAATCGATTTCGATCAACAAGCTTACGTTTTTGTTGATGTTGTTGTTGCTGTTGTTGTTGTTGCTGCTGTTGTTTTCCCCGCTTCACCTTTCAGTCATTCATGGACTTTGATTGATAAAGCATTTTTCTTCTTTTTTTTCGTATTAATTTCAGTCAATGAACTTTTTTTTTCTTTTGTATTCGTTTGTCCAATTTTCACTCCAGGGTTTTTTTGGGTTTTTTTTATTAATATAAATTAACCTTTATGTTTTATTTAAGAAAATGGCGTCTTTCCGAATTTTCAGTGATAAAAATCAACAAATTATGAATTTTTAGCCAAGAGATTTTTTTTTCCTTCGCTATAATTTGAAGGAGAATAAAGGATTTTTTTTAAGCCTAGTTTGTTACTAAAAGAATGATAATTATTATATAAAGATACAAGCAAAAAAAAAAAAAAAGAGAAAAAAATAATATACAATGAAAATGTATTATTGAGAAAAAATTAACATCCCTTTATTATCGATTTATTTATTTTACGTCATAATCCGATGGCGGGAAAAGGTCTAGAGGCAGTCAGTATCAAAATAGCTTATCTTTTTAAACGCAATACAATTAACAAAGTAAACGTCAATCGATACTATCAGAACGAGTTTCTTTCTTCCCTCCACTTTTTCCGTTTCCCTAGTCTCTCTTCTTCCATTTTGTCATCATTATAGTCCATTAAAAAACATATTTAATCTGCCCTTCCCCCTTCCGCCAAGAGGAAAAACTCGCGCTGCGCGTTGTTTTATCATCACGTCATGACTTTTATAGCGAGAGGCAAGCGTGACAGGAGAGACGCGAGGGTGGGAGAGCTTCACGTCTACAAAGGAGCGACCTGTTGATTTTTTTTTTCCCCTGGGGTGGAGGTGAGATAGGGGTTTCGCTCGGCCATCACACACCATCTTTTTTGACAGTTTTCCCCCATCAATAGCATCTAACTTGCCAAATCGCCGGCTAACATAACACTATTTTTTTTTTTTTTCTCTTTTGGTCTTTTCTCTCCTTTTCTCTCAGAGAGTCTACCCAACGGTCCGACATCTTTGTTTCCTTTTTTTGCTTCTCCATCCCCATGTTTTGGTTTCTATCTCAAGGCGTGATGTTGATGTGAACGATTTTACATATATCAGATAAGAGAACAAGAAGCCGGCAGTTGAAGGCAATCAGTTACTATCTATCTATTATTGATGAGGCAAAATCATTTGTGAAATTGAAGTCATATAATTGATTTTTTTCCTGTTGTTTTCTCTCTTTCCTTACGTCTTTTTATTTTGTTGAGTTTCTTTCGTGTGGGTAAGTTCACCAGTTTAAACCAACTGCCTCTCCATCTTTTTTATCACTTTATTATTGTCTCTTTTTATTTTTGTTTCTTTTATTCGTTCCATCGGAGTTTAACCGCTTTTGTCTCAGCCTCCTTTTATTTTGTCTTTCTTCTTTTTCTTTCGTTTTTTCTTTCTTTCTTTCTTTTCTATTCATCCGTCCTTTCCTTCCTTCTTTCTTTTATGTTCTTTCCTTCCTTCTTTCTCTCTTTTTTAGTCTTTATTTCTTTTTATTTGTTTTTTTTTCATTTATTTCTGCGAACTTACTAATTCATGTCGTTTTGCTTTCTTTCTTTTTTTTGTCAATTCATTCTTTCCATGAACTTTCTTCATCTGTCTTATTCTTTCTTTCTTTCTTTCTCTCTCTCTTTCTCTCTTTCTTTCTTTGCGTGCTTCTTAATTCATTATGTGTTTCTGTCTTTTCTTTTCTTTGTCTTTATTTTTGTCCATCCCTTCCTTCATTCTTATAATGCATCACCTATTACTTTCTTTCCTTCTTTCTTTCTTTCTTTCTTTCTTTATCCGTGTTTTTTTCTTTCTTTCTTTTTCATCTTCCTTCATCCGTGATGTTCTTTCTTCCCTTCTTTCTTTTCTTTATGCATATTTCTTCATCCGTCGTTTCTTTCTTCCTTTCTTTCATTCTTTCTTTCTTTCTTTCTTTCTTTTTTCTTCATCCGTGTTTTAATTCTTTCTTTCTTTATTCCTCACGTTCTTTTTTCTTTCTTTCTTTTTTTCTTCATGCATGTTTTTTCTATCTTTCGTTTTTCATCTTCCTTCTTCCGTGTGGTTCTTTCTCCCCTTCTTTCTTGTCTTTATGCATATTTCTTCATCCGTGGTTTCTTTCTTTCTTTCTTTTTTCTTTCTTTCTTTTTTCTTCATCCGTGTTATTTCTTTCTTTCCTTCTTTCTTTTTTTTATGCA
>OZ038507.1:33524122-33529122 GCA_964036315.1 Acanthosepion esculentum | reverse complement strand
AGATAGATAGATAGATAGATAGATAGGGTACGATGGATAAATTGTCGTGTAAATTACGCAAACATGAAAACAGCTCTGACATCTCGTTTTAACTGATATATTTACCAGAATTACACACAAATATCTTGAAATGCTAAAGAGTAAATTAGTTCAATGAAATCGCCATTGGCTTCAAGCACGGCCTCCAGAAAACTTCGGAATATCTTGCAACTATTCTGGACGGTGTCCTTGTTGAATGCTGCCATAATCCTTGCCTTCAGTTCATCTTTGGTATTACCAGGATTTTTATTGGGTATCTCGCTCAACTGCGCCGCACACATTAAAAATATTAAAAGGCGAAAATTTACCCATCGCACCCTATGTGTGTGTGCGCGCGCTCACGCGCGTGTGTGTGAGTGCTGATGTCATTTTCAAAAACGTTTATGAAAAATATGTACGAAAATAATATTCATTAACGTTTTTCCTAATATCAATAACTTCTAACACTGTTGGGATTTCATACCGAAGTTTTTAAACATACACACACATACACACAAACACACACACACACACACGCACATATATATATATGTGTGTGTGTGTGTGTGTGTGTCTAAATATTTCTGGCACTTAAAAGAACACCTACTGTAAAATGGAACTTAATAAGAAAAGCTACATTTTGTAGGTCTTTAAATAACCCATGTCCTTTGTGCATACATGAGAAATTATACAATATTAAGTTTATAAAAAATAAAAAATTACTTAATCAAAGAAATGAAATAACTATTTTTTGTAGACACTGTCAAAGATTTTCCTTAAATAATGATTAAATGAAAAATTAAAATTTAAAAAAGAAAAAAAAGAAAAATTAAAATTGAAACATACATATTTATACTTAATCTTTGAATAACACTTTTTAAATGAGAAATAATTCTAATATACTTATGTTTGTTTAAAAATATAGTCTATTAGTAATTAGAATTTGGAATAATAAATTTAAATTTTATTTTAATACGACGTACTCATATTCAAACGAACCTTTTGCAACAAAAAAGAATTGTGTATACAAATGCAAATTATCAAAAAAATAAAATTGCCGAAAACCTTTTTGTCATTGAAAAAAACCAGACGATGTGTGAAAAACGGATGTCATCATTTGTTGAACAAGCATCCTACCCTACCTTATCTTAACCTAATTTGGAAAGTAACTCATATTTTGATACACAGGTTGTCAATGAAAATGAATACTCTACCACCTCTTGGTCAAAATGATTGAATTTCCTCCTAAGCTTAGCAATTAATATTAAGAATATATGTGCAAAACCATTCTCATCGCACTATAAACCATTTGCAGGATATCGACTTGAGAGTCTTGGTGTAAAGTCAAAATCAATATCCTGCAAAATGAACAGAAATCTATGTCAATTCCTCTAAAACGGAATTCAAAAACTTCAATCAGGAAAGATTAATGCGAAGTTTCAGGTGGTTCAAATTTCAAAATACGTTATTCCAAAAATCGCTTAAAAATGAGACAGTACTAAGGATTTTAAGTTAATTCTAATTTTAATTAAATTTGAAGTTTTTAGTTTCTGTTTTTGAAACATAGTAATCCCTGTGTAGCGATGGGACCATATTTTTAAATTAGTAAATTCATAATATGTAGGCTCTGCAGAATTGTACTGAGCACTGTTTTTTAAAGCAAAAAAAAAAATTAATAAGAACACCGGATTATAAATCTTACTGTTCTTTCTCATTATTTACAAATATATATATATATATATATATATATATATATATATATATATATATATATATATATATATATATATATATATATATATATATATATATATATATAAGTCTTAGCATTTATAACTTTTTAGTTATTTACAATGATCTTTTACTTATGTCTTCATTAAATTAATCAAAATTTTTGGATGTTTTTTTATTTTTTTTAAAGAATTTCATTCTTTTAAATTTATGTTATTTCTTTATATTGATGTCAAATATTTTAATTATTAATATTATTAAGATTATTACTATCAATTTGTAATTGTGACGTTTATAGTGCGATGAGAATGGTTTTGCTGCTTAAAATGACTAGACAATTTCAATGTATCCATTTTGAATATGATCACTCCCGACACGCACACTTTTTTTTTTAACATGAAATCTTTTTGGGATCACGCTTTTGACTTACTTAATTCCTTTCTTTCCTTCACCCACTCTCTTTCCCCTTCCAATATTTATCTCTTTTTCTCTTCCCCCTAAAAAGCTTATATTGAAATCTGCGTCTTTCTCCCATTTTTCTTTCCCCTTTTAATATTAAAGCTTTTTCCTTTTTCTCTTTTCTCTCTCTTCTTTTTCTCGTCTTTTCTTTTCATTGTGTCTTTCATTTTTGTAAAACTGGTCTGAAGAGATGAACGTCTGAAGTCCACAATATAAATTATAACATGAGCTGATGGATTTTTAAGGATACTTTTTTCATTATTATATTGTTCTGTCCTTACATTGAGCTCTTTTAGATTTATATCCTCCTTGGAATTATCCCTTCTAATCTCCAAGTGATATTATATATATATATATATATATATATATATATATATATATATATATATATATATATATATATATATGCACATTTCATTATAAACGACTGACAAGGTGCTTTTATTTAGTTTTTTATACAATTACTCATGCGATCTAATAATGTTTTTCTTTTCGGATGATAAATTATATAAAAACTGTCCGAATGTTCTTTTTATCTGTGCGCTTTACGCTATACATTTAGCCATTTTCAAGGATTATATTTTAACTGTTAGAATTAGAAACAGTTTGTTATATGTATGTTTTATAAAATGTTTCATTTTTTTGTTTCAAAACACGGTCAAGATATTATGTCCTTGTTCAAAGTTAATATTATTAAGTGTTGGTTTGTTTGTTTTTATTAGTAAGGCTTCCATTATTTTTAGCCTTTTTTTTTTGCATGTGGATGATGCTATTATATTAGTGTTGTCGACAAGTATATTCCGAATAGTGTCCGGTAGGTCTCCATGAATATTTAAATGAGATCTAATTGAGCTATTGTCAGAAAGGTGTAGAGTTAGTCTGCGTGTTAAACATGTTGTTGTGTGGCCTATATAATTATTTACGACAGTTAATTGTTGAGGAATACAATTCCTTAATGGGCATTTGAATTCGTAAATAATATTTGCTCTATTTAACTTTGTTCTAGGAGGTGAAATGTTATTTTTGTCAGGTTTGCGGTTTTAAATTTTTTTATAATAAATAATCAATTTAATTTTTTTGCTATTGTCAATTGGTGTTATGCATTTTTTTATAATGTTCTTAACGTATCATCCGAAAAGAAAAACATTATTAGATCGCATGGGAAATTATATAAAAAACTAAATAAAAGCACCTTGTGAGTCGTTTTTAATGAAATGTGCATGAAAGAAGGATTGCTGCCTAAATACACACACACACACACATATATATATATATATATATATATATATATATATATATATATATATGGAGATAGATAGATTCTTATTTTCAGTTGATTTTAAGCCGAATAAAAGGTATAGTAGATGTTAAATGTAGGTCAATTTTCAAATTCTAAACATTGATATGAGAGACGCCAGCATATTAAATTTGTTTTTTTCTTTTTCATAATACTAAAAACGAAAACTCTGACGCAAATTTCCCAGAATCGTGACCAAACACCGCTATTTTTATTGCACATGCGCATTTGTATATATATTGTATATATATATATATATATATATATATATATATATATATATGTGCATATGCACAGGCGAAGAAGTTTGAATGCACTTTTATGCACATGCGCAGTTCGTTTTCCGTTTCCCTTGAAATTTCTTTTTTTATGTGATTTATTTCACGATCCTTATTTTTTTTCTTCTTTTTTTCCCCCATACGCCAGATGAGTCAATGTATCTTCAACAAAACGCCAATGACTTTATATCTACTTGCTTACATCTCTAGTTTTATTGAATACGTGCTTGGCTTTCGCAATTCCACCAACATTCCCCGTCACATAGAAAGGAACACAGTCGCTAGCTCCCGCTTCCACCCCTAGAGGGCAGCGCAAACAGACAGCTGCTCAATATATCTAATCCAGGACGTGTTCAACAGATATTTGACCGTGTTGAGCAAAGAAATACACCAAAGACAGAAACAACGTAAAAGATATAAAAAGAATTTCATGACGAAAGGGTAAATGGTCGTCATTATTATGGGTTTGAAATGTGTGTACATATATATATATATATATATATACTGTTTAGCAGCTCGTCAGTCAGGCTATATATCTCATTGTTTCAAGCCGGGATCGAAACTCGACTGTTTTGGCATCTGTCAGGGACTCTACCCCTAAGCTAACAGCGCAGTACAGAAAAATGGCATTATATACGTGATATGTATAAACGCTAAACCAGCAGCCTGAACGCTAAATTCTGACGAACACCGAAGTGTTATATATATATATATATATATATATATATATATATATATATATATATATATATATATATATATATATATATATATATATATATATATATAAACGATGCGTTAGCTCTTGAAAATAAATTTTCAATTGAGCACAGTTGAATAACAAGCTAATTCTAAAAACAACGGTAAAATGATTGGAGCACTATGGCTGACTAGTGTTTGTTTACGTTCGTAAAAAAATACGCTAGATTTGGCTGACTCATTCTGCCGAGTGAGGATGGATCAGTAGAAGCTTTGACTGACAACGAAACGGTTGGGTTTCGATCCGGGCTTGAGGCATTCGTTTGTTTAGTCGCACTGAGGATTTGTGATACAGCGAAACAATACTGTCTGCGAATGACACACGCACACGCACACACATACATACACACACGTATATATATATATATATATATATATATATATATATATGTCATTCGCAGACTATATATATACATATATATATACGTTTATATATATATATATACGTACATATATAT
>OZ038507.1:33519122-33521622 GCA_964036315.1 Acanthosepion esculentum | reverse complement strand
CATAAGAAAGAATTTGCCTGTTACCTGACCAGCTTTTGCGTTGCCGTCCCAGCTTGCGTCCGTCTTCAAGAGTGCCTTGCGTGATAGTCTTGCAGATTCTGTTATGCTGTGTGACGTGGCCAAACTGTGACATCTACTGTGTACGGGTCATTTCAATCCGTATGTATATTGTTGTGTTATCACAAGTAGAACAATGCTAAAAGCAGGAGATAAAACAATCATTAATGCTTCTAAACAAGGTTTATGTTGTTTCTTGAAATCATCATCATCATGAGTTGGGAAGACCGAAGGGCAAGAGAAACAGACAACGCCCTGCAGAATGATCTGTTGGTTCTCAAGAGTTCCAGCATTTTTATGTCAGTCCACTATTTGCTGTTATCTGACCAGCTCTTGCGTTTCCGTTCCGGCATGCGTCCGCCTTTAACAGTGCCTCGCGTGATGATCTTGTTATGCTGTGTGATGTGGCCAAACTGTGACATCTTCAGATGCTTAATAGTGGCGAAGAGAGATTTTTGTCGGTCCACGAATCTTTAGACCTTGCTTCGTACATAGGTTTCGTGCTCCGAGTAGGTGAAGCGGAGGAGTTTTTTCCCAGCATTTGTTGTTGAACACCTGGATACTTTTTACTGTCCCAACCAGGAGTGTCCAAGTCTCACGCCCGTAGAGAAGGATGGATACGACCATCGCTTTGTAGAGCATGAACTTGGTATAGAAGCTGATGTTTCTCTTCTATATCCTTTCTAGTCTGGTATCCGTGGGCGGATTTCTCTGTGGCACGTACCATCTTTTGACAGGGTTGCTCCCAAATATTTGTCCAAATAATATCAGATTTTAAAAGAAAATAACTTTAATTAATACCAGGTTTAAACTGAGAAATATAACTAATAACAGAGTTTAGTGTTGATTTCTACAACTAACACTGGATATCACAGGTGGTATTAATGAGTTAATAGGGAGAACACCTGTAAATCTAATATATGACCAATTTTGGTGAAATTTCGGAAACTGGGCAAAATTCATTTCCCTAACTAGCTTCTGTTCCTCAATCTGTGTGTGGAGGGAATTGTACAGTAAACCATTTACCATCACATAACTTCTCAACCTTTTTACCCTTGCGTAACCCTTAAAATAAATTGCATGTCTCAAGGAATCCCTAGGCAAAAATAAAATTATATACCATATCTTTCTCATTTTATTTTCCTCGTAGTTCACGTGGTAAATATCATATTTTTTGAATAACTGCTTTAACGAAAAATTAATATTTCTTTGTCAAATTTTCCGTTTATAATACTTCATCAGGGAGTTTTCATTCAAACAAAAAAAATTCTATATTCAAACGTAAAAAATAAACATAAGTAATCAATATTTTATACCTATAATATAAATGTAAACAGAACGAAAACAGATAATTGCTGCATCAATTTCTTTTATCCTTTACTGGCAATGTTGAAAAGACATAAGGTAAATCAAGGAAAAATGTCCCGTGAAGCAATAAACGGGCTAAGAAAATATTAATTTCAAAGCCATTTGATAAAGTGAAACATGCTTCTCTAATGTGTCTTTTGCTACACAAAAATACTTAATTGGAGGTCGAACTTTAGATAAACACACACGGATTTCACTTTCAATTGTGAGGAGACAATTTTGCCTTTGCTCTTGATACTTGTTAAGAGGTGATTAGGTAATTTTCTGTAAAAACAAAGAAAAAAAAACAAAGAAATAAGTAATTTTAAGTACATATCCTGTTCGTTGAGTGGGCCCTGACTAGTGAATGTAGTTTCACAATGGCGCCTTACAGACCTCACTAAATATATTCCCAATGATTGTTATATTTTTAATAACATAATAAATTAGATAGGATGATGTCTATATTACAATATTACAATAACCAAGAATATATTGTGTGTTTAGTAATATTACGTATATGAAATTAAGTAAAAAGTCCGAAGTGCAGTACCTTATCTCACCTGTTCTCGGAGAACGATTGGGGACTTTTTGCGGAATCTTAGGCTTCCGGGGAACCCCGGTTGAGAAACGTTGGTCTATAATAATATTAGATTAGAAAATCCAAAGGGGTGAAACAAGTTTAACCTAATTAAATCCATCTCAAATATATAGCAATGCGACACAGCACGTGAAAAAATAGGCAGGTAGACAGATCGATGCAGGCATGAACTGAACATTCTTGAATCCGGAGCTAGACAAAAAGAAGAGGAATGAAGTTATCAAAAATGCGATAAGTGGGTATGGGTTCAATTCTTGGGAAATCAGCATTCAGAAATGTAGCTTTGAGGCAGAGATTAGACGAGGTTTTGCATTTACGCTTGCAATGATCTTGATAGGCACGAAGTCATGAATCACCTTCATTCATATGTTACGGCCTTGGAGCTTACAACCACTTAAATATCGAAAATTCTTCCACTTGAAATATAAATGCCAAAATCGTTAAAAAAAATTAATATCTATATTGAGTTCTTGTGTGAACTTTCCGAATAATTCG
>OZ038507.1:33504122-33516622 GCA_964036315.1 Acanthosepion esculentum | reverse complement strand
TCAGGACTTCTTGATGGCTACTCATATGAATCACGACGACTCATCCAGCTTTCGTGGAAGTGGGCATTCAGCCATTCACAGAGGATAATAGCAAAATGTAGAGGGGCGCCATCTTGTGTGAAAATTAAAATTTCAACATTCTCCCATGCACTAATAACTGGCCAGATTTCATCTTTCAGCATGGTCAGGTAGCTTTCGGTATTCGTTATATCAAGAAGAATTAATGGATAACTTTAATACGTTGTTTGATTGTTAATCTTTCCATGGTTGAAATTGCTAAATTTGTTAAATCTGAAAGAAAAAAACATTAGACGCTCAAACGTAATTCACATTTAAAATCAAATCCAAATTATTGGAACACCATATATATATATATATATATATATATATATATATATATATATATATATATATATATTGTGCATTTAGACAGCAATCCTTCATATGTTGAAATGGATTCTAATAGAGCTGTGGTCAGATAGGTGCAACGTAAGGCGACCGGATAGGCATGTAGTAGTGTGTCCTATGTAATTATTTATGAATTCGGTTTGATTTAAACACACACACAATCTTACCACACTCCGTCCGAGACATACTAGTGGAAAGTATAAAATATAATAACCTCATCCACATGTAAAAGAAGATTAAAAAGTAACGGACGCCTTAATAATAAAAAAGAAAAAGCCAACACTTAACAATATTAACTACGAACACGGCCACAATGTTCTGACTGTGTTGAGAAAATAAAACATCTCTATAACTCTAGAAACATACACACAACCTATACACCCAATTAAAAACCAAAAATAAAATCATCCTTGATAGTGGCTAAATGTATAGCCGAAGGCGTTCGGAATTACAGTACATTTAGACAGTTTCTAGACAATCTGTGTCCAAAAAAGAAAACACTTTTTTGGAACAAAAGAAAAATTAAATAAAAAGCTTAATCGTAGGAACTTGTCCATCGTCTTTAATGAAACATGTATAAATATATATATATATATATATATGTGTGTGTGTGTGTGTGTGTGTGTGTGTGTGTGTGTGTGTGTGTGTGTGTGTGTGTGTGTGTGTAACGCTTTCCCTTGTATATAGTAAACTAATATAAAATATAACTGTAGGTATAATATTATATATTAATATATATCAGGTATTATAAGTTGAAATTTACATAGTATAATTATCGTATTAATATAAGTATGTTCTGAAAAGTGTATCAGTACTAGTTGGTTAATACTAATATTTACCTGCATAATAAAATCTGGCATTGTGATCGTAACAACGGTGAACATTCACAAAGTTTTGGATGTTCTATGTTTCGGCCTTCTTCAGGTGATATTTGTTTGAATTTTGAATCAAACCTGGAATAGTCAATCTGTATGTTGACGTTTCTGAAGATTGGTTCGATTACGCTCATGTAGACGTTCTTCCCCTGTTTATTTCCTGAAATGTGTCGGCATATACACTTCACATTCCTGGGTCACTCACTAAAGTCACTGTTCTGTTTCCGCCATCTACAAAATATGTACCCCGAAGAATGTGAATAGGTTCCATTGAATATGACACACAAGACAAAGTTTATCAGTTTCACATTTATTTTTTCCTAACAAGAGTGTAAAGACTATACGAAGTGAGTGGCGCTTTCGGAAAATCCTTTGCCATTTTCAAGATATTCATTGTTAGCACATCACAGGATAACACCTGTGATGTGCTTTAAATTGTACTGCGTTGTAATTTTTAGCAATGCTGCGTGCAAGGAGGAGTAATTACATGTCGAGGTTGCCTTTAAAAGAGCCAACACGGTTTGGCTGTTTTCAATAAGGGTAAGTTTGAAACATAAACCGTTCTATATAAAGGGCTTCAGTTATTTTCAGACGTCTTTTACAAATCGATGTTCTTAGAATGGTCGTGCTATCTACATGTGGGCAGGTCGTGAGCGATAAACTACTTGCGTGTGGAAGTGGGTTAAATGGATTGTCAACCTACGGCGGTCAATTGTTGGTATCTACTGCTCATTCCCTATTTTACATTTCACCTATAAATTAAAAGGGACGTTAAACCAAATAATATTTTTCTTTTTCTGGAATTATTCTTTATTTGTTGATTTATTTGAGGCTTCAATTCCAGTTTAGTATTATACCCATCTTCATTTAAAGCCTTTTCATAGTCTGTCTTCTTTTCATTCATATATATATATATATATATATATATATATATATATATATATATATATATATATAGCATATTTGAAGCCAGGCATACTTTCTTGATATGTATATAATATATGGATAAAATAACTGAAAAAAAATTGGGTGTTTTTTTGCGAAAGTATTTATTTATGTTTTTATATATATATTTAATATTTCAGACCACTTCGGTCCTTCCTCAGAAATTAATTGAATTCAATTAATTTCTGAGGAAGGACCGAGGTGGTCTGAAATATTAAATATATATATAAAAACATATAAATAAATACTTTCGCAAAAAAACATTCATACATGTTTCATTAAATAATATAGACAAGTGTTGTCTATTTATTTTATGTAAGTTCTTTTCATATTGTCTGATAAGCTTAATAACATTATCATTAAAGAATGAAAGAAAATCACAATATTGATACATATTTTTTTAATCCAATCTAAGCTTTCGGCTTACATAAGCCATTATCTAAGATGACAATTACACAATATATTTAAGCAATACACGAACAAGAAACTGATGATAGTCTGTTTTTGTTTACATGGATGATTTCCAAGCAACGATAAACATCATTCATGTAAACAAAAACAGACTATCATTTCTGATGAAAGATCGGATCCGATCTGAAATATCAAATATATATATATATATATATATATATATATATATATAAGAAATATAAATAAATACTTTCACAAAAAGTTATTCAATCTTTTTTAATTTGAAACTTTTCAGTTGTTTATATATATATATATATATATATATATATATATATATGTTTCATTAAATAATATAGACAAGTGTTGCCCACTTATTTTATGTAAATTCTTTTCATATCGTCTGATAAGCTTAATAACATTATCATTAAACGAAGAAAGAAAATCACAATATCAATATTAAACCTGAACACTCTCATCCTCATGCGATTTGACCAGTTTCGAATCGTATATATATATATATATATATATACATATATATATATATATATATATATATATATATATATATACATATATATATAAATATATATATATATATATATATATATATATATATATACATATATATATAAATATATATATATATATATATATATATATATATATATATATATATACATATATATATATAAATACTTTCACAAAATAAAAATTCAATTTTTTTAATTTGCAACTATTCAGTTGTTTTTTCTATATTATATACATATTAAGAAAGTATACTTAGCTTCTCATTATATATATATACATATATATATATATATATATATATATATATATATATATATATATATATATATATATATATATATATATATATATATATATATGATATTCCTGGGACGAATGAGGAAAGAGTGTCTGGATAAATTAACACGCAGAAGACATGAAAACAAATAAAGAACATGAAATAGGGATTTACCTACATAATGTGCTTATTGAATGGATTGCAAATATTAAAAAGCCGGTTCAATAGATCACTGGAATAGCAAAAGATGCTTTCACAAAGTTAAGCAAAATATTAAGAAACAAGTAAATTTTGTTCGAAAGAAAAGAAAAGAGGGAAGATCCGATTATATTATTTCAATTCAGCAGTGAATGGTGGGTAATATTTCCACAAATAAATAGCTGCGTTGAAGCAACAGAATCATGTTCTGCAGAAGGATGCTGAGATTACTATAAACGGAGCGATCTTAAGGAAAATGTAAACAAAAAGAATACATATCCTCTTAAAGAAAGACAGAGACCGAGAGTTGGGAAACATAACGAGAAAAGCGGCTAGGAGAATTTAACACTCACAGGGGATGTCGAAAGCTAAAGGAAAAGGTGGAAAAAATGTTTCACTGACCCGAGAACTACAAGGAAAAGGAAGTTGCCGAGAGCCATGATCACCTACACTCCTGAAAGTACAAGGCACAGAAGAAGAAATCTGGGCGTTGCTTGTAAATAGGTAAGACACATGACATCAAATCTCATGACGTGATTTCTTCAACGATAATTTACGAGATTTCAAGTAAGAGGTTTTTGCTTAACCTCGTCATCCGTTTGATTGCTTTTAATTCTGGGAGGAATTCTATGGATTCTTCCATCGCCATTTACCCTGGCCTTATTGCTTTTCCAGGACGATTATTATCGCTTTCCATGTGAAATGCTGGCTATACCGAATTACCCAATGGCGCCTTGGTGCTCAACAGTTGACACTATCAGATTTACGTTCGTTCATTCCGTCGACGTATTGGCTTGTCAAAATGGCGCAGAGTCGGGAATAGAATTATTTATCTTCAATCAATATGATGAACAAAGAAAGAGATACGAAAATTCAACACACACACACACACACACATATATTTGTCTATTTAGGCAGCAATCCTTCTTTCATGCACATTTCATTGAATACGACAGACAAGGTGCTTTTATTTAGTTTTTTATACAATTTCTCATGCGATCTAATATTTTTTTTCTTTTTGGATGATAAATTATATATAAAAAATAACAATAATTAACCTCGGAGAACAAAATTAAATAGGGCAAATAATATTTACGAATTTAAATTCCCATTAAGGAATTGTATTCTTGATCAATCTAAATTCGTAAATAATTATATAGGCCACACTACAACAATTTTGATACGCAGACTTTCTCTACACCTTTCTGACCATAGCTCAATTAGATCTCATTTAAATATTCATGGAGACCTACCCGACGCTATTCGTAACATACTTGTTGACAACACTACTATAATAGCATCATCTACATGCAAAAAAAGGCTAAAAATAATGGGAGCCTTATTAATAAAAAAAAACACAAAAAGAACAACACTTAATAATATTAACATCGAACATGGACACAATATCATGACCATGTTTTAAAAAATGAAAACATTTTATAAAACATACATACAACAAACAATTTCTTATTTAACAGTTAAAATATTTAATAATTGAGAATGGCTAAATGTATAGCCGAAAGCACTCGGATAAAATGAACATTCAAGCAGTTTTTATATAAATTATCAGATAGATAGATAGATAGATTAGGCAAATTAATGACAAAATGGAAAAAAAATGTGTCATGCCTTTCGTCCTTTAATAATTAACTGTCAATATTCATATTCGGATAAAAAAAAATTCTTGGCAGATCATTTAGTTTCACACATTCTATGTCCAGAAAATAAATCGCTTATATGAATGCAAGAGAAGTAAAATTAAAACTTAATCTCTGTGCCTTTTCAGTCCTTTTCAATTAAACCTGTATAAAAGAGGGTCTTCTGTCCCAATTCAGGATTATATATATATATATATATATATATATATATATATATATATATATATATATATATATATATATATAGCATAATGAGAGGCCACGTATACTTTCTTGATATGTATATAATATCTGGATAAAATAAATGAAACAAAATTGGCTGTTTTTTTATGAAAGTATTTATTTCTGTGTTTTTGTATATATTTATTTATTTAATATTTCAGACCACCTAGGTCTTTCCTCAGAAATCAAATGAGAGACAGTATCTCATTTGATTTCTGAGGAAAAAAACAGCCAATTTTGTTTTATTTATTTTATCCAGATATTATATATATATATATATATGTTACATTAGATAAATATATATGAATTCATTGATATATATATATATATATATATATATATATATATATATATAGATAGATAGATAGATAGATAGATAGATAGATAGAAAAAAAATGAAGTGGCCGTGATAGATAGAAAGATAGATAGATATGAAACCACCGAGATAGATAGAAAGAAAGAAAGAAAGAAAGAAAGAAAGAAAGAAAGAAAGAAAAGAAATGAAGTGACCGTATTAGATAGAAAGATAGATAGATAGATATGAAACCACTGAGATAGATAGATATGAAATATATGAATATATATCTGTGTGTGTGTGTCTGTGTGTGAGAAAGAGAGAGAGACAGAGAGAGAGTGAGTGAGATGTATTTCGTACTTTAGGAATACATTGGACTAAAGTTAAGTTTACTTGACTTATTTGTGTACTAAAAGTTTTTCAAAGCATCTGACGGGAGTTCAAATTCTGACAGTATTTAGTATCGTTGAAGTTATCGGCAACATTTTTTGTCGAGATTTACAAACTCTACGTTTCGATCGATTTCGCAAACCAATCGATGAAATTTGAATAAGCTGATTTGTTTGGAAAGATAGTAATTCGCGGTTACTTTAATTGAACTTTATATACTTCATTGTAAACAATATGTTTTAAGAACATTTCTGTTTTTCCTTTCTCACAGCGAAGAATAAATTGTAAGGCTTTGTTATCCCTGGGCACGCAACATGCAACTGTATTCGCGTAAGTATTTCTTAAGAGAGCCAAATTGAAACTTTTGTCCTTGTGGTTTCATTAAAGAGTTCGCTTTGCTTTGAAGAGAACTATTCTCTTCAAAGCAAACCGAACTGGAAACCGAATTCCTCTATATATAAAATCATAATGAAAACATATGTATAAAACTATATTTCCTTTTTATTAAATAATTATTTGTTATTTTAATCATTAAATTGTTTTTCAAATAGTGGGGTTTTAAAATAGTGGGTCTTATGTTAAATGATGAAACTCTTAATTTTTCTCCCAAAATTAGGGAAACTTATTGTAGGATTTCAGTGTGCTGGTGTTGTTCAGATAGTTGATCATTCTAGATAACACGCTCTCTCCCAGAAACTGTAACTAAGGTCTGCTCAGCCTAGTTGTAGTATAAACCACAGGCCGGGCTCTTTGGGTGTTGAGTTAGCGTCTGCAATAGGTATTGGCTAAACGCCCTAGTAGACGGGTATCATCGTATACGAGTGGCCAGCTATTATATCTATCTTTATATCTATCTTCATATATATATATATATATATATATATACAAGTTTAGGATTGGTATATACGGAGTGAAATCCAATAACCAACAATTAATATTCTTTAAAGAGTGCTCAATACAGAGTAGAGCAGATATAATTATTTATTTGAATATTACAAAATAAATATGTTATAAAAACATATTTTATAACATATTTATGTTGTAATATTCAAATAAATAATTATATATATATATATATATGATGATGGACTCTCCCGTCGATTTCGACGTATGAGGTTCAGACAACTTATATTTATAAAACTCATTTATGTTTTTGCCTCTGATGACTTTTTAGTCCAGCAAGGGATTTGCAAACAAGGCCGCAAATAGAACATGAATGTGGATTAACCGCTGCAGATAGTGGTGCCGCTGCTAATCGTTTGGCTCTTTCTCGGTTTTCTTTCAGTTTGTTTATGCTTTCAGAGTGAAACTTCCGGAAACCTTCAAAACACCGTGATCTCCATTCTTGGCGGTCACTAACTACATTTTCAAGACTCCCATGTGGTATGTTCACTGCAGCCAGGTTACTCTTCAACTTGTCCTTGTACCTAAGCCAAGGCCGTCCCACATTCCTTTTCCCATCTGCCAGCTGACTGTACATCGCAATCTTCGGAATTCTGTCATCAGGCATCCTCAAGACGTGGCCAGCCCACCGCAATTGCGATTGGATAAGGAATGATTCGATTCCAAATATTTTACATTTAGTGAACAATTCAGCATTGTCGTGCTGTTGTTCTTTCCATTCTTCTTTATGGCTCTGAGTCCTGGACTCCGTACAGACATCACATTCATCAGTTAGACGTATTTCATAAAAGCTGTCTACGCTCCATTTGTGGTCTTAGCCTCCGCGACAAGGTTTTCAAATGCTGAATTGTTCAGTAAATGTAATATATATATATATATATATATATATATATATATATATATATATATATATATATATATATATGTATAAATTTA
Source organism: Acanthosepion esculentum (assembly GCA_964036315.1). Taxonomy (NCBI): domain Eukaryota; kingdom Metazoa; phylum Mollusca; class Cephalopoda; order Sepiida; family Sepiidae; genus Acanthosepion; species Acanthosepion esculentum. Next base: position 33,508,576 of record OZ038507.1, on the reverse strand, counting down.
AATGCCGTTGCGACGCGGTATACATAGGATGTACCAATCTTAGGTTGGAGAAGCGGGTGACGCAGCATGTTCTTGCTTTTGTGCGTGAAGGTAGTTCCAGTCAGGCTATAAGAACAACTCAGTCCGTCCATGAGTCTGCAGTAGGGCAACACTTACTGGACAATAATGCCTGTGCTGCTGAGTACGAAGACACGTGGTTTTCGGTCTTACAGAGTGCTCGATCTATACACATCATCTTGGAGCATCCGAAGCCGTCCACAGTCTTTGCAGACAGAAAGAACATTTTCTACGTTGCTTACGTCTGTTGGAGGGTCTGTGAGTTTCCCCCTTTTTCTATTTTAAAACTCTTGTGGAACTATTTAATTACATCCCCGGTTGTTTAATTTTAATTAATATAATTAAAATTTTGTCTTTTAGTCGATTTCCACCTTTCCCTCGTCATTTGCTTCATATGGTGTCCTTGTATTCATTTATAATTAATAGTGCCAACGAATATCTTTGAAAAAGTGTTGGCCGAAAGGTTACCTCAGGTATGACGTCTGTTCTGTTCAAATATATATATATATATATATATATATATATATATATATGTGTGTGTGTGGGGGGGGTGTATATAAATCAATTATGTATAAATACATAAATTACTTCCTTAAATGAATTATATGACCAGACCGAGACAGATGGAAATACAGAAATAAATAGAGGGGGATTGAAAACTCGAAAGCTTCTAAGCCCGACCAGGAAGGCTTCCAGAAATCAGTTTTCATACTGAGCCAATTGGTCAGTTTCAATCAGGGGCAGATAACTTCTTGTTTATCGAAGTTTGTTTTTCTACGCCGTTGCGCTGAAAAATCAGCTGAAAATAATAATGATAAAATTACTAATAAAAAAAGTCATTCTTGGTACACCGCTGAGAATGCGTGTGCAAAAAACGTCGTATATACGATGCAGTCAACTTAGTGATAAGACTATCAACTTTCAAGCTACGTTATCAAGAACGGTGACACTTTGCTTGTTAGTTCGTCGTGTGAAATTTTACAGGTGGGTATGATTTAGCGTGACAAACGGACAGAGATTTGTTCATACCATGAAATAATTAGAATTCTTCAATAAGTTGTCTGAGTTTGCGATTACCGTGAATTGGTGACCTAGCAATAAATTTCTTTCTTTCTGTTTCTTCTTTTTCTCTTTACTTTGCTCTCTTTATTTCTTTTTTCTTTCTCATCTCTTTATCTCACTATTTCTTTTACTCTTTACTTTGCTCTCTCTATTTCTTTCTTTTTCTCATTTTATCTTTATCTCACTCTCTTTTTCTCTTTTTTCGCGCTATTTCTTTCTCTCTTTCTTTCTCTCATATTCTCTTTATCTCACTCTCTTTTTCTCTTTATTTTGCTCTCTTTCTTTCTATTTCTCATATTCTCTTCATCTCGCTCTCTTTCTTTTTTCTTTGCATAGCTCTCTTTTTTCTCTCTTTCTATTCTTATTTTCTCTTGCTTTTTATCACGTCACCTTTCTTTTTAGCTTTACTCTCTTTCTCAATTTTTCTCTTTATCTCACTCTCTTTTTCTCTTTACTTCGCCCTCTTTCTTTCGATTTCTCATTTTTCTCTTTATCTCGCCCTCTATCTTTTTCTCTTTTTCTTTCTGTTTATCACGTGACCATTCTTTTTCTCTTCTCCCTCTTTCTTTCTTTCTTTCTTTCTTTATTTATTTCATTATTTTTTCCCCTTTATCTCGCTCGTTTTCTTTTCTTTTTTCATTTTCTCTTTCTTTTCGCCTCACTCTCTTTCTCTTTACTTCGCCGTCTTTCTTTCTTTCTCATCTTCTATTTCTCTATTCTCGCTTTTTATTTATTGTTTTCTCTTTTTTCTTTCTTTTCATTTCTCTCTTTTTTTTCTGGGTCTTTATCGTGCTCTCTTTCTTTGTTTTCTTTTTTCTTTCTTTTTCTTTGTTTTCTTTTTTCTTTTTTTTTCTTTCTTTGTTTTCTTTCTTTGTTTTCTTTTTTCTTTCTTTTTCTTTCTTTGTTTTCTTTCTTTGTTTTCTTTTTTCTTTCTTTTTCTTTCTTTGTTTTCTTTTTTCTTTCTTTGTTTTCTTTCTTTGTTTTCTTTGTTTTCTTTTTTCTTTCTTTTTCTTTCTTTCTTTTTCTTTCTTTCTGTCGTTATTTCTTTCTTTCCGTTTCAATAATTCTATTGCTCTGTCTTTCATTTTTCTTTCTCTTACTCCTACTCTCTTTCTTTTCTCTAACTTTCCTTCTCATTTTCTTTGCTCTTTTCTTTTCTCTTTGTTTCTTTGTTATTTCATCTCTCTCTCTCTCTCTCTCTCACTTTTTTCTGTTTTACTTGTTCTTCTTTCGTTATTTCCTTCTTTTTACGCCACCTTCTTTTTTCTCACTCCTTCTTTCTTTCAAAGAAAAATATGTCTCTCTCTCTCTCTCTCTCTTTTTCTTTTTTCTTTTTCTTTTTTGCATATGTTTCGGTGTCGTCCTATACGCCATCTACAATCATTGCATTCCTTCTTCGGACGAAGAAAGAGTTACCATTGCTTCGACCAGCAGCCATTTCTCAATACCGGTCAGCAAAAGTCGAGGTTCATCAAATCAATTTACGATTCAAGAACGTTAAAATCTGTACAGATTTTGAATTCCCACAGAGGTCAGTTCCTGCTTCGCATCAGAATGACTCATTCCCAACTCCTTGAGAGCGCTTCGTTACGCCTAGTTGGTCTCACGCTGTCCGCTGACATGAGGTGGAATATTTATTCAGTGAAATCAATAGCTTCATCTACTGCAAGGAATAATGTGTCTCTGTGTCGTGCCAGAATATTTTTCTCGTCTGAGCCCATCCCTCAAATCTATAAATCAACCATCCGTCCTTTCATGGAATATTGCTGTCGTATCCTCCTGGTGCTCCTCCTGTGCGTATCGAGGTCCTTGAGAAAATCCAGAGACGAATATGCAAGATGATAGGTCCTGATCTGGCATCTAATCTACAATCGCTATCCTACAGACTTAATGTGGCCTCCCTCTGTCTCTTCTACAAGTATTTTCACGGTCACTGGTCGACGGGCTACTTTCGCTGGTTCTTGAACTACATAAATTTAAACGTGCTACCAGGCAGGAATCTCGGTCCCACCCTTTCACTGTCAAAACGGTTAAATGTAACCGTATTTTCTTCTCCCGCAATTCCTGTCTGTGGAACTCCCTTCACCTTACTTGCTTCTCCTATGACTATAATCTTCAAATATTCAAGCGTAATGTCAATCGACATCTGACACCCTGAGCTTGTTCCTCGTCCTCCTCTGTATCTTTTCCTCAAACACGCCTCTTTACTCTTGTTATTAATCCTCTGAAACCCCTTGCGTGCTAGAGGCACTCCTGCCTTGCTCGGGGCGATTTGCCATAATATATATATATATATATATATATATATATATATATATATGGCCGACTTTACCCTGAAGATCCGTTTAGGTGAAACCTATGTAGGTTTGCCCGGCTTCTTAGGATTATCTTAGGTTTTGCTCTACTTAGTGTATTGAGCCCCTTACATAGTTGTCTTTTTACATGTTTTTTTTTTTTTTTCATTGGACTTGGAGCTTAAACACTGGACGATTGTTTTCGCCCTTGTTTTAATGTTCTTGGTTCTTTCTTTTTTTTATTCCATTTTTTCCTCGGGGACCGATTTGTTCTACTGCAAGTTGAGCTATCTTAGGTTTTTCCAAACGAGTACCACCATATATATATATATATATATATATATATATATATATATATATATATATATATATGCATGTTAGTAGCATGTAGATTAGAGTCCGAAAAAAATGGAAATAATCGAAAAAAGTCGAGACATCTTTTAAAAGTGACAACGCGTTTCAGCAACGTGTGTTAGGTCTGGCGTCTTCAGGATAAAAGAGATAACTGTGCCTAAAGAAACTGCGTTGTAGTGTTTTTAGTTTAAGAGGGACAGTAAATTAAATTACCTTATCAGATCCAACGACCAGAAGGCGCGCACACGCGTGTGTGTGTGTGTGTGTGTTGTTTCTTTTATAAGAACCATCGGTGTCTGTTGGATTTAAACTTAGACTTGTCTGTGTAGATCTAATGTTTTAAAGTGTTTTAATCATTTCACCCCAAGCAAGGCGGGAATGCCACTAGCACGGAGGTGGGTTACAGAGAGTGAAAGTGAAAGAAAAGACTGGGTATAGAAAAGATTGAGCCTAGGATAAAAGATGAACTTGGTTCAAGAAGATAGAAGACGGCGATTCACGTCGCATTTACATTTCTGAAGGTTGTAGCTATCAGGGAAGCGAGTAAACGAAAGTGTGTTCCACAGGTGGGAAGTGCGAGAAAAGAAGCTGTTGTAGTAGAAGTGCCGGTCGCATTTACATATTTCGACAGTAAAAGGGTGAAACCTAGAGGCCAAAGCTTAAATGCATGTAATCAGGGCCCTAAGG
>OZ038507.1:33444122-33499122 GCA_964036315.1 Acanthosepion esculentum | reverse complement strand
TACAAGATCTGAATACCAGTGAAACAAGTTCCTGCATATTTAGTGACGTCAATTTTTCATTTTCAAGATTTATTCTCCGCACCTGACAGTCTCATGACCGATTTTTGGTATTCGAGATGGTATTTGATAAAAAACAAAAGCAAAAGAAAGTAGAAAGAAAAGAAAAGAAAAGAAAAATTGAACGTTTTATATTTCTTGCTTTTGTTTATTTTCAAGATTTAAATAAATGATCGCCCCTTTTGAGAACTTTCCGATTACGTAATCTATCTATCTATCTATCTATCTATCTATCTATATATATATATATATATAGATAGATAGATAGATAGATAGATAGATACATATATATGTATATATATTATAATTTTATCATATAGACAAAACCATTTTACTCACTACAAAGATGCAACTTGGTTTCAGTGCATTTCAACTGCACTTCGACGAGTAAGAATTGAAAATGGTTATGAACAATCCTGCGCATAACCTTTTTTGATTCGCATCCGTCGAAGTGCAGATGAAATGCACTGAAACCAAGTTACACCTTTGTCGTGAGTAAAATGGTTTTGTCTATATGATAAAATTATAATAAATAAATAATTATCACTCTACTATCGGTATCGATCCCTCTTTTGGATGAATGTTGTGAACGTTGGAATTTATATATTACTTTCGTTCTCATCGAATCGGATATATATATATATATATATATATATATATATATATATATATATGTGTGTGTCTGTGTCTGTGTGTGTGTGCGTGTGTGTGTGTGTTTATGTTTTGAATAATACAACTATTAAAAAATTAAAATCTTTAGACACAGTGGCTTGTATATTAATATTCTTCCTTTTTTATTATTATTTCAGTTAGATTCCTCGACTAGTTTCGGCCAACATGGCCATGATCAGGTGAAAAAAAATTCTGCTTGCTAGTAGCAGTGAACTACAGATGTGAATGTCTTGATGGAGAAAATGAACTTTTGTCTGTAATTTTCATTTGTTTTTTATTTTTTATTTTTTAACATGAATTTTGGTCAGTCCTTGTGTTGGTCAAACAGTCTCTTTTAAGTTGTTATTTAAGATAAGAGCTGGATGGATTCATGCTGCTCTGAATTCCCTTGGTCATTTTGACATGTTTTATTGGTTCCTGGAAAGGGGATGTGCCTCTGTTAAGTGTGTGTGTTATTTGGTTCTTAGGGAGTGAGTGAGTATGATGCGTGTAAACGTGTATATTAGTATGGGTTTGTGTTATCATTTGGCTCATTAGGGACTGAGTGAGTATGATGTGTGTAAGTGTGTATATTTGTGTGGGTGTGTGTATAAGTGTGAGGTCTCAACATCTCCGCGAGCAAGTCTGTCTTGTGTGCGTGAGAAATGTGGGTAGGTCCTGATTTGTGGGTTTATATATTAAGACTATCTATATTGTTAAATTTGTGATTAAGCCCGTCTGGATAAAGTTTTTTTTTAAACGCCGAATCCACTTATTTTCATGGCACTCTAAAATCTTTCTAATGTTATCTGCTCTGAACTTTTCAATTCCCTCAATTATAGTGAATATATATAAAACCTCGTTGTTGCTCACATGTCCTATTCATGATATCCTCAACATCCTTCTGCAGAACCACATTTTTATTGCTACAAGTCGCTTCTTCCTCTGCAACGAGATTGTCCAGCATCCATTGTCATATAGGAGTACTGATATTACTTAACAGTTTAGTACTCTTTCCTTTATTTTCAACGAAATTTTGTTTTTTAATACTCTGCTTAGCTTTTGGAAGGTAACTTTCGCTATCCCAATACGCATTCGGATTTCGGTATAGCTTTTCCTTCCTCTGTTAGAATACTTCCCAGATATTTATGTTTTTGTAATTTTTTAATTTTGGTATCCCCAATTTGCAAATTGCACGTTGGGCTGACCCTTTTGCTAACAACCATGCATTCCGTATTATTGCAATAGTCCTTTCTTCCTGCTTTCCTTCATTACCATCTTTAGGACATTTTAGTTTCTTTTCCGTGTTTTCTATCAATACCACATCTGCTTTTCTTAAGATTGTGGCCTCCAATAAAGAATCGTGGTAGGACTTCTTATTTTCTCAGAATCGCCTCTCTGTATAGTTTGAATTAGTCCGGTGAGAAGACACACCCTTGTCTTACGCCCTTTTCTATTTTTGTATATCTACAGAACTCATTTTCTATGCGTATATAGGCGGTTTTCTGCCAGTATTTTTAGATTATTCTAAAGTCCTTGCCAAACACGTCGATGTCACTAAGCAGAGTTCCAACTCTCTCCTTTGTAACGTACTTTATCAAACGCTTTTCTGTGCCTTGAAAGTCGAAAACTCAAAAGGAATACCTCGTAAAATACGACCACGAAAAATGCAACTATATGCGCTACATACAAGGGTATATGCGCTATATACAAGGGAAATAGCTGATACTATGATACCCGGAAGATGCATGGCGCATCGAACTAGAACAATCTAACCCGGTGCAAGATATAAAGGGTTCGGCTCGAAAATTCCAATCACCTGAAGAAGGCCAGAGCGTACAAACGGCATGAAACGTCGTGAACGTGGCAGCAATGACCAGGACAACAGTCCGAACAATTTAAATAGTGTAAATAATTAAAACACCTAATTTCAGAAATGTAGACATGTATTTCTTTTACTTTTTCGTTCCGAAAAGGATCTGGGTGTCTGTATGTAGATAGGATCTAGGTGCCTGTATGTACTTAGGATCCAGATGCCTGTATATACATAGGATCTAGGTGCCTGTGTGTACATAGAATCTAGGTGCCTGTATGTACTCCAACTGGAGGAAAACTTATGGCACCATTTATACGATTCGCTATAAACGTCTCACGGAATTTATTGAGACTTTCATATAATTGCAAATATATTTCATCAATCGTAAAAATTATATTAAATTGTGCTATGACTCACGGAAACTGAGCGAAACTTCCTCCTAACTAATGGAATACGAAAGGAATGAGGGGCTTACGGCTACCTCACGTTGAAACATCAGTTCCCATACGATCACCGAAGTTAAGCAATTTCAAATCTGGTCAGTACCTAGGTGGGTGACTGCTTGGGAATACCTCTCGTTGAAACATCAGTTCCCATACGATCACCGAAGTTAAGCAATTTCAAATCTGGTCAGTAACTAGGTGGGTGACTACTTGAAAATACCTCTCGTTGAAACATCAGTTCCCATACGATCACCGAAATTAAACAATTTCAAATCTGGTCAGTACATAGGTGGGTGACTGCTTGGGAATACCAGGTGCGGGAAGATTTGATGTGTGAGAGATTATTAATCGGACAGTCCAGTTCCAATTCCACTTGGTTTCATTATATTCATTTACGAGCAAATAACCTTGAGAAATGTATGAATCAACTTCTTCTCCACCAGATAAGGGTTAATTAGTATGACTTGTATCACTAAATCATTATTGCCCTCCCTTCAAAAAAAGGGTAGATAAACCGTAAAAAACAAATCAATCAATCCAATCAATATATCGGTCGTATTATTCTATATTTCTGAGATGAGGTATTGTCATTATTTGCACTATTTATATTGTTCGACCTGTTCTTCTCATCTTTCTAAATTCAGTTCGACATTCCAATCACTTGAAGAAGGCGGAAACGTCTTAGACGTTGTGAATATGTCAACAAAGGTGAGGACAACAGTCCGAAGAATGTAAATAGTGTAAATAGCTACAATACCTCATCTCATAAATATAGACAGATCCTGAAGAAGGCCTGAGTGTACAACGGTCAAAAGGTCGTGAATATGACAAAAAAGATGGGGACAACAGTCTGAACAATGTAAATAGGGTAAATACTTGCAATACCTCATCTCATAAATATAGACATATCCTGAAGAAGGCCTGAGTGTACAACGGTCCAAATGTCGCGAATATGACAGCAAAGATGGGGACAACAGTCCGAACAATGTAAATAGTGTAAATAGTTAAAATACCTCATCTCATAAATATAGACATATCCTGAAGAAGGCCTGAGTGTACAACGGTCAAAACGTCGCGAATATGACAGCAAAGATGAGGACAACAGTCCGAAAAATGTAAATAATGTAAACAGTTAAAATACCTCATCTCATAAATATAGACATATCCTGATGAAGGCCTTGAGTGTACAACGGCCAAATCGTCGCGAATATGACAACAAAGTAGAATGTATATAGTATAAATATCTGTCGTATTTGGAGCTCATCACCGACCAGTTAATGTAGGCGAACTTCGGTTATTTTTCTTTTCTTTTTTTTTCTATACTCATCGCCTTCTTCACATTATGCCAAAATATCGTCCGCGCTCGAAAAAAAATTCTTACAATCTAAAAATATCAGGATATCGAGATTACGCCGTCCGTCCACTACGAAGTTAAAGAGGCTAGACCTACAAGACAACAGGTGGTTTGAATTCAGAGTTTTCCTTTTCTTCATAAACTGGTTGTCAACAAAAGAGATAGGGCTCAGTCTGCCCTGCTATTTACCCAACGCTGGGGGAGACTGATTCATACTTTGCCAATGGTCTATAATGAAACTGGAAAGTGAACGGAACTGGAATTTGAACTCAGCACTCTGATCCTTAAATCCGAGCCTCTATCCACTATATGGCTCTTCAACATACCTACATATTTTTATTTATATTGTCGTGAAACTCGTTTTTGTAATGCCATTCAGTTTAACCAATAATGCGTTCGACCATGAGTTTGTTTATGCCTGCTGTGGAGCTGTCAGAAAACCAATCCGGCTACTGTTTGCAAGTGTCCTTGTGCCAAACGAGTTTTTGTCAGCATTGATCACGATCACCAGACCCGTTAGCGCTTAGGGTCGTAGGGGTGCCACATCAGTCGTGCCTTGGGCAAGCCAGCCTTATGGAGCCTAACCCACTGCAGGCTGGTTTGAATTCAGAGTTTTCCTTCGCCCAAAGTCGTTGCCAACCGAGGGTATAGGGCTCAACTTACTATTTAACTATAGCTAGGGGGAGTAGATGGATTCATGCCCATCCCAAAGGGTAGTACTACGTAAGTGAATGTAATGAACTTGAACACTGCTCTCCGGTTCCTGAGTCCTAGTCAGACGCTAACCATTACTGCACCGTGCCTCTTCACGCCAGTTGTTGCAGCATTTCCCAAAGTGAATCTAATGAACTCCACAGGAATTCGAACTCTACTCTGCGATTTCTCAGTTCGAGCCGCTATCCTTTACTCCACCACGCTTCAAAACAGCTGCAGGACAGCAAAACCGAAATGTGTCAGGTATTGGATACAATACAAAATTGATTTCCTCTTTGTTCGAATCATTCGTTTTGTGCAATGGTTAATTCTCTCGGTTCTATTATTCTCGGACAAAATTTGATGAGAAAATAAATAAAAGAAAAGAAAAAAGATTTTAAATTAGTTTTACAAAGGATAAGAAATTCCACAATCCGAGGCAGACTTCCTTATGCTTCTTCAAACGAATAATTTCTTTGTCTTGCGTGGAGATGCTCACTTTGTCGGTGTTTGAACACAACTGGCTAAAGGGCTTCGTACGGTCAAAGTAACGAGACTAACAACGAGAAAAACTGATTACTAACTTCCCCACAAAACGACGTTATAGCTGTAAACAAAAGCCTGTCTTAATCTGGCAAAAGGCCGGAAATTTAGAGCATCTTGACAGTCGAATTCATTACAGTAGGTCTTCGAGGTGCGCTTCTTAAGCACTTCCGCATGACACTTATTAAAAATTGAATTCGTAGCAACTATCTACGTTTTGTAAAATTATTTCAACCCAGACTAGGCAATAAACCCACAAAGGGCGTCAGAGGTTACTGAGTGTTAGAGAATATGGAGAAAAATATACTATTAAGGAGAGAGGACAATAACAGAACTGGAATTAAGAAGACAAATGATAGCCACTGACATTGCATTTAAAGTTTTGAAGACCAAAGTTGACTGAAAAGAACAGATATTGGAAGAGAGTTCCACAAGCGAGAAGTCCGATTGAAGAAACTGTTAGTATAGAACTTACGAGTGTTAGACAATATGAGAAAAATATACTATTAAGGAGAGTGGACAATAAACGAACTGGGATTAAGAAGACAGAAAATAATGACTGACATTACATTTCAAGTTTTGAAGACCAAAGTTGACTGGGAAGCAAGAAGTCGGAAGAGAGTTCCACAAGCGAGAAGTCCGATTGAAGAAACTGTTAGTATAGAACTTACGAGTGTTAGACAATATGAGAAAATATACTATTAAGGAGGGAGGACAATAAACGAACAAAAATTAATAAAGCAGAAAATAACGATTGACATTGCATTTAAATCTTTGAAGTTAAAGGTTAACTGGGATGCAAGAAGCCGTAAGAGAGTTCCACAAGTGAGAAGTGCGATGGAATAAACGATTAGCACAGAACTTACGGTTGCATCTAGCCATTTCACTTTTAAAATGATAAGAGCTTACCGCTAATCTAGTTAATGCACTTAAATTCAGGAAGTCTATTTACCATAGATGAAAGTTCATCAGAACAACTGCCATGAAAGTATTTATAGAAAATAACATTGCAAGTTCTCCTTTGGATTTTATCACGAATCCTTTAATAAAACATCAGGAACACCAGGCAACATGTGACAGCAATATCCAAAGCAATGGCGAATGGTCGGCTTATAAACATACAAGATAAAATTCTAGCGAGAAAAGCTTTCAAGCACAACACAATGAACCGACTTTCTTAGCAGCTGACCTAGCAATGGATTCAATATAATCTTTTCACTTCATATCAGAAGAGTACGTGTGTCCAAGGAGGCGCTATGAGTCACTCTCCTGCGGGTCAGCATTAGTCAAGTAGGCGGATGTTAAAAAGGTTATCTCAGGCAACTAGTTAGCTATGCACTATATTACAAAACAAATCTTCGTTTTACGCTATTTTTCCCTTACGAAACATCTACATTAATATAGATTTCTTCAACTATCCTCCCCAAATGTACAATGAAGAAGTAATTACTATTACTTTACACCAAAAAATGTTTTATCCGTTCCTAGACGCCGACTTAAAAAATAAAAATAATAATCTTCTTTGTCTATCTGCTTTGATGAAGTATGGCAGCGGTTTGACATTTGTTGTGGATGACATCTTCTATTCTGTATTCTTTCCGTGGTGGCTATGGCTCTCCATGATTTCCGTGAGGACACATGCCATGTCTAATGCATATCAGTTGGGCTCTGTCACTGGATCTAACTAACGCCTTTATTCACTGTGCCATGTGTACTTGATGGCACGTAGAACTAGAACAGTCTACCCCAGTGAGCGAAATAAAGGGTTCAGTTCGATATTCCAACCACCTGAAGAAGGCCGGAACGTACAACGACCGAAACGTGATAAATATGGCAACAAAGATGAGGATGATAGTCCGAATAATGTAAATAGTGTACATAATACCTCATCTCAGAAATATATATATATATATATATATATGTGTGTGTGTGTGTGTGTGTGTGTGTGTGTGTGTGTGTGTGTGTGTGTGTGTGTGTGTGTGTGTGTGTGTGTGTGTGTTCTAGCATCCATTCGTCTTAACTTTAAAGAGTAGGTTGAAATAAAAAGGCAGGTTGGAAAACACATTTACTCTTAAACACGAGGACGGTTAATTCTTTGAAGAAAATTATTACAGATGCACACCGAGCTCATTAACACCTCTTTTTCTTCTTCAGTGTGCCGTGTTCCTTCACGGCATGGGCGATCACGGCTCTCCACAACCTCTATTCTTTGTATCTCTTAGTAAGTTTTTACTTCCACCATCTCTTCCCAAACCCTGTTCTATCATCCATTTACACAAGCTCGTTAGGCAGGTTAATCGCAGATTTCCTGTTTGTGAGTGTCAAATTCTGCAAGCCCTCTCTTGTCATGACGCTCTAAAGATTTCACTGTCGCTTTCTGATTATAAATATAATCGGGCTCCTTTTTCAAATTTTCCTTGAAACTTCCTCGTTACTCCCAGGCTCAGTCCATGAGATTCTCAGTTTCCTCCTGTAGAACCAGATCTCTATTGCCCCCAGTCTTCTCTTCATCTGTGAGCAAATTTTCTAGTATTCATTACCATACAGTACGATTGGTATTTCATAACAGCTCGGCATTTTTTTAGGCTTCTAACGAAAGTCTCCTGTTTGTTAATAATTTACTTAGATTAGTTTAATCTGTTAAGAAGTGAGAAAATACCGTACAAAGAATTGGACGTATATAAAAAAGTGCTCTGCACAACTGGCCTGCGATTTATATTAATTCCATTTGTTTTTCGGTTGACAAACAGCCTTCATATTACATTCCTCAGTTCCTATTTTAGATTGTTTACATTATCGACTTTGCGAATTGTTACAATTCCATTTGCCTTACCGTTTATCAAGAATTTTTTCCTTGCTCTGTATTTCACTTCATGTCATATTTTAAATTGTTTATATTATCGGCTTTGTGAATTGTTACAATTCCATTTGCCTTACAGTTTATCAGGAATGTTTTCCTTGCTCTATGTTGTGGTAGGATCCACCTAAATTGCATAGTGGAGTACCGACCATATAAATATGGTTGGTACTGGGAAGAGAGGGGAACGAATCAAGAGATTCAACCAGAGACTCTGCCCGACTGCGATTCAGTCAACACATTCTCCAGGAACGGTCTTCCCAGGAATATACAAAAGACTATATGTAAATATTGTGTACACTTTCTTGTTTCAATACATTTTGTTCTAAGTACATTTTGTGTTGCATTATTATTCCATGCATTAGTCAAGTTCCAACAATGGCTACGAAGATGAGATGCTCTCGATGTTGGTCGACGGTTGCGCGCCTTACTATGATGTCGTCTAAGTAGGCGCACGCAAAGTCTAAATCATTCAGCACTCTATATTTCACTTCATGTAATATTTTAAATTGTTTATATTATCGGCTTTGCGAATTGCTACAATTCCATTTGCCTTACGGTTTATCAGGAATTTTTTCCTTGCTCTATATTTCACTTCATGTCATATTTTAGATTGTTTATATTATCGGCTTTGCGAATTGTTACAATTCCATTTGCCTTACCGTTTATCAAGAAACTTTTTCCTTGCTCTGTATTTCACTTCATGTCATATTTTAAATTGTTTATATTATCGGCTTTGCGAATTGTTACAATTCCATTTGCCTTACAGTTTATCAGGAATGTTTTCCTTGCTATATATTTCACTTCATGTTATATTTTAAATTGTTTATATTATCGGCTTTGCGAATTGTTACAATTCCATTTGCCTTACAGTTTATCAGGAATGTTTTCCTTGCTCTATATTTCACTTCATGTCATATTTTAGATTGTTTATATTATGGGCTTTGCTTTTAACGTTTTTAACCATTTTAATTTTCCAAAACCTTTATGGAGTTTTCATATGAACCCTTTTAATCCTTTTCATATTACCAGTGTCAACATAGTTCATGGAGTATTGCTGCCATATATGGTCTCCAGCCCCTTCTGTTTCTCTGAAGGTCCTTGATAAAATCCAAAGACGGATATGCAATGTAATTGGCCCTGATCTGGCATCTCATCTGCAGTCGCTCTCTCACAGACGTGCCGTCCCCTTCCTCTGTCTTTTATTTTTACAAATACTTTCACGATAACTGCTCCGATGAGCTTTTTTTTCGTTGGTTTCCAGACTTCATGAATTTAAACGTTCATCTAGGTTGGCATCCCGCTCTCACCCTTTCACTGTCGAATCTGTTAAATGTAGCCGTCTCTTCTACTCGAATAGCTTCATGGCTCGCACTTCTCGCCTGTGGAACTCCTTCCCCATTTCTTGTTTCCCTGATAGCTACAATCTCCAACTATTCAAATGTAATGTCAATCGACGTCTCCAAATGCCTTGATCTATCCACTATCCTTCCTTTACTCTATCACTCCTCTTTGCTCTCGCCCCAACTCTCTGTAACCCCTTGTGTGCTGGTGGCTTCCTGCCTTGCTTGGGGTGAAACGCTTAAAAAAAATTTAACTCTTTCAACTACAACCATTGAAACTTTATAGTGTCACATGCCTACTTACTAAATATAACACAAGGCCACAATATCAATTCCAAACGTTTTAATGACAGAACAAATTAACAATTACTATCGGAAAAAGATATTTACATATGCCTGCATTTGGATGTATATACTCTTTATTGTGATTTGGAACAGCAACCAATACGTTGATGCTATGTTGCATGAACCAAGCATTTTTTTTCTTTATTCGAGAGGAAAAAACGGGTAAAAAGATATATGAGTTTTCAACGCTTAATATTGCTTCTGTTAATGATAAATGAAAACTGATAAAAGTACCAAAGGGAATTAATTAGAGCCATGTTTGATTTAGTTGGAACACCCGCCATTCGGGAAAGCTCTCCGTGAAATGAAAACGCCGAGATTAATTTGACAGGAAGATGGTTTGATTTAAATGCAGAAGAGAAGAAGTGAAAGATTCAGGAAGAAAAAGAGAAATGTTATCTATCTATCTATCTATCTATATATATATATATATATATATATATATATATATATGTGTGTGTGTGTGTGTGTGTGTATTTACACACACAAACACACACACACACATATATATATATATATATATATATATATATATATATATATATATATATATATATATATGTATTTAGGCATCAGTCCTTCTTTCATGCAAGTTTCCTTAAATAGGACAGACAAGGTAATCTGATTAAGTTTTTTAAATGATTTTTCATGTGATCTTATAATTGTTTTTCTTTGCAGTACATAAATTATATAAAAACTGTTCAAATGATATATTTTTCCGAGCGCTTTCAGGTATACATTTAGCCATTTTCAAGGATGAAATATATTAACTGCTAAGAAGAAATAGATTGTTGTGTATATATATATATATATATATATATATATATATATGTATGTATATAAACACGTTTCTCAAAATGTCAGTTCATATATTTCCAAAATTCTGCAGCCTGCTCAAATACGTCAATATAAGTACATTTTTTTTTCTCTCTCTTTTCTTTAATATATTTCAGTCTATACATATCTGAAAATGTCCATATACATGTTATTTCGCATCTATCTATCTATATATCTATCAATGTATGTATGTATCTATATAACTATGTATAACAACCTATCTATCTATCTATCTATCTATCTCACTCTGTTCATATCTATCTATTTATCTATCTACCTCTGTTCATGTGTATGTTGATTCGTTTCTATCTATCTATCTATCTATCTATCTATCTTTCTATCTTTCTATCTATCTATCTATTTAAGTTTCTTTATATGTATGTGCATCTGCTAATTGATATATATCTTGCTCGCTAGATAAAATAAATAAACTTTACTTCTGTTTCTTATATAGTAAACTAAATCAAAGTGTAAAAAAGATTTCTTGTTAAAAAGATTAATTGTAATTTAACTCTCTAAATTTCCGCCCCCAGTCATGCACTGTAGTTTCATGCTCGTCAGGCCTATTACATGTATCGTCTTGACTCAAACACATTTACCCACTAAAATCACGTTTATTATAACAAGACATGAGAATGGAAAAACTTGGTGCATGACCTGTTAGGCTGTCTTCTATTCTAAAATAGCGGTTACACACACATAAATGACTTTCCTCTATGTGCGTTTCGCATATCGGCGAAATTTTAGATAAAAGTGAGGGCTGAAAACCACTGTTTTACAGATATGTGTAGGTATAGCTGGTAGGGGATGCGTTTACTCTGCAAAGGCCAGTTAAGCAATTTACTATATGGCTTAATTAATTCATGACATCAAGTTTTTATTAATTCTTTCTTTAGTTCGTTCATTCTTTCTTTCTTAGATTTTTCTTTTTTCCTTTCGATTTTGAATTTCTTCCTTTGTCTTTCTTTCTTTCTAACTTGCTTTCTTTCTTTCTTTTTCCTTTCGCTATTCTTTCTGAGGGTCTTTTCTTTCTTTCTTTTTCCTTTCGCTATTCTTTCTGAGGGTCTTTTCTTTCTGTCTTTCCTTCTTCCTTTCTTTCTTTCGCATTTTCTGTCTTTCATCCAGTTCTTCCTTCATTTTTCCTTTATTCCGTGTTTCTGTCTTTCGCTGTTTTTCTTTCCTTCTGTTCGTTCTTTCTTTCATTTTTATCCGACTTTCATTCATTTTTCGACACTTCGTTCTTTTTTTCTTACGTTCGGTTTTTCTTTCCTTCTTTCTTTTTTTGTTTCTTTCATTTTATCTGTCTTTCATTCCTTTTTCGTTCTTTCGTTCGTTTTTGCTTTCTTTCGGTTTTTCTTTCTTTCATTTCTTCATTCTTTTTTGTTTCTTTCATTTTATTTGTTCTTATTTATATTTTCATTCGCTCTTTCTTTTTTCCGGTTTTTCTTTCTTTCCTTTTTTTTCTTTGTTTTTTTTTTTTCATTTTATCTGTCTTTCATTCCTTTTTCCTTCGTTCTTTCTTTCTTTCGGTTTTTCTTTCTTTCCTATTTTTCTTTCTTTTTTGTTTGTGTCTTTCCTTTTATCTGTCATTTCATTCATTTTTGTTTCTTTCTTTCTTTCTAACTTTCTTTCGGTGTTTGTCTTTTTTCCTTTTTTTCTTTCCCTTTTGTTTGTTTGTTTCTTTGTATATGTCTTTCACACATTTTTCTTTCTTTCGTTCATTCTTTCTTTTGGATTTTTCTTTCTTTATTCCTTTCTTTCTTTTTTTTCTTTCGTTTTTCTTGTTTTCTTTTTTTTTGCGTCTTTGCTTTTTTTTATCCTTTCTTTCATTCCTTTTTCTTTCTTTCTGTTCTTTTCTGTTTATCTTTCGGTTTCTCTTTCCCTTTTTTTTCGCTTTTTCTTTCTTTCCTTCTTTTGGTTCTTTCTTTTTTAATTTTAATCGCATCTTAATTTCTTTTGGTTTCTGAGCTGGCTAACTGTAACTCATGCATCATATTTAGATCCCATTGTAAAAAGGTTTACTCTCCGAATGATTACGCGTAGATTTGAATACGAAACCTGTTTGAGTTTATCTTTTCCATTTAAGTTTAAATCGGAACACTGCCTGTTTTACTTTTATTATTCTGTAAAGCTGTGTCTCCCTCTTTGACTCTCGTTTAAACCAGACTCATGTCTGTCTTTTTTATTCTACTGTACACCGGAGCCATATCTACCCGTTTAAATCTCATGTTCGACTATCATAGATTTCTTTGTCTTTTCCCCTCACGTGTAAGCCGGACCAATGTCTACCTTTCTGATTTTAGTCTAAACTGAACTTACGTTTATTTATTTGAACAAAGTATAAACTTGAACTTTGCCTATCTTTTTCTCTGAAGTGTAAAACGGTCCTGGGCCTACCGATCTAATAATTCACTGTATTTTTTTTGTTTCTATTCGATATTAGATAACCCAGCAAGATTTGACATGTCGTTAAATTAACTAACCCAGGTTAACTTAACTGCATTCCGCTTTCGATGGTTTGTTGGATACTTTCTCTCTCTTTTTTTTTCTGACTTTGTTTTTCATCTTGGTTCGCTTTTCTTCATCTATTTCCGACATTTTTATCTACTCTGCTTTTTATTTGAGTCGATTCCGTTTGTGTCGACCTTGAGTTGGCTCTGTCCTTAAGTCATCATTCCGACAAAGACTGACGAAGAGAAAAACCAATAGAGTATCCTTTTACTTACATATGTAACACAGTTTGTGCCTCAATCCTGTCATTTCATTTCTTTCATATATATATATATATATATATATATATATATATATATATATATATATATATATATATGAAATGGGCGTGTACACAGTTGTGTTATACTGCAGATTCCTCGTTGTTCGTTCACTGTCTAGCAATATTTGCTCAGGAAACATCCTGGAATGGAAGTAAGATGCACATATGTTTTTTGTTTAGCCTATACAAGGTGTTTGCTTCAGCTGGATTTCAAGCTGCCGTGCCTCTTTAAAGGAGAGTTTAGAACAGGAGAAGACAGGAATGAGAATGGAGAGTTGGGATGAAAGGATGGAAGAAGGGAAGGAATCAAAAAGGGGATATTAAAAGAAAGGGACGGGTGAATGCTAAAAAGAGGAAATAAGATGGCCAATAAACAGCGTAAAGGAATGAAATGGGGAAAGAAAGATTGAAAGTCGGCTAGCAGGATGAAAAGAAGGGAGAAAAGAAAGAAAGAAAGAAAGAAAGAAAGAATCAAAGGTAAAAAAACGAAAAAAAACGAAAGATGAAGGAAAGAAACAATGGAGAAACAAAACAAAAGAAATAAGGAAAAGAAGGAATGAAGAAAGAAAGAAAGAAAGAAAGAAAGAAAAAAGAAAGAAAAAAAGAAAGAAAGAAAAAAGAAAGAAAGAAAGAATCAAAAGTAAAAACGAAAAAAAAACGAAAGATGAAGGAAAGAAACAATGGAGAAACAAAACAAAAGAAATAAGGAAAAGAAGGAATGAAGAAAGAAAGAAAGAAAGAAAGAAAAAAGAAAGAAAAAAAGAAAGAAAGAAAGAAAGAAAAAAGAAAGAAAGAAAGAAAGAAAATGTGAAAAAGACAAACAAGTAACAAACAACAACAAAAGAATAAAGGAAAAAAGTTAAATAAAACGAATTAGGGAGGATGAATGAACGAATAATAGAATGTAGAAAAAAAGAAAGAAAGAAAAAGGAAGAAAGAAAAAGAAGACAAATGTAAAAAAATGAGGAGAAATGAAATGTAGAAATAAAGAAAAAGAAAGAATGAATGAATGAAAGAGTGAAACGGCACAAAGAAAGAAAAACAGAAAGAACAAATGAAAACAGAAAGGAAAGAAAATTAATTCAATGCAAAGAAGAGACGAATAAACAAAAGAAAGAAAAAGAAAAAAGAAAGAAAAGAAAAGGAAAGGAAAGTAGACGAATTCAAGAGAAGTGAAGGCAAATTTGTAAAACGTTAATAGAAAAAAAAGAAAGAATGAATGAATAAATAGATAAAGGAAAGAAAACGGAATCAAGAAAAAGAAAGGCAGAATTGTAAAATGCTAATGGAAAGAAACAGAGAATGAAAAGTGAAATGAAAGAAGACGAATTCAAGAGATAGAATAGAAAGAAAGAAAGAAAAAGAAAGAAAAGAAATGAAGGAAAACGAATTCAAGAAAAAGAAAGGCAGAATTGTAAAATGCCAATGGAAAGAAAGAATGAATGATTGAAAGGACAAAGGAAAAATAAAGAATACAAGCGTGAAAATGGACAAATAATGAAATCTAGAAAGAAAGAACGTAAGAATGAAGAAACGAAAGAATCTGTTTATATTTCCGTAAGGTATTATGTACACTATTTACATTGTTCGGACTATCGTCCTCATCTTTGTTGCGATATTTATCACATTCCGGCCTTCTTCAGGTGGTTGGAATGTCGAAATGGGGTAGACTGTTCTAGTTCCACGTCTAATAGATGTCATCTCCGTTAATTCCCCTCTCCAAGTTCTCCACTACCTTAACTAGGTATTGAACTCACACTGTCACTGGATCTAACCAACGCCTTTATCCACTGTGCCATGTGTCCTTGGGGGTACATCGGTGCATGAATTATTGGGTATTATAAACCTAAAGTCGCCAGCCATTATTTTTTTTACCAGTGCTCATATTGCAATTTATGCTGTTATCATTACAAGTTTTTACCAGAGCTCATATTGCAATTTTTGTTGTTATTCTCGCTTTTCTCTGGCACTAATTATTACTCATATTGTATTGATTTCTATGCTTGGTCGGATCAGGAGATTTTTGTGTATTATAATCCTAATGTCTTCAGCAATCATTTTTTACCAGTGCTCATATTGCAATTTATGCTGTTATCATTACATGTTTTTACAAGAGCTCATATTGCAATTTTTGACACTCCTTATTACTGGTTCCCATATTGTATTCATTTCTATGCTTGGTCGGATCAGGACATTTTTGTGTATTATAATCCTAATGTCTTCAGCAATCATTTTTTACCAATGCTCATATTGCAATTTTTGCACAGTGGATAAAGGCGTTAGTTAGATCCAGTGACAGGACCCAAAGAGTGAGAGTTCAATAACTGGTTACGGCGGTGGAGAACTTGGAGAGGGGAATTAACGGGAGATTACTGATAACTGACATCCATTAGACATCCATTAGACATGACACGTGGGACTAGAACAGTCTACCTTATTCAGTTCGACATTCCAAACACCTGAAGAAGGCCGGAGCGTACACCGTCGAAACGTTGTGATAAATATGGTAAGAATGATAAAGATGATAGTCCGAACAATGTAAATAGTGTACATAATACCGCATCTCAGAAATATAGACAGATCCTGAAGTCGAAAGTATTCTACTTCTATGTACCTTGTTCTTTCGGGACGTCGGCGGTCATGGCTCTCCACGCTTATCCTGTCCTTTATAGATCTTACTAAATTTTGTCTTTTTGTTATCTCTCCTAATCCCAGTTTACACATGCTCGCGAGATAGGTTATACCTGTCCCTCTTACCTCCAATATGTCCTGTGTGTGTCAAATTTTCCTAGCCCTCTTTCTTCATTATACAAATAAGACAAGTCAGTTAATTGCCATTCGTGATACGCGCTTGAGTGATGATGCCTCTTTCGATCGATGGCTGACGAGGTAGATTTTCCTACAATAGGTTGCATTTTAATTTTACGATAGACTGGTTGCCAACCAAGGCTATAGAACACACTCTGTCCTGTTATTTAACCCATAGATAGAGGGAGAAGAGATGGATTTACGACTTTGCAAACTGTATTTGAGCGTAAATGAATATGACGAACTCGACTGGAATTCGAATCGTAAAGTAAATAATATATATATATATATATATATATATATATATATATATATATATATATATATGTATATATATATATATATATGTGTGTGTGTGTGTGTGTGTGTGTGTGTGTGTGTGTGTGTGTGTGTGTGTGTGTGTGTGTGTGTATGTATATAATGTAGTGCAAGAATGTACCTCTTTCCGACCATGAGATACAGGTTCGAATCTTACCATGAACGGTTTCTCATTTATTTTATCAGCCTGGGGAGACGATCCCTGCGTGTGACGTCTTGTGAGTGAAATTGGATGGATGGAACTATCAAGATGGCAGTGCTTGCACTAAGTCACAAGTCATCGTGGCTGAGTGTTTGTGCGTATTACTTTCATCTTGCCAGTTTATGCACTTTCACCCAGAAACTATAACTAAGATCTGCACAACTTTAGTCAGTCAGTTATGTGCCATGCGTGATACACGCTTAGGTAATCATGTATCTTTCGATACATGACTGACGAGGCGGATTTTTTTTTCGCGGTAGGTTGCCATTTCTTTTCGCGGTAGACCAGTTGCCATCCAAGGCTATAGAACCCGGTCTGTCCTGTTATTTACCAATAGTTGGAGGGAGAAAAAAAGACTCATACCTTTCCCAAAGGTATTAGCTCGTAAGTGAATTTCAGTCAGTTACGTGCCATGCGCGATACACGCTTAGGAGATCATGTATCTTTCGATACATAACTAACGAGGCATATTTTTCTTCCGCAGTAGGTTGCCATTTCTTTCTGTGGTAGACCAGTTCTCATCCAAAGCTAGAGAACCCAGTCTGACCTGTTATTTACCAATAGTCAGAGGGAGAATAAGAGGATTCATACCTTTCCCAAGGGTATTAGCGCGTAAGTGAAATTCAGTCAGTTATGTGCCATGTGTGACACACGCTTAGGCGATCATGTATCTTTCGATACATGGCTGACGAGGCAGATTTCTCTTGCAGTAGGTTATCATTTCTTTCTGCGGTAAACCAGTTGCCATCCAATGCTATAGAACCCGGTCTGTCCTGCTATTAATTTGCTGTACAATTTTCGTTAAATTTTTCGCTCGTATTTCAGCATCTAATTTATCTGTTAGACTTTGAACGAAAATTAAGCCTTTGAACATATCTGGAGTCATTTCCTTCATTCTAAACTTTTCACATTCTTTGTTGACGATAACCGCATACGCAACAAAATCTATGCCCTTTGTTTTGTTAGATTCATGTAACTCTAATGAGCATTAGACAGAGAGCTCTTGTCAGTAAAGATTTTCGTTAGAATGTGTACCGTGCCTACAAACTCGAGTTCACCTGTTTTGTGTTTTTTGTTTTTTTTCTTTTTTGTTATTTCGGTGATATGTAGTTGCAGTATTTTTCATACACTATCAGAGCTATTTATCTCAACAAAAATTTTGTTTTTCTCTCATTTTCCCAGCCGCTGAATTCCTAACTGAATATTAATTCATATCTTAAAAAATACGCAAAAAAGTCAGTCTACTCATAAGAATTCTGATATGGCATTTTTGACAGTGTCTGGCGTAAGAGACGCTGAAGAATTTTTTTTGTTTTCTTCAGAATTATATCCAACAACATCTGTTGCAGTTTTTGTAGTTCTAGAAACTGTTAATTTTGTGGTTGTTTCTGTTGTTACTGTTGGAACAAAATTTGCTCCATATTCGCAAGAATTTTTTTTTTCCCTACACCCAAGAGAAACAATTTTTCTTCTACACAACAAGAAAAAAGAACAAACCAACGTGGTTGTAACGACAAAAGTACGCAGGTGTAGGCTTTAAGAAAGCTTTATTCAACTGAGAATACAAAGTTCTCGTATAGTGTTCTTTTATAGTCCCAGTAAAGAGAAGTAGCTCTCTCAAAGAGGAGAGTAACGAACAAGGGGAGACCACTCTTGATTATTCATGACAGCGGTTAAAATTCTTGACGTCAACCGTCTCCTTGTTTCCGAAGCAACAAGTATATTCTTTTTCCGTACTTCTTCACTCAGTATGAGTTTCTAAAATCCTTGTAACTCCTGTTACAACACGTATGAGTTCCTGAATCCTCGTTACTTTTATAAGTCGTAAGAGTTCCGAATCCTCGTTAGAACAGTTATAAATCGCCACTGTTAAAACGCGCTTCGTAGCGTTTCTAATATGAGTAATACTTCGCCATCTTGACGAGACAGCTGTATTACTTACTTTGAAGATTGACTCGGACCGGCTTTTTCTGGTATTTACCAAACCTCCTAACAAAGCAAGATTGACACAAGGCCGATTTTTATATGTGTCATTACCGAGCTCGTAGGATCGAGCAAAAATTACCCTTACACCCCGCATACACGGCGTTGGTTTTATCTATCTCCCCAAACGAGACTCTGCATAGACACCTTTGGGTTCCTCTCTGACCGAGGGGCAGAGAGTTTTATGTGGGACGTTTCCTAGTCCGTAGGCTTGGGCAAAATCTCCCTGTAGACCCCGCATACACAGAGTCGGGTTTGTCTATACCCCCAAAAGAGACTCTGCCCTTAGGCATAGCTTCGTCTGGCTTCCTGTCTCTCCGAGAGCAGAGAGTTCGACAAGCCTGTCTCGAGCCTGTCAGCAAACTGGTATTTATAAACCTCCGCACAATGCCGGGTGTGGCACAAGGCCAATTTTCATATGGGGCGTTTCGATCCCGTAAGCTTGGACAAAGATTTCCTGTAGAACTGCATACAAGGAGTCGGGTTTGTCTACCTCCCCAGACGAGACTCTGCCCGTCGATATCAAGAAGCGAATGAGAGAACTAGAAAGGATTATGATGAAAATAAATAGATATATTTATATATTATTCAATGAATCATTTTTAATGAAATTATGCTTACATATATATATATATATATATATATATATATATATATATATATATATATATAGTCTTCCGCCAAAAATTCAAACACAGTCGCATTCCACATCACGTGACATCCACGCCTCACGACAAACGCTGTAAACAAACAAATACACAAACACAGTATCTCATTTGATTTCCGAGGAAGGACCGAGGTGGTCTGAAATATTAAATATATACAAAAACACAGCAATAAATACTTTCATAAAAAAAATACCCAATTTTGTTTCATCTATTTTATCCAGATATTATATATATATATATATATATATATATATATATATATATATATATATATATATATATAGATAGATAGATAGATAGATAGATATAATAGCTGACCACACGTATTCGAGTTACCCGTCTACTAGGGTGGCTAGCCAATCCCTATTGCAGACGCTCGCTCATGCACATCTGTGTTTGCTTAACACTCACAGAGCTCACCTGTGATTTATACTGCAACTATGCTGAGCAGACCTTAGTTACAGTTTCTGGGAGAGAGCGTGTTACCTAGCGTGATCAACAATTTGAACAAGGCCAGCACGCTCAAGGTCTCGACCATGATGACTTGTGGCTTTGTGCTAGCAACAGCTATCGACGGGCCTCAAGAGTGGCCGAGTGGTTAGAACGTTCGCTTGACCATGAGACCCGGGTTCGATTCTCATCATAGTCGATTTGTCAGAAACGAGATTTCCTAATGTTATCGGAATGGATCGAGTTCGATCCTTTTGGAAAGTGCCTGAAAACCATACCACACCATACCACGGGTTGACCCAAGCCTTGTGAGTGAAATTGGGTATATATATATATATATATATATATATATATATATATATATATATATATATATATATATATATATATGGGCACGGTCCAGTAATGGATAGCGACTTGGATTGGGAAATCGGAAAGCCGAGTTTGAATTTCAGTCGAATATATTACATTCACTTACGTGCTAGGTATAAATCCTCTTCTTCTCCCTCAAGCTACGGGTAAATAGTAGGGCAGACTTGGTTCTATAGCTTTGGATGGCAACTGGTCTACGAAAAGGACAACTCTGAATTCAAAAGCTGCGGAGGGTCGTTTGGGGACCTTGTGGCACTTAGTGCACCAGATCTCTGTATTCGGCCGTTCGAAAAGTGTGGACTGTTCTTCACAAAGCCTTCGGCACTTTAATCAAATCAGATGTGCTGGTGTCTGGCTGCCGGTTCCTAGGAACTGAGCTGCTTGACCCTCATACGTCAAATTCGATGGGAGAATCATACATATATATATATATATATATATATATATATATATATATATATATATATATATATATATTTGTCATCCACAGACAGACTGTTTCGCTGTTTCACAGCTCATCAGTGTGGCTAGACGTCCGGTTGCCTCTAGCTGAATTTGCGTCAGTCGGAACTTCTACCACTAAGTCGTCGGCGCACGGCAGGGATGAAGGTGAATTTTAGCGTGTTTATTTTTAGATTTAGATAAACACACTGTGACTGACAGTGACTCAATATATATAACCAGTTTTTCCTATAGATTTTAGGATGCTACCCTTTAAAAATGCCATGGGCTTTCTTTTCTTTATCTTCAATGAATCGCTGTATCGTGCGGAATATAGTGAACATCTTTCACATTGCCTTCTCCACGTTTTGGAATTCAGAGACTTCCATCTCCTAGACTGACAGCCAGCAAAGGCTAGAGGAGTCAGATTACCTTACTGTTTAGCCCAGAGAGAGAAATGGCAGGTCTTTGCTTTCGCCTAGTGCGTTTCAGTGAAAGTGACGCAATAAAATCGGCTGGAATCTGAACTCTGTTCGTTGATTTCATTTTCAGCGCTGATAACGTTTACGCTATGTACACAATCTTTATATATATATATATATATATATATATATATATATATATATATATATATATATATATATATATATCAATTATGTAGTGCGTATTCAATTTATGTAACGTAAATCATTTAAACGAAAAACAAATACTGAAGCTAATTATACGGCAAGAATCACTCTCGCAAACAATATTTAATAATAAAATACAATCAACTTCGAATCCGTTAAAAAATGTTTTTGTTGAAAAAACACACTGAAATGTCTACCTGAAACAAAGATCATACCATTCATTAACGGATATAACACACTGAAATGTCTACCTGATGATGGTCGTTCGAAACCACTGAAAGCCCGGATCGTAGAAAAAATAAGACCTGATAAAACCGGAATTTATAAACAAGGATCATACCATTCATTAACGGATTCGAAGTTGATTGTATTTTATTATTAAATATTGTTTGCGAGAGTGATTCTTGCCATATAATTAGCTTCATTATTTGTTTTTCGTTTGAATGATTTACGTTACATATATATATATATATATATATATATATATATATATATATATATATATATATATATATATATATATATTGTCAGTAATGGCAGCATTAATTCTAATCAGTATTTTCTCCTCCTGTTTAAAAGACCGGAGAGGAATGTGAACCGGAAACCAATCCTAAACAAAAACAAGGGATAAACCTCTACTCCTGTGAAAAACACCGGGGAGGAGTATGAAACGGGTGATAATTGAACTTATCTCCTCCTATTGTGGAAAGATATAAAATAAAAATAAGAAATAGTAAAATTTCATAATTATATATATATATATGTAATGACAGCATTAATTCTAATCAGTATTTTCTATTGCACAAACCTGCTCAATGTCTTGCAAATTGATTATTGTTAAATAAACGTGACAAAAAAGGCGTAATTTGACGTTTGAGCACCCGGTTCTTTTTTATATAAGCTAGAAAATGACTAAATATAAATCTGTAAGCGGTGGTAAGTGAAGCTAAACATTTTTTGCGCATACTAGGTTCAAATGCAGTCGATGGAAAATTGCGACTATCAATATCGCTTAAACCATTTTGTACATCGCAAGAATTTGCTGTTATTTGTTATGTCAAACACGTGCATCAATTGAACGATATCAATGGAACATTGACAGCTCGGTCTGGTCATTTTACAGTTAAAATGGTTAGATGCAACCGTAAGTTCTATGCTAACAGTTTCTTCTCTCGCATTTCCCGCTTGTGGAACTCACTTCCGGTTTATTGCTTCCCAATCAATTTTGATGTGCAAATATTGAAATGCAATGTCAATTGTTATCTTCTGTCTTTTTAATTCCCGTTTTTTTTATTGTCCGATCTCCTTAATAGTGTGTTTTTTTATTTTTATTTTTTAAACCCATGCTCTCTTACTCTCGTTACCCGCTTGCTTGCGTCTTACTGGATGTAATGCCTCGTTTGCGTTGATATGATAAAAAAAAAGGTGTGCAACAGAAAACCGAACGTAAATAGTAATATCGAACGATGCCTTCGAAAATCTAAGCAATGTATGAGGACTGATGAAAATGTAATCAAAAACTAATCAGTCCTTTCCTTGAAATCATCGTTTATCCATCACAGCGCAAGGATGTAGAAATACCTGATTAGGTATCCAGGTGTATGGAAAACCCACTGGGAATGTTGGACCCATTAGCATTCGTTAAGTTATCCAAATAGGAGAAGAAATAACTCTGATGCAACACCTGCAGTTTGACAGCATCCAATGATGTTTGTGGGGAAATTCCCTTGCATCATAGCAACAGGCATTAGCCTTGTGTGTACCTAGATAAAAGCATACTTGACAGAAAATAAAACGTACTTAAATAGCAGGAAAAGCATGGCAAATTATATGTTAATTTCATACAATTGATTTATATTTGTGTGTGTATTTTTTGGTCACAATTTTTTATAGTAGATGTGATAAAAGGGGGAAATTTACTCAGTAGTATTACAGTCCACATCACAGAGAGAAGTCTTACACGTGTTGTCCGTACCAAGGTTCGTGATGAAAAGATTGAATTTAACGTCTTTTTGCGGGATATGCGTATTTCCGGTAGGAAAATTTTTTTATTTAATTTATTTTATACAACGTTTTTATGTTATTGTTTTATTTTATTTTATAATATTCATTATTATTATTTTATATCTTATTTTTATTTATTTATAATAATAATAATGATATTCCTATATGTTTGATTAGTTCTTTTGGGTACATGATCTTCTTGTTCAGACAACAATGGTATTGACCGAGTGAAACGTCTACTCATGCTCTCCACAGACCTCGAGTAGAACACATATATTCAATATATCTATATAAAAATGCTGGAAGAAAGGTTCGGTTCATTGTACTGCTCCTGTAACTCTCTGACTCCAATTGCTATAGTCTATGTTTACAAGAGCGAGACCAGAAATGGAGTACTGCTGACATATCTGGTCTGGAGCTTGCTTGTCCTAACTTGCCTGTCTTC
Source organism: Acanthosepion esculentum (assembly GCA_964036315.1). NCBI lineage: Eukaryota > Metazoa > Mollusca > Cephalopoda > Sepiida > Sepiidae > Acanthosepion > Acanthosepion esculentum. The sequence goes on along the minus strand of OZ038507.1, from coordinate 33,475,090 downwards.
CTGAGTTCAAAACCGTTTATACTGCCTCGGGGATGATGGATTATTTTTCACCATACAATCCCTTTACCCACAGACAAAATGTCGCTAGCCTCTCCGTTGCTCTATCGCTAGTTCCTTGCTGTGGATTCTAACGAGCTACATTCTTTAGTCACACACCCCCCTAAACCTTAAAACTGGGACCTACAATGCCTCGTATATGTGTGAATAATCCCCATCTCATTCGTATATAAGGTTTTTAGATAATTTTTTTACTACTCTGTATTCTTAAAAATTAGAAAAAATATTCTTAGAAATGTAAAGTTTTATATAATTTTAGTCCTAAAAAATTTACTGCAGTTACCGCTCTTAAGTTCTGATAATGGCGTATATGAACGTTTCCATTTAGAAAAATGGCACATTTATGCGCAGACAAACAAAATTCAAAGTTATTTTTAAAACACTGGGGAACGCTGGATTGTAGTTAGCATTTTTATTCTTGATAAGTAAATACAGATTATGCTTAATCATCTAACCGGGAAATTTAATACAGTATTTTAAAAGATATAAAACTTTATAAATTCGAATTAAAATTAAAACAAATTTTCATTATTGATCAAAACAATTTTTTCCCTTAAGATAATAATCTCCATAATATATCTTATTAATAAATTCAATTAAAAGCTTTTCAAATTATATAACGCCTCAGTATTTTTTTATCTTACGATTTAGATCATATTTTCGGTAACTGAGGACCTATACTACAAAAAAAATGTGGATTTAAATTCTCCAAAGTCTTCGTACAGAAATGAATTTCTCTAAGTTTCATAAAGTGTAACAGATGGAAATATATATATATATATATATATATATATATATATATATATATATATATATACTTACAATTTTTTTTATAAAAAGAAAACGTTTCTGAAATAATTTCATTCATTGGTGAATAAGAATAAGTCTTGAAAGTTTCGTTAAAATCTAAAAAGTTTTGATCTTTTCAAGAATTTCCAAAGACACTAAAATTTCTTATATTAATTTATGTTCAACCGCTGACGCAAGAAAAAATTAACGGAAATTTTGGAAGATACTAAAAAAGATTAAAAATATAATTGAATAACACAAAAAATTGAATGATCTTTTCTGTCAATAATAATGTTAGGGTTTTAACTATAAAACTTTGTTTTTATTAAGTTTGAGAGTTATTTTTCATAATGAATGCTAATTTTTAACGAATTTTTTAGGTATCTTTCTCTATCTATCTATCTATCTATATATATATATATATATATATATATATATATATATATATATATACATATATATATATATACATATATATATATATATATACATATATATATACATATATATACATATATATATATACATACATATATATATATATTAAAGACATTTTTGATATGTTTAACGTTCTTTTTATAGATACAAGTATTTAAGTAAATGCTCTGTTTATAACAAACAGTATTAAATTTATTATAAACAGAGCATTTACTTAAATACTTGTATCTATAAAAAGAACGTTAAACATATAAAAAATGTCTTTAATATATATATATATATATATATATATATATTTATGTATATATATATATTATTATTTTTTTCTTTTTATAGATACAAGTATTTAAGTAAATGCTCTGTTTATAATAAACAGTATTAAATTTATTATAAACAGAGCATTTACTTAAATACTTGTATCTATAAAAAGAACGTTAAACATATAAAAAATGTCTTTAATATATATATATATATATATATATATATATATATATATATATATGTATGTATTTTTATGTATATATATATATTATTATTTTTTTCTTTTTATAGATACAAGTATTTAAGTAAATGCTCTGTTTATAATAAACAGTATTAAATTTATTATAAACAGAGCATTTACTTAAACACTGGTATCTATAAAAAGAACGTTGAATATATAAAAAATGTCTTTAAAATAAATTGTCAGACTCTGTCCAATTCAATATATATATATATATATATATATATATATATATATATATATATATATATATATATATATATATATATATAGCGTATTGGGGCAGCAGATCATTAATCAAAGATATAAATGTTTGAAAAAAAATATATATATATATATACATATATATATATATATAATCCGTCTATTTCTGTTTATGTACAGTTGTGCAGAAAATATATGAAATGAAGTAAACAACTAAGTTTGGATTTAAGAGAGTGAACTGTAAATATAAGGTTACCGAGAAAGAGCGAGAACGTGTGAGTGAGATAGAAGGAACGAGCTTAAGGGAATGAGAGCGAGAAAAAGAGAAACAGAGAATTGGTTCGTCTGGGTCAGTCCTTTCGTGTACCAATCCATCTGAAGTAATTGTGAGTGCATCGCATCTGGTTTTCTTTCTCTGAATCGCTTCTCGGCAACAATTGAAGCGTACAATGTGCAGTCGCTTGAGACGGAACAACTAAGTTGCCAAACTCAAAACGAGGCAAACAGACGACTATAATTATGCAAATTGGCCTGTTCCCACAGGTGAGTAAGTGGTACATAATGATTTCTCGCCTATATTTTTTTGTTGTTCTTGGGTTGATTTTTTTGACAGAATTAGACTGAAATACGTTTTCCCGAAGGCGAAATTTTACGCAATCTCATCAGTCAGAAGAATGCCTCAACTAATAGATAGATAGAACCATTTCCTTAAGTTAAAATTTTCGGAATTCATTGATCAAAGAGCCGATGCTATTTTCGTTTAAAATTTATAAAAATTTTCCTTTGAAATAATTTTTTTCAGATACATGGGTCACTCGAGTTCACCGGTATCATTATTTCCTTCCTAACATTTTTTCAAAGTTGTGTAAAATGTCAACATTTTTATTATTGACATAATAAAAATGCTTTATCTCTCTCTCTCTCTATATATATATATATATATATATATATATATTATTTTTATTTTTTTGCTTTGTTTTTGGTGAAATGACTAAAAGGGCCGTACGTAGGGCCGGAGACAAAAATGGATAAGCTTCTCCGCCATTTTCCTTTTGGGACATCTCAGCCTCTACGGGTTAATTCTAGTACTCCCTTTAAACAGTCGTTGCCTAGTGAATAGTTCCCTGAAATTGAATATACTAAATAATTTTAGATTCCCATAAAAAATTATATTTTTTTTTAATGTAGATTACTAATATGTGTGTGTGTGTGTGTGTGTTTTTTAATCATTTCACTCCAGTCAAGGCAATAAAGTCACTAAGACGTAAAGGATTACCGGGTGTTAGAGAATATGAGAAAAAAATATTAAGGGGAGAGAACAATAAATGACAGGAATTAAGGAGACAGAAGATAATGATTAATATTTCATTTAAATTTTTAAGATCAAAGCTGAGAGGTGATCATTAAACCGGAAGAGATTTCTACAGGCGAGAATGCGAAAGAAGAAACTATTCGGATAGAACTTACGGTTGCGTTTAGCCACCTCAACTGTAAAATGATGAAACTTTGACACCAAACTAATACTGCGCTTAAAATTGTAAAGACTGGTTACCAGAGATCTGTGTATCAAACGACTTGATTAAATGTCAGTCATCATTATTTTACTGAGGGATATCTCATTCTGGTCACGATTGTCATTGCATTTACATTTTTGTTATGGTAATTTACCCACGCATGCATGGACTCTCCCAGTTATAAATAGGAGCAGGTACTGCCTTTTGTAGAGGGAAGTTTCCAGCAGTCGGACCGAACATACTTGTTGTAACACTTTCGTTTGTATATGTTAGTATTAATGTTTCTGTTAATATATTTAACCCAATTCCTCTCTTTGTGTCTTTATTTATGGCCCCAACAATTTTTGAAGATTAAAGCTGATTGGGAAACAAGAAGCCGGAAGAAAGTTACATCAAACCAATTTCATATGAAAGATTGTTGGCAATCTAGTACTGCGCTTAAATTGGTAAAGTCTAGTTACGGTGGCGGAAAGTTGATCAGAACAATTACTATGAAAGTATTTATAGAAAAAGCGCAGGGAAGATACGTTGCAGCGATGGGAAAGTGACAGAAGCCGAGATGCCAGGTCAAGACCAATAACATTGTAGATTCTTCTGTGGATATTATCAAGAATTCCTAAATGTATAGCAGGTGCATCAGACTAGATGTGGCAGCAATATTTAAAGTTGTACGAACGGTCGACTGATAATTATGTAAGATAACTTCTGGAGATAAAGATTGTCTAGCACCATCCAATGAAACATCTTTCCTCGGAGTAGACATAGCAATGTATTCAATATAATAATAAAACTTCATTTCAGCGTAAAAATAGTTATTTTTCCAGGAGTTTAATGAAGATAATACGCTCTCGTTATTCGATGGAGCACTATAGAGATAAAAGTAATTTCAAAACAGTAGCCGTTGCTGCTATTAACGCCTCACTCTTTATTAATAAATTGAGCCCTGTGGCTACTGGTGTTTACATACATCCGCATATAATACGTTTGAATTTTCCTTTCTCTGTCGTGCGTCGACAGCTGAGGTGTAGAATCTTCGACTGATGCCAAATCGGTCGGGTTTCGATTCCGACTTGAAGCAATCAGACGTCTAGACTGAAGAAGTGTGATACAGCAAAACAGTCTGTCTGTGGTTGAATATATATATATATATATATACATATATATATATATACACATATATATATATATATATACACATATATATATATATATATATATATATATATATATATATATATATATATATATATATATATATATATATATATATATATATATATATATATATATATATCAGTTTTGGGAGATTTCAATAATTAATTTCTCATAATAATTCGTCGAGTCTAGAACAAGAATTTTCAACAGAATGCAGAAAGTCGACCGTTTCGTCCATTTTGGGGCTCATCATCTGTGCGCATCCACTATCTAGAATCGAACCAGGACCGTTACAAGAAAAAGCAAGTACGATACCACTTGGTTGGCGTGACTCGGTGACGAACAGGACAGACACACACAGACACACACATATAGATATATTTGGACATCAATGTCAACACCCAGGGGCGACAGTCTGTTTCATGCTTAAATGTATTCGTCAGTCAGATGCTTTCACAATTGCGTTTAAGCATAAAACTGACTGTCACTGTTTGTGGACATCAATTTCCACTTATATATTTGCATACACACACATAATTGATATTAAAATAACCGACCCCACGTGCGAATTCCTGATAATAACTGTGAGATTACTCTATTTATTGAACAATTTAGTTCATGCCACCTTTACTAAAAATACCTACTCCTAGAAAATAATTCTCATATTACTATATTAGTACAAGAACGCACAATTTTAAAATTTAAAAAAAATCAACCTCAGCGTCGTGACTGCACGCTCCAAAAGTATTTCTTACAGTTAACAATATCACATTTCTAAAAAACATCTATCGGATTACACTTTATCTTTCGATGTCCTGTTATTACCTGGATGTAAAAACTTACCTATTTCCCTAACTGAAGATGATCGTATGAAACAATTGAAAGCTAGTAGTAAAAAAACAACACCGAAGTGATTCATCACCTGATATCCCATGATCTGCTCTCAGACAAGCAGTATGGTTTCCGCTTTGCCCGATCTACAGCCGATGTGCTTACGGCCATCACTGAATTTGTCTACCAAGCTATTCATAATGACGGTGAAGCTCGTGCCGTGGCCCTAGACATCTCCAAAGCGTTTGATAGAGTTTGGCATGCCGGCCTTCTTCGCAAGCTCCAGGGTTATGGTATCACAGGTCGATTGTTTCACCTAATACAATCATTCCTGTCAAACCGTGAATTGAAGGTCGTTCTCAATGGATTCATCTCCAGCTCCTATCCCACTAACGCAGGTGTTCCTCAAGGCTCCATCCTAGGCCCTACTCTGTTCCTCATATTCATAAACGACCTTCCTGACGCCATAGACTCCCAAGTCGGCATCTATGCGGACGACACCACAATTTACTCCTGCCTCAAACACAAATCTAGTGATGCTGACAAAGTTAAAGGATTCTGCACCATGACACATAAGCAGAAAAAAAACTAGTCATGGCTGTCAATTTCTGTGACCACATCTGGCCATCTAAACTCCTACACTCCAACTCCCCTGATTATTATGTGCGGGGTGCAGTTGAGCGAGAGACCAACAAAACTCCTTGCAACACCCAAGATGAAATGAAGGCAAGGATTATGGTAGGATTTACCAACTTAAACAAGTAGACCTCCAAAAAACTTTCAGGAGATTCCGAAGTCCTCTGAAGGCCGTGGTTAAAGCCAATGGCGATTTTCTTGAACAAATTTACCCTTTTGGTATTTCAGGATATTTTTTGTTATTTTGGTAAATATATCTGTTAAAATGAGTTGTCGGTGTTATTTTCATTTTTTGTGTCATTTAGACGACAATTTATCCATCGCACCCTGTATATCTATTAAAATGAGATGTCAGTGTCAATTTCATTTTTTTTGTCATTGAGACGACAATATATCCATCGCACCCTGTATATCTGTTAAAATGAATGTCAGCGTTATTTTCATTTCTGCGTCATTTCGACGACAATTTATCCATCGCAGCCTGTGCATATATAATACCTTATTTTTATTTTCAAGATTCATGCCGCATTTTTATTCCTTTTTATATCAATACTGGATTTAATTACGGTGGTATCAATGGGTTAATCAGCTTGTTTAAAAATGGATATTAAAATATTTCAAATTTAATACCAATTCGTTCAGTTTCACGTTTACTCTCATGTCTTTAACTGAATTGAAGTTTGAACCGTGTATCTTAAGGTGCCTTATTTGTAAAGTTAACTATTCGGCTACAACACAGTAACAATTGAAACGCAGATTAAATAACCCGACGCTAGCTCATGTTTCTGCTCTATTCGTAAACAGTTTTTTTTTTTTTACATCTTTTTCCATTTGTTTTCTCGTTTCGTTTTCTAGTGAAAAACGTTCGTTTTTTTTCCATTGTCTATATAATTGTTGTTTTCTTTCTTCTTTTTTTTCATCACCATTGTTTTTTTGAAAGAAGTATTTAATATATGTTTACCTGATAGTTTTATTTTCTTTAGTTTTTCTTTTTTTCTTTTTTTCTTTTTGGTCTCTGAAGACTTTAGGCCGCTCAGAAGCGACGAGGTGAGAAAGCGGAGGCAATTTGTCAAGTTTTTAAAGTTGCCTGGCTTTGCAATTATACTTATTTACTACTTAAACGTCATTTCTAGTGGAGAGCATGCATTTATTTATTACACAGTATATTCGTTTATTTATTTCGTCTACCTGCCTGAATATTCGAGAAATCTTATTAAAGAAATCGGTACGAATCGAATCGGCAAAAACCTGGATAGGGGGGAAATATCTTTAGATTCTACATGCATTAGAGCTTCTGGTCAAGAAACGCGTTCACGAACAATCAAATGCGAATTGTGCTTTACAAACGCAAATCACTCTCAGATTCTTGAAATATACATCACTGCTTAATTTTTGTATCCGAAAAATTTCTAAAGAATTGATGGATTTATTAATTTATGTGTAATCCATCACTTCTCTTGGATAAGAGGGGAAGTTAATGGTTAACCCTAGATTTGAACAGGTTAAGATTATAGAGATCAGAGAAGCACCATCTTGGGAGTCGTTTCCGCAAAGAGGTCAAAAGCACAGTTTATGAGGATATGTGGGGAAGATAACGGCTAACCCTAGACTTGAACAGGTTAAGATTGTAGTGATCGGGGAAGCATCCTCCTGGGAGTCAGTTCCACAAAGTAAGAGGTAAGAAGCACAATTTATGAGGATATGTGGGGAAGATAACTTTTTACCCTTGATTGTAGTTATCGAGGAATCATCCTTCTGGTAGTCGGTTTGTAGGAAGTATCTGTTCGAGTTGAACTTACATCTCACCAGGGGAATAAGTAAGGGAATTAGACTGGTTTGCTACAATGGGCGCGGCATGGCGGTTCTTAAATGTCGAGGTTAAACTGGTGGAAGTAAGGAGTGTAGTTCGTCTTTACATTCTCCATCGAAATAACGACAGAGTGGTGAGGCTTGCAACGTTTTGTTGTAGTGTGGAAAATAATTAATCACCCAAATAATCAAGTTTTTACTCGTTTATTTGGGTGATTACCCAAACGCGGAACAAACTCCCATTTTGGTGCTTCCTGGAATAATAAACTCTTAACCACTTCAAGTGTCGACAGATATTCTCATCATCTTCGTAATATTCAGTAATCTACCACGAGTGACTCTTATGTGTTGAAACAGTTCGAAAAACAGGAGTCTCTGTAACCTTTACCCGATGCTGAGGTACCAATTTCGTTATGCTATTATTTACCAAAGATTAGTTAAGTTAGACACTATGCCATAAGTAAGGATTGCACTCAGAGAGAAACAAATTCACGACTCGGTATAATGGCCAACCAGAGTACCTCGTTAAATATTAACCATTGTCGATGCGCCAAGGTACGTAGCTTATGCAGTTTACTAAGCAGGCCATGGTTCGGAACAAGGCATTTCTCATGATTGAAATATTTCTCACTGGTATCAGGGGTCGGCGGTCGAGTCCAATTCCATCTATTTTTTTGAGATAATTTCACAATTTAAAGATATTCAATAGGTGTTCATATTTTAAAGATATTCAATCGCCTCCACGTTAAATTATGGAATTGAGTTGATAATAAAATCAAACAAGTACAGAAATTTAAATATCTGGGAAGTATTCTAACGGAGGGACGGAAAGTGAGACATTAAAATCCAAAAACGCATTGGCATGGCCAAACATGCATTCCAAAAGCTAAGCAGAGTATTAAGAGAATGAAAAAATTCGTTAGACAAATAGAAAAGAGGATAGAACTCTTGCGTGGTATCCTTCCTCCTGTACGGCAGCGAATGTTGGACAATCTCGCCAGAGATGACGAAGCGATATGAAGCAACAGAAATGTGGTTCTCCAGGAAAATGCTGAGGATATCATGGGGCACATGTGAGCAACGACAAGGTTTTAGAGAAAAATGGACGCAAAAAGAAACATGTACATAAAATCAGGAAGAGCCAATTGAAATTTCCGGGGCAAGTAATGAGGAAGGAAGGCTTGGAAAGTCTGATACTCACAGGACAGACTGACGAAAAGAGGATCAGAGGAAAGCAGCCCGTAATTGTGTAAATAGTTGGTAGAACAGGGTTTGGAAGAAAAAAAAACAAAAAGACAGAACATATTAAGAGCTACAAAAGACGGGAAGATGTGGAGGACCACGCCATCTACGTCATGAAAGGGCATGGCACATGAAAAAAGAATAAATAAAAATAGATGAAATATCAACTCCAGTCATTTTCCCATCAACGTAACGTAAATCGTAACCAAAATAAACGATCACGGTGTCCCGGTTGATATGCGGCGATAGGCAGGGAGCCTATTTTGCACAGTACGACGAAGTGGAGGAGGTCTCAGAATCAGTAAGCAAGGTGAAGATTTCCACCGGGGACTTTGTCCTATATGTAACCCAAACCAGGAAGAGTTTTGGCGAGATCCCCAACATGTTAATATGTATAGAAAGAATTATGCCAGTAATCGTCGAGGGACGACGCCCTTATTGTTGGTCCTGTGGTGCCCTGGGTCACATGGCAAAAGTGTGTTCCAGCAAAAAGTCGGCACCACGACCCAGTAAAACAGCAGCAACAGTGACGGAAGCAGCGACAGTGTCCGGCGAAGTCCCTGATGGGGAGTGGTAGGAGGTGGGCAAGAGGGACGAAAAACTCCAAGCTGTCTCCCACAAGTGACCCCACAGCAAGAAATCCTTCTGCAAACAGATGAAGAAAGTCCGGAACAGGAAGAGCAGCACCAGCTTCCCCCTCAGTCATCTAAAGAGCAGCCCCAAGGAAAGAGGAACTGCGACAAAAGAAAGAAAAGAAAGAAAAACAAAAATCCAAAAAGCATATGGAACAACAGCAGAAGAAACAGCAAAAGGAAGCAGATATAGGAGCAGATATAGGGGGTGGATGAAATGCCCCCACCACGAGCCTCCTCCTTGAAAAGGCGAAGGGAAGAGGATGAAGATAAGGGAGACAAAGAGGACAAGCCGATTAAAAAGGAGAAATGGGCTGACCGAGGCATGAAGGTAAGGGTCACAGGCAGAGCTAGGTCCTATTTCGTTCCTGCGGCCCCAGCCGAAAGTAACTTTCAGCAGAAAAACAAGGAGTTTTCCCACTTCCCCTACTAGGACTCCATCCCCTACTTCCTCCACATTATCCCTTGGTCCGATTACCACAACACCTCCACCACCCAATTCTTCCCCACCCCACCCTAGTAGAGAGAAGAATTAAAAGAAGTATTTCCCTTGTCCAGATAGCATATGCAAGGTGAACAAGCAGAACTTAAGAAGGACTTATCAAGCCCCCAAAAAGTATATCTATTAGGTCCTTTGTTCAAATTGCCTACTATAGACGGAAAGTTAGTAGAGGACCCTCGCAATTTTTGCCAGGTCCCAGGCGTTATTACTTTTGTAATGGACACGGGGAGTTTTTTCAAAGTATGGAGTCACCTGGAAGAAGCTAGAGACGCCTTCACGGATCTCCGTATATTGGAGACGGGTTCGCCCGCACTTAGAAAACTAAGCAGATTTTATTCAGGGAGGTAATTCTCCACCCCTCGTTATATAGGGCAGTAAAACTGACCAATCTCATGGACGTCGGCGGTATTGTCCTGGAGTGACGGATGACCTCAGAGATGATAATAGGGAGCCTAAGACAATCCGTCGGGATCCTAACCCTTGCAGATTTCCGTCCGGTGTGTGAATAGGTTGACATTATTTCCTTTCTCTCATTTCAGACTTAAAAGATATCAATCCAGTTAGCCACGCTGAATGCGAAGGGCTTGAGGGATCGGGGTAAGGCTTACCGCCTGCTCCGTTGCCTCTTGTCTTTCGGGGTGGATTTTGCCGCGATCGAAGAGACCCACTTTGTTTGCAGCGTCGATGCGTGCGTGCTGTCTATCGATTTTGTCGTCCATTTAGCATATGGGGACCGTCATGCCAGTGGAGTTTCTTTGCTAGTGAGACGTACCATTGATGCGAATGTGGACCTTGTGCATACCGATGCCGAGGGCTAGATGATCGTGGCCGATATTGCCGTGAAAAGTGGTTCGTTCCGAATCATTGCGGTTTATACGCCCAACGACCAGGAGGAGCGTGTATCGTTTTTTCGGCGTTTGGGGCCGTTCCTAGTGGATTCAACGCGCCTAGTTTTAATGGGGTACTGGATTATTGCTGTGGTACAGGTGAACGTGAAGCTGTCGGTAGATTTTACGCTGTCTAGGTCGGTTCGGCAGGGTTGTCCACTGTCGCCCCTACTTTACGCTTTGGCGTTGGAGCCTCTCCTTCGCCGGCTAAGGGACAAGGCGTGCAGACCTGCCCTATGTGGAATTGCTGTCCCTGGAGGGGCTTGAGCCAGAGTTTCTGCTTATGCCGATGATGCAGCGACATTGAGGTGGTACTGAAGGCGGTTGATCGGTATGAAAAGGAGACAGGGGCCAAGATTAACTTCGACAAATGTTCCGGCTTGCGGTTAGGTGCTTGCGGAAGGGGGTCGATCTTCCGGTGCACTTTGGTTGGACGGACAGTTCTGTCTGCATTTTTGGAGTGTGGTTTCGACCCGACTTCTAGCTGGAGAAAAACTGGTCAGAAGTACGAGCAAAGATCGACGCGCCGGTGAGACTTGGCGCCAACGAAGGTTGTCCGTGAAGAGCAGTGCGGAGGCGTGTGCCACTTAAGTTTTCCTCTTGACTTTTATCGCTTGTCCGTACTTCCTTTCTGTAAAGATCACAAGAAGCCGCTCGAGTGCTCGCTATCATCCATTTTATGGAGGAGACTCAAGCATCAGGTCAACAGAGAAGTCTGTGCACAACGTCCGTGTCATGGGGGCTGGGAAAGCCTCACTTGGCGAGCCACAAACTCACCTCGAGGTTGGCTTTCCTACGTCACGCATTGACAGGAGATTCGATTATGGCGGGGATTTTCCTTACTATCAGTCCCCTTATCTCGCCGTCGTAAACCCCGTGATCTATCGGATTTCCTTTGCTAGTGTCGATACGTCTTGACAATCATTCCTTGGTCCAGATCTTTCACGGCTTAGAAAGGTCTTCTATTGTTATCTAGTGAAGGGGGGCACGAAGGCTCCTCTACATGAGCGGCTCGACATACCGGAGGAGGAGTTTCGCTCTTTCTAGTCCTGGGTGCCAGCGGTGGATTAACTCAGCAACCCTGAGCCTTCGCATACCTGGCGACTGGCTCGGAATAGGCTGTCTCTCAATTACAAAGCCTTCATATGGGGCTTGGCCGATTTGACAGACTGTGAACGATGTGACATTGGCTTGTAAGAAACGGCTTCACACGCCTTCTACCACTGTACTCGGCTCCGCCCCCTAATAGGACCGTGTCGGCGAGTTGACGGATCGTTTCGCTCCCGAAAATCTCGTGCCCATTGATCGCGCATACGCGTGTGACAATGTGTCAACCCTGTAATCTGGGGTGAAATGAATGATGTTTCTAACGCTACTGGCCACGGCACGAATGGTGATACGGACGACGCGACAGGGGGAAGTCTTGCTAGACAACCGTCTTTCTCATCAGGATGAAGATTAGAAGTGCTAGAAAACGCTTGCATTCGACAGTCTTCAGCGAAAGGTGGGTGACTGCGGCGAGCTTGGTTCGTGTGAATGGGGATAGCCTTCATTGTCTCTTTTACGTCTACCTATGTCACATCGGAGTGGTTTCCTGTGGAGCCCTCCCCTGGTTAGGCTAGACAAGCTTTATGTGCCTAGTTAATGTTAGTAAGTTTTGTTCCCCGCCTGTTCCCTGCCACATCTTTGGTTATGATCCAAGTTGAGATTCCCAACCTCCCCAGTTTGTTTTGCACCCCCACCTTTCATCTTGACTTTATTGATTCCCATGCCCGTCTATATTTTTCCTTTTCCTCTCCCTTAGTGAGAGAGATTCTTGTTTCTGTCATAGGGTTAGAATAAACGGCCTCTTTTTTTGAGGTTTGGACGAGTCCTACTAACATCAGTGTTATTGTCCAGGTTCCTTGTACCACGGTGATGGTGCAAGGTAGAACCAATGAAGAATAACTCGAACACAGGTATGGAATAACACAGATATATTCCAAACAGAATATGTAGAAAAGAAGTAAAAGAGTTAGTAATAACAATCAGGTTAGGTTAGAGAGAACTACGTTGTCTCGACCAGTATCACCATTTCAATGTCTTACAGTAATCGTCTGACGCGACTCTCACTACTGCTTCCTCTTGAGGCGCAGTATTTATGGTGTACGGGATAGTCCATTACTATTATGGGTAAGTTCCCATAACAATCAGTTACATTTATGATTGCTTTGTTTGATATTTTGTTTGTTTATGGGTTCATCCCCCTCCCATTTTCATTCATCCATAAAATTTTATTTTCATAAAATTTTTATGTCACAGGGTGCGTCTTTTTTACGTCCCCCTGAGAGGATGCGGTATTATGGTATATAGAGTATTGATTGGTGACAGCCGAGTTTTTGTGAATGCGCAAATTGTAACGAGTGAATGGGTCGTGAATCGGATTGGCTAGGTACAAGATAGTTAGTGTGGACCAGCCTCAACCCCTTCCCACTTTTCGGCGTTATGCCATAATTGTATTTTTTTATACAATAAATATAAAGGATAAATTACTATAAAGATATAGTTCGGGATTTTAACCCCAGAATTCGTTGCCCCAATTTCGTATTTATTCACATAGATTCCATCATATAGGTTTTACTTAATGAGCTATGATGTTTCTCTAAATTTTTAAAAGTTGAATTTATAACAAATTCTAATTTCTTTTTTCCCACCTTTATACTAATTTTATCTTATAAATTGTCCCTTGTTCTGTCACCCATGAAATAAAATAATTGTTTGTACGGAGAATAAGGATCTACGTACATCAAAACATCTTTAAATTAGGTGACAGCAGAAGAATTCTCGTTGAACTTTTAAAATGTAAGCTTAAACATTATTTCAATACTTAAATGCAGCGATCAGTTTTGAGTTCTTCTGTAGTTCATTGATGCCTATCACATCTACTCCTGCCTAGCTCTTGTGACAAGAGTCTTCCAAAGCAGCTAACTTAAATGCCACCCGATAATGCGGCTTTTAAGCTAGTTTATAATAAAACGTACGGAAATATTGACAATATGCATACACACTAAAAAGCACTATTTTGAGTTCGTACGAAGCAGGATGAAAGTATGTACATTTTATTTATATATATTTAAAGATATTTTATTTATATATATATTTAAAGACATTTTTTATATGTTTAACGTTCTTTCTATAGATACAAGTATTTAAGTAAATGCTCTGTTTTATAATAAACAGTATTAAATAACTGTTGTGGTAGGATCCACCTAATCTGCATAGGTGACTACCAACTATATAAATAATGGTTGGTACCGGAAGACGAAGAGGAGGAATCACGAGATCCAACTAGAGACTCTGATCGACTGCGACTAGTCAACACATTCTCCAGGAAGTCTTCCCAGAAATATACAGAAATACTATATGTACTTATTGTGTACACTTTCTTGTTATAATACATTCTTGTTCTAAGTACATTTTGTGTTGCATTATTATTCCATGCAATAGGCGATTTTCAACATTGAGTCAAGACTCAACAATAACATTTACCGGCCTGAATGTCCGAGAAATTTTCATAGAAAATTTTCGTTCTCCGACAGGAATCGAACCTGTATCCTATACGGATGACGTGCCTTAACTTAACCGTTCGGCCACAGAGGAGCGTTCGATTAGCAAGATCGATTTTACTGTCTTTAAAATTTAATCTTCCATGAATCTCTTCTATACATATCTGCTCTTAGCGTATCAAATGTAAACAAATGACGTCATATATTTTCGAATTGGACAGAGTCCGACAATTTATTTAAAGACATGTTTAACGTTCTTTTTATAGATACAAGTATTTAAGTAAATGTTATTTAATACTGTTTATTATAAAACAGAGCATTTGCTTAAATACTTGTATATATAGTATAACGATATAAAATATAAACATTTTTATATATCAAGGACAGTTTTGAAAGAAAAGATGTATGACAAAATGGAAAAAAAAGATTTTGTGACGCTTCTCATCCATTTGTACTTCATCGGACTGTTTTTTTTTACGTTGTTGTGACTGCACATGCGCACTAACGAGAGAAGGTGGGAGTTTTAAAATTTCGAAATATTTTTTTTGCATACGATTTAGCCAATTTCATCTATATTTTTTTCTTTCCATTATCTTTGTTATTAAATATTACCACATTGTGATACCAGAAGGTCTGCCAAGAATAGTGAAACGTTGTAAGAACCTGGCAGCAAATTTACTGTAGATAAATTAGGGATTAAATCACTTTCTAGACATTTTCGCCTTTGTGAATTATTTTCTCATTGAGTTAGAGTAGCATTTTTTACGTTAAACTTTTTACGTTCAAGTTCTTACAACGT
This sequence comes from Acanthosepion esculentum, assembly GCA_964036315.1. NCBI lineage: Eukaryota > Metazoa > Mollusca > Cephalopoda > Sepiida > Sepiidae > Acanthosepion > Acanthosepion esculentum. Next base: position 33,459,548 of record OZ038507.1, on the reverse strand, counting down.
TTCACAATTCTTGGCATACTTTCTGCTATCGTATGCGTCTATGTTTTTGTGTGTGTCTGTGTATATCGGTGCGGGGACGTCCATTCATCGTGATCGATGGTAGTACGTAACCAGTTTGGTTTTTCCAGACATTGAATGTGACCAGCCAGTTATCCCCCACCACTTATATGTTACGGCAAGATTGAAGGAGAGGATCAGCTGCCAAGATCTGATCATCTAGAGTTTTGGAGGTGCACACACATACCGTTGTATAGATATTCCCAAAGGATCGGAGTATACACTTAGTCAGATCCATTTATTTGCCATTCTCAAGCGGTCAGCTTCTTAGGTATTGACGAAGCTCGACGTGGCTTAGCTTACGTGGTCGTACGAGAACCGGTCTTTCAACGTGATTTGGCCGTAAGCAAATGATTAGGTTCAATAATAGCTTAACAGCAATAATTAATACCAAAATTGAACAATTATCAGAATATACTGTAAATAAAAATTATGCGACGGATAGAACTTTCGTTCTTACCGCCGCTACGTGCAAGACGCTGGCGGGCCGCTGATGGCAACGCCAGTGGTCCTCTGGTAGCAACCACCGGCGGGTCACCAGCAGGCCACCGGCGGGCCAACTGTTGGCTACTAGCGGTCCGCAAGTGGTAACATTGCCGAGACGAACATGCCGGCGGTATGACAGCGGGCCACCAGCGGTAAAGGTTAGTGGTTTGGCACCCTGTGGCAGATTGGTGGCTTGCGCGTGATCTTGTTATGCACAATAAAAGATTACCAACAATAACTAATAGTAAAATAGAACAATATAGCGTAATTAAAATTATGGAACTGATAGACAATTTGTGCTTACCGTAGATCTTGATAAGCCCAGCATACAATTTTATTTTCCTTAGGAACTTTCAGCATTTCACTGAAATTATTTTACAGATTTGCTTTGGTTATTTACATCATTCGGATTTCTGCATTCATCTTCTTCTTTTTTTTTTTGCCATATTCCCGATGTTTCGGCCGTTTTACACTCCGGCCATCTTCAGGTGATTGAATTGTCGAACCGAACCCTTTATTACGTCCAACGGAGTAGATAGTTTCACGTGTCATGCCTCTTCCGGATATCTCAGTTATCTCACTTTCTCACCTCTCCATGTTTTTGTTCGCCACTGCAGTAGCCAGTTATTGAACTCACAACTCACTGGATCAAGTTACTGGATCCAACCAACGTTTTTATCCACTGGGCCAGCAGGTATATTCACATTACAAGCCTCTTACCCTTTGAGATTATTGTTAAATAAAATGCAGTGAAATATATATTTCAGCGATGATCGCGGATAGCTGAAACCGTGAAAGGCGAAACCACAGATAAAAGGGTGCACTGTAATGAGAAATTATTCGAAAATTGCAGACTGTTGTTGGCAACGAGGGAATCAGGGAAGTTTATCAAATTTGAGCGTCGTCAGTCGTAGATACAAAAGAAAATAAAAATCGCTAAGAGCTGCGTAGGTAAATTGCTTTTCCTAAATTGCATTGTCTTACTTATGTGTTTTTCGTGTTTAGTTCGTTTACCTGTTCCCCGCCCCGCCATTCTTTTTCTGTATTCATTTCTTTTCTTTCTTATCTTCATCTTTTTTGTCATATTTTTCTTCTTGTTTTCTTCTTATATCTTCTTCGGTTACTTTATTCTTTTCCCTTTCTTTCTACTTCGTTTCTTTCGTGTTCTTCTTCTTTCTCTTTTCTGCTTACTTCCGTTTGATGTCTCTCTTACTTTCTTACTTTGGCAATTTCCTTTTTCTTTCAGTTATTTCTCCCTTTTTCCTTCCTGTTTCTTTTTTCTTTTTATTATTCGCTTTGTTTCTTTTTTTTTCTTTGTTCACTTTTTCCGTTCTTACATCTTTTTTTCTTTTTCTTTTATATTTCCTTTTCTTTATATAACCTTCGTATCTCTCTACATTTCTCCCTTTTTTTATTCATTCTTTCATTTCTTTTCTTTCATTTCTTTTCTTTCTGTTGTGGGGCTGACCCCTTTTTACACAAGATGGACACGTCCAAAGTATACATATACTGACAGAGAGAATACCTGCAGGTGGAGATACGTTGAGTCAAGGTGGCGATACGTTGAGTCAGGGTTGAGATACGTTTAGTCAAGGCGAGAGATACGGAGACAGTACACAGGGTGTTCACAGAGAGTTATACGAGAGTCCAGTGAGAGAGATAATCACGGCTTCACTTAGAGAGACTTGTACATATACTTTCTACTAACCCGCATTCCTGGACTACTAATCTTCACTTCAAGTCTGTATTCTTATGTTTAATACACTTATTTTTCTATCTCAATTACTGGCGTTGTTTATTTATTTGTGCAGGATTCCATTCCCGGAATCCACAACACTTTCATTCTTTTATTTCTAAGACTTTTTCTTCTCTTACGATCTCTTTCCCTCCTTATTTTCCTTTCTTTGCCAGTTCAATTCCTCATTTTTTTTATTATTTTAACCCTCCTTTCCCTTCCATTTTATTTTCATGATTACCTTCATTTGCTCCTTGCTTTTTTTTCTTCTTTTTGATAATTTTATTTTTGGGTTTTTTTCTTCAATTTTTCCTTTCTTTTTCTCATATTTTCCTTTTTCTCATTCTTTTTCATTTACTTAATTCTCTAATTTTTATTTTAGCTTTTTCTTCTCCTCCTCCTTTTTTATTTCACGTTGGTTACCTTTGTCTTTCTTCTCTTTTCATTCCTTTTACTCCGTATTTTCTTGTCTTCATTCCTTTTCCTATGTCTTTAGTCCTGTTATTCCAGCTTTTCCTTCATTTGTGGTGGTGAGGGGTATCTTATTTTTCTTCCTTCTCCCGTTTTTCTTTCCTTTACCTTGCTTCTTCATTTCTTTATTCGTCCTAATTTTCATTTTTCATTCTTGTTTCATTTTTGTTGTCTTTACCTAACTTATGATTTTTTTTCAAGCTTTCAATTGTTTATTTTTAATTTCCAGCATTATTCAATTATAGCAATAAAAATACCCATATTAAAAGAACATTCGTGACTATAAAGAAACACTTCATAACAAATATATATATATATATATATATATATATATATATATATATATATATATATATTACCGGAAATTGGTAATACCGAAATATAACGATGAAAAACAGCTAAACCAGTTTCTCGGTTCTCTCTCATCAGAGCAAAAATCGAAGACAAAAACAAAAGGTGCCCAGCAACTAAAATATATAAAACTCAAGTCTAAAATATATAAAAAAAAAGATAGCATTAATTATAGCAGTAATTACCGTTACGCCAACGAACAACACCTGTTTTCGGAGAGATGGTTGATAGGACTTAATATATATTGATTCTAAAACCTTCATGTGATAGTAAGTATTAGCCTTAGCACTGAGAATATGTCCGGTCTATTAGATCGTACACACTACTGTTTTTAATCAAATATCCAGCTATCGTCAAACCGGGATAATGGTCCTCTTTCACCAGTGAAAAAAATAGAAAATTTGCACAGCGACTACAAAAATCCAAACTAATTTTATATATAATATATGTGTGTGTTTGTGTGTGTCCAGGCAACTTCTCCGCTCCCACTGGTCTGATTTCAGTGATTCATAGCTCATTCAAAAGCCCGCGAAAGTTAGGCGAAGGGAACGATTTTCGTTGAGCTCAGATTCAGGGTTACCAGATTATGCGAGGTTAATATATATATATATTAATATATTACACTAGCCATTTCCGTTGCTTTCGTGGTCTGAGGGGAGAACTGTTATTTTCCTTTTGTATTCAAAATTGCAGTGCACATTTTGTTATAAACTAGCGTAATAGCCGCCCTATCGGGCGGTATTTAAGCTAGCTCCTGTGGAGAACAATAAGGAGGAGTAGATGCGATAGGCATCAATATACTACAGAAAAACTCATAATTGATCACTGCATTTAAGTATTGAATTAATGTTTAAGCTTACCTTGTAAAAGTTAAACGATAATTCTTCTACTGCCACTTAATTTAAAGCTGATTTGATGTACGTAGGTCCTTATTTTCCGTACAAACAATTATTTATAGTTCATTGGTAACAGAACAGGTGACAATGTATAAGATAAAATAAAGATAGTCTAAAGATGGGAAAATAGAATTCGTTATACATTCAACATTTAAGCTAATTAAGTAAAACCTATGTTACGGAAGCCAGATGAACAAATGCGAAATTGGAGCAAAATTTACCAAAGAATTCATGGGTTAAAACGCCCCAAGTTTACTTTATAATAATTTATACGCGGTATTCACTCTGTCTCCTCACTAGGTCGAGATGTGACACAAGGTCTATTTTTAGGTGGGGACAGGCACAAAATTCTCCTCAGCCCCCGCAACCGTCGGTTTCGCTGGCCTCGGTGCGAGCACCGATCCCTCCCTTTGATGCAATTGGATGGTGCGGCCTCGGGCAGTTGTTCCCCAAGGATGGGTGCTTCTCAGTATTATATTCTCAGTTGCCCCTCTTGTCCTTTGACAGAGAAGCCTCTGAGTGCACTCTGCCCAAAGACAGAGACTCAACTGAGTAGATGTGAAATTACTCAAAGATTTATACGCCGGACGCTCAATATCTGTATTATATATTATGTACTTCTAGGCAATATCATTTTTCATGTTTCTCTAATTTGCATATTGATTTAAAAAAGTATATTTAATTAATTAACTGTCCTTCATTTGTATTCTTTTATTCAAGGATTGTTTTGATTTTCATATCAAAATATATTTCTGTTTCGGAATATTGCATTATATAGTGCAGAAAAGTGTTTGAAATTTACTTTTTACTTGGACTTCAACAAGTTGGCATCTATTTGCAAAACTTTCCTTAACTATAACAAGCCAATTTATGAATGAAATGTTCATTTAAAATTTTTTCTGTCAAATATTTCAAGTAGTGATTAGATCTTATTTTGCGAAGTGATAGCGAGCGGGTGAAGCCTGCTAGTGCTATATAGAATATTCAAGGTGCGATGGGTAAATAGTCGTAATATTATATCTTTAATTTCGTGCATGTGAGTTGTTTGCTTTTGATTTTGTCGACTGTACAGTATAGTTGGGTCATTTGGGCACCGTCAGTGAAAAAAAAGCACTATGACTCCATTCACTCAGCCAGAAATTTGGAAACGGTAAGCTGCACTGCTTGATATTCGCACTTGAACCTTCAATATGAACATTTCAGAGTGTATGGGTGTCAATCTGAGGACAGTACAGAGGATTCGGAAAGAGTTGGATGAGTCTAATGATGATTACGAAGGTATTTGGAGTGATCACGCGTGATGGCGACGTTATACTTCCATTCATCTTCCTACAGGGCGTTAGACTCAACACAGAATCCCCATCTTGTGCCTGGTGGAGGTACTGCAACCCTGGTTCAAGGGGCAGTTGCTGGAAGACTTTGTGTCTGGCAACAGGACTTTTCACCATACCATACAATAATCACGTCCGTCAGACAATTTCTGTGACCACATTACTCCTTACATCTGACCACTTAACTCCCCAGACTGCAACACTCTTGATTATTATGTGCGGGGCGCAGATTAGCGAGGGACCAACAAAACTCTTTTTAACACCAAAGTTGAACTGAAGACAAGGATTATGACAGCATCCACCAAATTAAACAAGGAGACCGTCCGAAGAGTTGCAGGTGATTCCGAAGTCATCTAGAAGTTGTTGTTGAAACTAATGGCGATTGTATTGAATAAATTTACATTTTAGTATTTCAAGATATTTTTGTGCTAGTTTCGTAAATACATCTGTTAGAATGAGATGTATGGATACTTGAAATACACAAATGCAATGGGATTAGAAACTTTGATATCTTCTGAGTACATAGAACAAATCTGCTTAAGATATCTCACCAATTGCCTTTTTAATATATTGTTTTTAAATTGTAAAGAGACTTTATGGAAACACTGTAGTATAGGAAATAAGGAAAGGAACACAGTATAGGCTGAACGTCTCAAGATGATTCAATTAGCGAAACATTCCTAATGTCATTAATACTCAACTCGGTATTTATGCCTGATGATATAACTACTTACTCCAGTCGTAATGGTAAGTCTGCTTGGTTCAAATTGGCATCTCAGCTCTAAAAATGACCCATAATTTGTTGTTAATTGGGGAAAGAAATGGCTTCTCAATTCTGACACACCCAAAACAACACCGCTCTATTTTAATCGTCTGAGAGAACGTTTTTTTTGTTGCTGTCCTTCACTTGATGCTAATCCCCAAAATAGTGAGTTCTTGGCTTAACGTTTCTTTTTCCGCTGACGTGAAATGGAAAGATTATATTGAATCAAATGCTAGGTCTGCAGCTAAGAAAGTTGGTCCACTGTGAAATCCAGAGATATCTTATCTATTAGATTCAACTGTTTTTTTTTGTTTGTTTGTTTGTTTTAGGTCAGTGATAAGTTATCGAACCAAGCAAATGGAACCTCGGGGTCTTGAAGAGGACTTTCCCATTTCGGATCTAGTAGACTGCTGCCATAATCCATGCCTTCAGTTCATCTTTGGTATTACAAAGAGTTTTGTTGGTCTCTGCTAAACTGCGCCCCATACATAATCAAGGGGATTGCAGTCTGAGGAGTTAAGTGGACAGATGTAAGGAGTAATGTGGTCACAGGAATTGTCTGACGGGCGTGATTATACAATCAGAAAGGACTTTGACATCTATATTCCCGCAGACTTTCAACAGCCGCAACGAGTAAAATGGAGATTACATGTAAGTCGAAGACATAATCAAGATGTTAACGTTCCACACAAGTTCACACATAAAGTTCGGAAGGAAACTCCATCAATAAGGAAAAGAGCAATGGCAACTAACGTACTTGAGGAACTTAATTGCCTGAAAAATTGTTTTAAGAGATATATTTTATAAATTTAAATCTAAATTAGCACTGACTACTTAGTCAATGCATGCCGAATAAGGAAACGGTTAATATTATCATTACAGTTGCCATAAGACGGTATCTTCATTTGAGTGGTGGTTTCATTTTTACAAGCTTTGCTGGCGATTCTTGGCGAAGAATATCCTTTTTTGAACATTGTGGACTGGCGAAACAGAATCGAAAACCAGAAAGCGTACCCAATAACAGAAACCTCATCACTTGAGGACTTTCAAAGACGGACACAGCTAAAATTGATGTTACATGTAAGTCGAAGAAAAAGTAATGATATAATCAAGGTGTTGACTTATCCACAGCACCTTATGCCAAAGGTTGAGATGGAAACTCTCATCAGTACAGGAAAGAGCGTTATGACTGAGGAACGTATTTTCCTGGAATAACGGATTTAAGAGAAAGATTTCATAAATTTCAACAGATATTAAAGCTAACTCTCCGGCCATTGAATATGGTATGTTTTCTGATGGAAGATGATTAAACTCCCCATTCACAATCACGAGTCCCGTAGCCCTTTGTAGGGGCATTATATGTGGTGTAGCCGTAGCAGCAGTGTTGTGTCTTGGGCAAGATAGCCTGACGGAGCCCTGGCTACTCCAGGATGGTTTAAATTTAGAAGTTTTCATTTTACTAGGTTGGTTACTGTTGAGTCTTGACTCATTGTTGAATCTCGACTAATGCATGGAATAATAATGCAACACAAAATGTACTTAGAAAAAGAATGTATTATAACAAGAAAGTGTACACAATATTTACATCTAGTCTTTTGGATATTCTGGGAAGACCGTTCCTGGAGAATGTGTTGACTAAGTCGCAGTCGGGCAGAGTCTCTAGCTGGATCTCTGTATTCGCTCCCCTGTCTTCCGGTACCAACCCTTATTTATATAGTCGGTAGTCACCTATGCAGATTAGGTGGATCCTACCACAACAATTACTAAATCCGGCTATTAGGTCATGTCTGTCCTGTTATTTACCCAAAGCTGATTTGGTGGGGAAGATATATGTGTAGATTTCTCAAGGATATTTGCGTTTCAGTGAATCTGATTAAATCGAGGGCGTTTCGAGCTTTGGGATTTCTCATTCCGAGTACCATCCAACTAAACCAACACGCATCCAGCATCACCATTATCTTATATATCATTATAACTTGAAATAAATACATGTTCAATATAACTTGAAATAAATACATACCATTATAATGTTAAATAAATAAATATACGAGGGTCATTCAATAAATAAGTTGAATAAGGACTTCTAATACAGATAGAAGCTTACTCTTTTTTATTTTTTATTTCTTCTTTTTCACATGGATTTAATTTCTTTTGCAGATTAAAAAAATCTTTGAGAGTTTTGACGATTAACAAAGATGACCGACCTAGAAGCATGCTCCAGGATTGAACAGCGGTTCGTTATCAAGTTTTTGGTTGCTGAAGGGTGCAAACCAGTTGCAATTCATAGGAGAATGTCAACTGTGTAGGGTGCCACATGTTTCAGCCAAAAAATGTCTACAAGTGGGCTAAATTGTTTAAAGAAGGACGGAGCACTGTTGAGGATGAAGACAGGCCTGGGAGGCCTACAGAAGTGAGGTCTCCTGAGGCGATCGAATCAGTCAATGACCTCATTCAGTCTGACAGAATGGTGACAGTGGATGACATTGCAAGGACTTTGAGCTTATCTGTTGGGACAAATGCAGGGGCCATCAGCCAGAAGGAGTCATCTTGCATGAAGACAACGCAAGGCCTCACACAGCAGCCCAAACGGTGCAGACCATCAGCGAGCTGGGCTGGGAACTGCTCACTCACCCCCCTTACAGCCCAGACCTTGCCCCTTCAGACTTTCACCTGTTTGGTCCCTTGAAAGCGTTCACGAGAGGCACGAAGTTTAAAAGTGACGATGAAGTGAAAAGTGTTGTGAGCGACTGGCTGAGACATCAGTCCAAAGATTTTTACGCTGAGGGAATACGGAAGCTTGTGCACAGATGGGAAAAGTGTGTGACAGTGCTGGGAGACTACGTTGAAAATTTAAAAAAAAAAGTAAGCTTCTATCTGTATTAGAAGTCCTTATACCGAAAAATTCACCTTTTTTTTTTAATGAACCTCGTATATCATTATAGCGTGAAATACATGTATATCATTATAACTTATTGTTGTGGGGCTCTCCCCTTTTACACAAGATGGACTCGTCTAAAGTATACTTATACTGACAGAGTTGGAGACAGAGAGAAACGTTGAGTCGAGAGAGATACGTTAAGACAAGGTTGAGATACGTATAGTCCACAGAGAGAGACATAATTACGGCTTCACTTACAGAGACTTGTACATATACTTTCTACTAACCCGTATTCCTGAACTACTAATCTTCATTTCAAGTTTGTACTCTTACGTTCAATACACTTATTTTCCTATTTCAATTACTGGCGTTATTTATTTGTGCAGGATTCCATACCCAGAATCCACAACACTTATCATTTTATATATCATTATAACTTGAAATAAATAGAGTTCTTATTCGAAATTTAATGTTTTGCTTTTTTTTATTCTTCTTTTGAATGTTTGTTTTTTATCTGTTTTCATTCAAACTGTATTTTGCGTTCTATTTGTATCTTTTCAATTGCGAATCAATAGTGCGGAAGACGGGTACGAATATTAATATCTTTCTGGAATGTATTATACATTTTCTGGTAATGTAAGGTTAAACGCCAAAAAAACCGTTGCACGCCCATTATAATTAGTTAAAAAAATAAAATTGCAACCATGTAACGTTGTAGAAAGTCGAAGAAGACATTGAAAGGGATGTAGATTTTATAACCGATTTCATAACGCTTTACAAAAGTTCAATATGCGCACCACCTTTGATACGACACAGGTTAAGTCAACAGTCCAGCTCCTGCCAAACACGCAGTAGCATGTCTTGTGCAACAGTCTCCTGCGCCTCAGTGATGCTCTGCTTAAGTTCCTCTAGGCTTGTAAGAAGAGGTGAGATATAGACCTTACCGTTCACATAGACCCATGGAAAAAAAGCAATGATATTAAGTCAGATGAACACGGTGGTCATTTGGTCATTATTACGGGCACGCCCAATCCATCTTCCTGGTAGATTTTTATAGAGATACATACCTTTATAACTTGAAAGAAATACATACCATTATAACTTGAAAGACATGCATACCATTATAACTTGAAAGAAATACCATTATAACTTGAAAGACATACATACCATTATAACTTGAAAGAAATACATACCATTATAACTTGAAATAGGTTTTAAACATTTTGTTAAAATTTGAGATCATTTGAGCGAGGACAATTGACTGTATTATTAGTCGACAAAATAATATCATTTTTCTTGGAGACTATGTGTTATGGTCCAGGTTCCTTGTACCTCGGTGAAGGTTCAAGGTAGAACCAATGAAGAATAACTCGAACACAAGTATGGAATAACACAGATATATTACAAACAGAATATGTACAAAAGAGGTAGAAGTGTTAGTAATAACAATCAGGTTTAGTTAGAGAGAACTATGTTGTCTCGACCAGTATCACTATTCTGTAATCGTCCTGTAATCGTCGAGCCGACTGCCCGACTAACTCTCTGTCTGTCTCACTCACTCACTCACTCACTCACTCACTCACTCACTCACTCACTCACTCACTCACTCACTCACTCACTCACTCACTCACTCACTCACTCACTCACTCTGCTGCTTCCTCTTGAGGCACAGTATTTATGGGGTACGGACTAGTCCATTCTCTATTATGGGTAAGTTCCCATAACACTATGTATTTGCACAAGAATTAAGTAGTGTTTTTTTTTCCATTTAATTTTCACGCAACATTGACCATTGCATGAATCGAATGCATATGGACACAAAGTCTGGAAGCAGTTTAGAATTATACCTAAACTGTAAACTAAACCCCCCCATTTCAGAACCATTCCATTCGATCTCATTTTAAAACAGGGGCCGTCTGGCTTTTTTCAACGAGAAACCCGCTTTTGTTTATCTTCCTTCCCCAGCGACCCCCATTAAAATATCTTTGAACCTTAAAACTCGCACTGATATTGGCAATTAAAATGTTAGTTAAAATGAAACGAAAAGTTACCAAAGTTGGGTCAGGTTAAGAAACACTCCAAATATATTAAATAACACCACTAAATCAAGCAAATAAGCACACCAAGCTTAAATGTAGCCGATACTAGTCAACAGAAAGGCATAACCGTTACTAATATCAAACTGTACTGAATAATTAAATTAAATAAACTATTATTGCATCCAAATGATGCAAACGTACCAATCAAACCAAATGACCTACATAATGGGAAACTCTATTTTACAGTTAGATTGTTTTCTGAAAATCAACTGGGAACAATTAAAAAAGAGCAAGCACTTCTTTTCTTTCTTTTTATATGCCATGTCCTTTCAGGACGTAGGCGATCATGGCTCTCCACCTCCCTCTATCCCTTGCAGCTCTAAGTAAGTTCATTCCCTCTGCTTCCTTCCCAGACAACATTCTGGCATCCACCTGCTGAAGCTCGTCAGGTATGTCACGCATTAATTTCGCTTGTCTCTCTTTCCCTCTATTCGACTCGTGAGTATCAGATTCTCCAAACCCTCCTTCCTCATTATGTGTCTCAGAAACTCCAGCTGCCTCTTCCTGATATTAAGTATAAGCTTTCTCCGTGTTTGCAACCTCTCTAAGATCTCATCGATGCTCACATGCTCGGCCCATGATATCCTTAGCATCCTTCTGTAGAACCACATCTTTGTCGCCTCAAGTATCTTCTTCATCTTTGAGGAAATCGTCCAACATTCGCTTCCGTGAAGAAGGACAGATGTCATGTAACAGTTCAGTATTCTTGTCTTTGTTACCAAAGATATTCCCCTGTCTCGCAATACTCTTCCTAGCTTTTGGAATACGTCCTTTGGCCATCCCAATTCGTCTACGGATCTCAGTGTCGCACTTACCGTCAAAGTTTTTAAGAGAAAGATTTTTATCTTAGCATCCTTCTGTAGAACCACATCTCCATCGCCTCGAGTCTCTTCTTCATCTTTGAGGAATCGTCCAACATTCGCTTCCGTAAAGAAGGACAGATATCACGTAACAGTTCAGTATCCTTTTCTTTGTTACCAAAGATATCCTCCTGTCTCGCAGTCATCTGCCAAGAAATTCTCGATGTAGCATTAAATAAATCTCATCATAATAAGTTCAAAGCTACTTAAGTAGATGTAACTAAGGTTTTTGATTCTTTTGATCGTCGAGGTTCAGTGCCTTTATTTCATTTGCACCGATGAATACAACATAAATGTACACTAATTAAAATTTAGCACAGTAAGTCTTCGTGCCAAACATGTTGTAGTGTGGCCTATATAATTATGTACTTAATTTTGCTTGATCAGGAATACAATTCCTTAATAATTCACTCTACGCACGTAGACTCACTCTGCACCTATCTGACGTTAAGTCAATTAAATTTCATTTAAATATTCATAGAGACCTACCGGACACTATTCGTAACATACTTGTTGATAACACTAAAATAATAGCATCATCTACATGCAAAAAAGGCTAAAAATAATGGAAGCCTTATTAATAAAAAAAAAAAACAGTTAATAATATTAGCTTTGAACATGGACACAACATCTTGACTGTGTTTTGAAAAATGCAAACATTTTATAAAACATGCATACAACAAACTATTTTTTATTTAACAGTTAAAATAGTTCATCCTTGAAAATGGCTAAAGGGGTAGCCGAATGCGCTCGGATAAAAAGAACATTCGGACAGTTTTTTATATACTTTATCATCCGAGAAAGAAAAAATATTAGATCACATGAAAAATTGTATAAAAAAACTAAATAAAAGCACCTTGTCTGTCGTATACAATATATAGGAGGCACGGTGCAGTAATGGATAACGGCTTGGATTGAGGAATCGGAGAGCCGAGTTCGAATTCCAGTTGAATCCATTACATTCACTTACGTGAAAGGTGTGAATCCTCTTCTTCTCCCTCCAACTATTGGTAAATAGCAGGACAGACTGAGTTCTATAGCCTTGGATGGCAACTGGTCTAGGAGAAGGACAACTCTGAATTCAAAACCTGCGGAGGGTCGTTTGGGGACCTTGTGGCATTCGCTGCACCAGGTCCCTGTATTCGTCCCTCCAAAAAGTGTGGATGGCCCTGCACAAAGCCTTCACCACTATAATCAAATCTCATGTGCCGGTGTCGGGCTCTCGGTTTCTAGGAACTGATCTGCCTGACCCTCATACGTCGAATTCGACGGGAGAGTCGATCATATATATATATATATATATATATATATATATATATAATTCTGGTAAAATATAAGGCACATCTGTAGCACTGCAGATATTAACCCAGTAGGGAGAGTTTCAAATGGGCACATGTACCAATAGCTTCAACAATACGAAATACTGTGAGGATTTCAATATGTGTTAGCGTGTGGCCAAAAAAAAAATATATATATATATATATAATTCTGCGACTTCCGTTAGTCTTCTCCGTCCGTCACACCCTCTAAAATAACCATACATTGACCAATCGAAACTACATTTTCGGGAGAAGTGCAAACAGGTAACGAGGTACAAAGTGCAAACAGGTAACGAGGTACAAAGAGCAAACAGGTAACGAGGTACAAAGAGCAAACAGGTAACGAGGTACAAAGTGCAAACAGGTAACGAGGTACAAAGTGAAATTGGTTCTACTAGGGTGAGTAGCTTAGTACAATCAATTCTTAATTTTTTGGGAAGAATTAAAAGTTTTATTATGTAACATACAAAATACTCGCACTAATTTAAAACAATTTCATGATTAAAATAACAAATACTTATTTAATAAAAATGCAATATTGTTTTTGCATATTTTTTTCTTTAAGTTTTTACGTATATTTCTTTCTGCTAAAAATATAATGCACGGTAGTAAAAAATGTCAAAAATTTATTATTGTTAATAATTTTTTACAAAGTAAAATACTTTCATAGTGTTTTGACGCCAGTTTGTGGGTTAACTATTTGCCCATAGCTGGGGCCCTAACAGATGCTACCAATTAAGAGCTGGTTCCACGCTCCTCAAAACCTCCTGAGCAGAGGCCTTGCTGCCGGATGTAGTTTATCGTCATATCCAGGACGGCATTGAGTCTCCTTGAAATTGATGTATAGTTCTTTCTTCTCGCTTTCCTTCATTAAATTCTGTAAGAGTTCTTGTACTTTGTGTCTGCTATAAACACTGCGCATCTTATGTTGTTAAGATTGTGGCCGCCAATAATAAACTCTGATAGGACTTCATATTCTCACAGAATCGCCTCACTGTACAGGTTGAATAAGTCCGGTGAGAAGACACATCCTTGTCTCACACCACTTTCTATTTTTGTATATTTACTGAAATCATTTCCTATCCCTATGCAAGAGGTTTGCTGCCAGTATAGGGTCTGGGTTATTCTAATATTTTTCACGTGTATGTCAAAGTTAACTTGCAGTTCCTACAGTTCTTTGTGGTGTAGTTTATCAAACGCTTTTGCATCTATATATAAAATTGTTAGAATTCTGATCGTCCTGTCGTCCGTCCGTCCGTCACACTCTTTAAAATAACCATACATTGACCGATCGAAACCAAATGTTGGGGGAAAAGTGCAAACAGGTAACGGGGTACAAAGTGCAATTGGTTTTACTAGGGAGCGTAGCTTAGTACAATCAATTTTCATAATGTAGCGCGAATGGAGGATATTTTGTAAAAAATACCTGAAACATGTGAGAAAGACTAATTAAGAAGCTTAGAAAGAAAAGAAAGAAAGATGTAAAGAAAGAAAGAAAAAAGAAAGAAAGAAAGACAGACATAAGGAAAGAAAAAAGAAAAAAGAAAGAAAGAAGGTATATTAAAAAGAAAGACAGAAAGAAAAAAGATAGAAAAAAAGATAGAAAAAAAAAAGTAAGATAAATCAATATCCATCAACCGTGATTAGCGTTTTGATTCGTGAGTTCGTTCCTTACCGGGGGCACTATGAAGGTAAAACAGAAAATAATTTTTGCCTTTTTTTATTCTCTAAAATTATTTTTAATGTCATGACCTTTAGAACACAGGCGGCTATGGTTCTCCATGTATTTCAGTTTCTTTATTCTGTATTTCTTTTCACATGACTTCTTAGGAAATGTAGTGGATTGCCGTCTTCTAGAGTGGAAGCGACCTACTATTATTTGTGAGGTAATGGCATAGCGTAACGGTCGTGTGAACTAAGCAACAAACTAACGAAGGGAAGGACAAGCACAATTATTGCATTAATAATAATAATAATAATAATAATAATAATAATAATAAGAAGAAGAAGAAGAAGAAGAAGAAGAAGAAGAAGAAGAAGAAGAAGAAGAAGAAGAAGAAGAAGAAGAAGATCGATAAATTATCCAAATGAAAGGACCGGGAGATCGAGATTAACAGGATGTGGGGAATGAAGACTGGGACTGTACCAATAGTAATCGGAGCACTGGGCCTCGTGAGAAA
>OZ038507.1:33429122-33439122 GCA_964036315.1 Acanthosepion esculentum | reverse complement strand
ACATGTTTTTTAGCCTCTATTGACTGAGCCAAGCGTATTTGGCCTCATGCTCGACGAAGCTAAGAGCTACATATCTATCTATCTATCTATCTATCTATCTATCTATCTATCTATCTCTTTCTAGCTTTCTCTCTGTCTGTCTGTCTCTCTCTCTCTCTCTCTCTCTCTCTCTCTCTCTCTCTATATATATATATATATATATATATATATATATATATATATATATATATATATATATATATATATATGCCCAGATCTATCGAGCTCGGTCTATTCAAATCGATCTATCTTTCTAGCTCGCTCGCAGTCCATTCATATCTATCTATCTATCTAGCTAGATAGATAGATAGATAGATAGATAGATAGATAGATAGATAATTAGCTATGCCTATTTCTTTATTTCTATCTATCTATCTATTTCTTTATTTCTTTATATCTGTTTCTTTATTTCTATCTATCTATCTATCTATCTCATTCTACTCATATCTACCTATCTATCTATCTCATTCTACTCATATCTACCTATCTATCTATCTCATTCTACTCATATCTATCTATCTATCTATCTCATTCTACTCATATCTACCTATCTATCTATCTCATTCTACTCATATCTATCTATCTATCTCATTCTACTCATATCTATCTATCTATCTATCTATCTATCTATCTATCTGTGTGTCTGTCTGTCTTACTCTATTCATATCTATCTCTCTATCTCAGTCTATTCAAATCTATATTTCACAGTCAATTCTAATGAATCTATCTATGTATTCATATCTATGTACCTATCTCTGTCTATTCGAATCAATCTATCTATCCATATTTGTCTATTTACCTATCTCAGCCTGTTAAAATCTATCTACACTTCAGTCTATTCAAATGTATCGATACATATCTATCTACCTGTCTCAGTCTATTTAAATCTATCTATCTATCTATCTATCTATCTAACCAAAACTCATTTTTATAATTCCCGGAACTTCCTTTCGGTTGCCCTCGACTCGCTCTTGGTAGTACTGACCGTCGCCTGATATCAATTTATAGCAAACAATAGTAAAAGTTAGGGATAATATTAATCAACGCTAATCTTCCATTTTGCATATGTGACATATTGGCAATTTTAGCATATAAGACGCAGGTGCAATTGCGGGAGCTTTACTTTTCGCGCGCTTTGCGTATTATATGACATCAAATATGAAGAATTATCTATCTACCTATATATCTATTTGCGTGCCTGTCTATCTCAGTTTTCTTTCTTGGTCTATTCATATATCTGTCTATATATTTGTATAAGTGCAGAATTGACAAAGAAAATGGAAAATAGCCCATGTTAAGAGTTCTTTTCTGTTTTTTTTTCATCGATGAAATCACACATAAGAAACATGGATTATAATTCCAAATCGAGAGTAACGTCAATTTCTATCTATGTATTTATCTATTTTACTCTTTTCACACACACACACACACACACACACACACACACACACACATACAACTCTGTCTACCTTGATATATTCATATATATCTATCTACCTCAGTCTATTCTTTCATGCTTTATTATGATATATATCTACCTGTGTCAGTCTATTCAAACCCATCTATCTATCTTGTATTCATAGCTATCTATCTATCTTTGTCTATTCATATCTATCTATCTATCTTTGTCTATTCATATCTATCTATCTATCTATCTACCTTTGTCTATTCATATCTATCTATCTATCTTTGTCTATTAATATCTATGTATCTATCTATCTATTCATATCTATCTTTGTCTATTCCTATCTATATATCTATCTATCTATGTCTATTCATATCTATCTATCTATCTTTGTCTGTTCATATCTATCTATCTATCTATCTTTGTATAGTCATATCTATCTATCTATCTATCTATCTATGTCTATTCATATCTATCTATCTATCTTTGTCTGTTCATATCTATCTATCTATCTATCTTTGTCTAGTCATATCTATCTATCTATCTATCTTTGTCTAGTCATATCTATCTATCTATCTATCTATCTATGTCTATTCATATCTATCTATCTATCTATCCATCTTTGTCTAGTCATATCTATCTATCTATCTATCTATCTTTGTCTGTTCATATCTATCTATCCATCTTTGTCTATTCATATCTATCTATCTATCTATCTATCTATCTTTGTCTAGTCATATCTATCTATCTATCTATCTTTGTCTAGTCATATCTATCTATCTATCTATCTATCTATCTTTGTCTAGTCATATCTATCTATCTATCTATCTATCTTTGTCTAGTCATATCTTTCTATCTATCTATCTATCTATCTATCTATCTATCTATCTATCTATCTATCTAATTCCGTTGTTTTTTACAAAGATGTTCATCCTGCACAAGGCCCCTCAATGTAGATGGTTACATAGTAAGAGGCACCGTTTATGGGGAAGTGTGAGGAAAGAATGGTGCATAAAATTTAAGACTGTAGTGATAGGGAAAACACCCTCTTGGGAATCAGTTCCACAAGGCAGTGGTTCGTCGAGTGGAACGTGCATCTCAGCAGTGTAATACGAAGAGGATGAGGGTAGTTTGCTACACTTTGCACGGGGCTTAGCCGTGAAGGGTAAGACTGGCGGAACAAAGCAATGTGGTTCGTCTGAACACTTTCTATGGGAAATAGCGATAGAGTCGCCAGAGGCTAGCGACTTTTCGTCTGTAAGAGAGGGGTTGCAGGGTGGAAAATAATTCGTCACCAGCAAGAACGCGAAGACGTTTTTAAACTTTTTTTTATCAAGAAAAGCCTGTCTGTCTGCCTCTCTTTCTCTCCCTCTCTCTCTCTCTCTCTATATATATATATATATACGTTTATTTCTTTATCTATCTATGTCTATTTTTCATTCCTATCTATCTCTATTTCTATCTCTCTATCTCTCTATCTATTTCTTTATTTCTTTCTATCTATCTATCTATTTCTTTATTTCTATCTATCTATCTATCTATTTCTTTATTTCTATCTATCTATCTATCTATTTCTTTATTTCTTTCTATCTATTTCTATCTATCTATTTCTTTCTATCTATCTATTTCTTTCTATCTATCTATCTATTTCTTTATTTCTTTCTATCTATCTATTTCTTTATTTCTATCTATCTATCTATCTATTTCTTTATTTCTTTCTATCTATCTATCTATTTCTTTATTTCTTTATTTCTATCTATCTATCTATCTATCTATCTATCTATTTCTTTTTTTCTTTCTATCTATCTATCTATTTTTTTCTTTCTATCTATCTATCTGTTAATATCTAAGAAGCAGCTTAACTGAAAAATGATTGCTATGTAAAATAATTTTTTCAATTTTAAGCTGTAAACACATGTAACATAAGCCCGGAGAGTCACTCAATTTAGAGTTTTATTGAATGCGTTGTGGAATATGATCATTAGAGGAGGAAGTATGAAGAGGATATGTTGGATAGATTACAGAACCAAGTTCTCTGTATATTTATTAGATGAAATATTGTAATTATTTACATTATTTACGTTGCTCCGAATGTTGTCCTCCGCTGAGTAAAAGGGAGATAACTGAGACATCCGGAAGAGGCATGGCACGTCGAACTAGAACAATCTACACCGGTGGACGAAATAAATGGTTCAGTTCGAAATTCCAATCACCTGAAGAAGGCCGTAGTGTAAACAACCGAAACGTCGTGAATATGAAATAAAGACCAGAACAACAGTCCGAACAATGTAAATATAGAACCAAGGTTTAAACAAGTTAGAGTTTTAGCCTTCTGGAAAGTAACTACGCGAGAGATTGTTCCACAAGGTAGCGAATTGTGGGGAGGATAACATTTCAGAACGGAACGCCCCACTTAAGAAAGTAGTACGTATGGAACGGGGACGATTCAAACCCCTGGGCGTAGCAGCGGGACGGCGGGGCTTGGAAGTAACCCTTCGGAAGATTTGCCGCAGAATTTGCGACAGAGTAACAAAAGGCGTTGAGTCTGCGGCTGTAATATGCCATCACTCAAAAGGCAGTGTAAAAAGCTCTTTTTTTTTTTTCATTTTTATGGTGTGGATTTTTAAATAAAAGTACAACGTTAGATATATCCAGGGTTGTTCACGTAACCCGTGTAATTTAGTAGGAGTCGAGGAGTATATTTTAAACAATGAGAAAAACTAATCAAAACATTCGTCGTGAATACAATTGGTATGCTAAACTGAATATTCTTTATATTTAAAAAAAAAAAAAAAAAAAATTCTTTCGATGTTATGATTTCGACAGCTGTTTCTATAACTGGATGTATTTAATTTATTTTCTGAGAAAATGTCTGTTTGTCAAGATTAGAATCTGTTAAAAATAGATCATCTGCGTGACTAGACTTTCATTCATATTTCTCTTGATTTTTAGAACAGTGGCTTGTTTGTTTGTTTTCTAATCATTTCATCGCTAAAGAATACAATAATAGAACAAAAATTAATACAACAAAGATAAGGATATTCTTTCGAGTAATTCATGGTATAATGGAAGTACTCAGTACCACAAACAACATGAGCTAAACAAAATAAAGATGACGATAGGTATTTACTTGACCCCCCCCCCCCCCACTGACTCAGGTTGTGACACAAGGCCGGTTTTTAAAGTGGGGACCCGAGTTTTTTCACCCGGGCCGCTGGTCTTAGCTTGTCCAAGCTGGTCAGAGCTGGTCTAAGCTAGTCATAGCTTGTCTTAGCTTGTCCAAGCTGGTCAGAGCTGGTCAGAGCTTGTCTTAGCTTTTCCAAGCTGGTCATAGCTAGTCTTGGCTTGTCATAGCTGGTCCAGGCCGGAGCCGGTCCAAGCTAGTCGTAGCCATGATACTACCAGTGCAGGGACGAATCCCTACCCCAGGTAGGTATCAAGTGATCGAATCTCAGCCGATAAAGCGAGCGATCTGAGTACAGATACTACACCTTGATCTTAGCCAAAAGGCCGAGATACTGCGTGTGCGTGTGGGACAATTTTATGCCTTGTATGACCTGATGAAAGCCAAGTTTGTTTGTTTTTTGTTTCGTTTTTTTTTTAAAGCCTTACACCCCAAGCAAGGCGGGTATCCACTAGCACGCAGGGGGTTACAGAGAGTTGGAGCGAGAGCAAATAGGAGTGATGGAAGAAAGGGTGAAGAGAAGGATAGGGGATAGATCAAAGCATCTGGAGACGTTGATTGACATTACATTTTAATAGTTGGAGATTATAGCTATCAGGGAAACAGGAAGAGGGAAAGGAGTTCTCCGGGCGAGAAGTGCGAGACATGAAGCTATTGGAGTAGAAGAGACCGTTACATTTAACAGTTTCGGCAGTAAAAGGGTGTGAACATTTTCAAAGTTGTTGTCTCCGTTGGTAGTTGCATAATTAAAAGAATGAAAAAAAATTGTAATTCCAAAGGATGATTTATTTATGGAAATATTTCTACTAGCAGTTGCCAGTCCGGGTCAGTCCTTAATTTGAGTAAAACAGTACAAAGAAGTTCGAAACGCTTAAGAATTTAAATCAAGGAAAACAAACCGAGTTGATGACGTTTACAACATAATAGCAAGTCGAGGCATTCAATTTTTTTTTAATTTTTTTTTTAAGCGTTTCACCCCAAGCAAGGCGGGAAGCCACTACCACGCAAGGGTTTACAGAGAATTGGAGTTAGAGAAAATAAGAGTGATGGAAGAAAGGATGAATCATCACAGGAAACAGGGTACCTGCTGTTGACTTGGATTATCACAGCTTTTCACAAATTCCTATCCTTTGTAGCTTTCAGCAGTGTTTACCTCTTCTTTTTTTTCTTTTTTTTTTACTATTCCTTCATTTTCCTGTTCCCGCATCCATTTACACAAGCTCGTTACGTAGTTTTATTCGCTGTTTCCCTCTGCGTCTCGGCCAATATTCTGCAATCCGGTTTAAGTTATTTTACTAGAGACGACACGCACTCATCACAGCGCCACTTCAATTTAAAAAAAAGTAGTCTGCAAACTCACTTTTCAGGTTTTCCATCAGTTATATCTTTTCATTTTCTTTAATCTCAACTACGGTCTGAAAATTACCCTTTAAAAGATCCTTATATCTTTGGAAAATGTCGTCTCAGAGATCCAATTCATAGACTTGGTTAATGAATCTTCATTTTTCATTGAATGAAAAAAATTTTAATTCCAAAGGATGATTTATTTATGGAAATATTTCTACTAGCAGTTGTCAGTCTTGGTCAGCCCTTAATTTGAGTAAAACAGTACAAAGAAGTTCGAGACGCCTAAGAATTTAAATCAAGGAAAACAAACCGAGTTGATGACGTGTACAACGTAATAGCAAATCGTTACGTAGTTTTATTCGCTGTTTCCCTGGATGGAGAGAAGGATATGAGATATATCAGGGCATCTGGAGACGTTGATTGACATTACATTTGAATAGTTGCAGATTATAGCTGTCAGGGAAAAAGGAAGAGGGGAGGGAGTTCCGCAGGCGAGAGGTGCGAGACATGAAGCTATTGGAGTAGAAGAGACCGTTACATTTAACAGTTTCGGCAGTGAAAGTGTGTGAGCATTTTTCAATGTTGTTGTCTCCGTTGGTAGTTACATAATTAAAAGAATGAAAAAACTTGTAGTTCCAAAGGATGATTTATTTACGGAAATAATTCTACTAGCAGTTCCCAGTCTGGGTCAGTCGTTAATTTGAGTAAAACAGTACAAAGAGAGTTCGAAAGGCTTAATCCAAATCAAAGAAAACAAACCGTCGAGGTATTAAAAAAAAAAATTCTTTTTTTTTTTTCCATATCATATTTTTCTCTGGAGCAAAGATATCCAGGCAGGATGGAATTGTACTGCATCTATCCAGATATATCTATATACAGAACGTCTCAGAATTGACTTCGACCAACCGGAAATAAAATTGACGAACCAAAAGCATTTCAATCCAAGAAGAGTAGCTGAACAAATGGTAATAGCAACTACAAAAAAAATACCTGCAATAGGATAGATTACATTTCACATATTGTAATTTTTGCATCAAATTTTTCCAGTGCGCTTTTCATCACGAGATTGACGCAACAAGTTAAAATTCTCTCAATATTCGGTGCGTTTATTTTTACACTAAAACCCATGAGAAGCATTAGTTCATCCTTCCCCCTTCTCCCCACGTGGTTTAAATAGCAGTGTTAGCTGGCTTTTCTTTTTTACTTTTTTTTCTCAATCATTTCACCCCAAGCAAAGCAATAAAGCCACTAAGACCCAAGGGTTACTGAGTACTAGAGAATATGAAAAAAACATTATTAACGAGAGAGAACAATAAAAGAACAAACATTAGGATGACAGTAGATAACGATTGACATTGTATTTAAATTTTTGAAGATCAAAGCTTAAACAGAATTCCACAAAGGAGGAGGGCATGAGAAGAAAATGTTAACATAGAACTTACGGTTCGATCTAGCCATTTCAACTGTAAAATGATTAAACCTTTCTGTCAATCGAGCACTGCGCTTAAATTTATAAAGTCTACGTAGCATAGATGAAAGTCATATTTATTTGCATGATTATACAAAATGTGGCACAAGGCCAAAAGGGGGATGGGGAAAAGGTCGGTCTTCTGTCTTAACATTACCCCTTCACCGTTGAAACTGTTAGATGTAGACGTCTCTTCTACTCCAATAGCTTCATGTCTCGCACATCTCGCCTGTGGAACTCTCTTCCTTATTACTGTTTCCCTGACAAATATAATCTCCAACTATTTAAGTGTAACGTCAATCGACATCTCCAGTTGCCTTGATCTATCCACTTCCCTTCTCTACATCCTTTCACCTTTCCTTCCTATCTACTCTCGCTCCAAATCTTCTGTAACCCCCTTGCCTTGACCGATCCACTAGCTTTCTCCACATCCTCTCCTTTACCACTCCTATCTGCTCTTCCTCCAAACCTTCTGTAACCCCTTGCGTGCTCGTGGCTTCCAGCCTTTCTTGGGGTGATAAGCTTAAAAAAAAAAAACATAGCTAGCGACAAACACTGACCCAAACATACCACAATATTCCTTTCACCAAAACAACGGTTTCTTACTTACCTTTCTTATTACATCCGCCATAATGCCATGAAAGTCCTAACTAATCCCCATATATATAATTCATAGTCTTTGGGGGGAGGGTAATAAAAGAACAATACATGAAAGTTAATCAGAACAATTACGACAGGTACCTCCATGAGATCGTTAAAAAAAAGAGCATAGCATGATGAAAAAGACGCAAAACTTGACGAAAACGAAATTTTATCGTCTAAATCTTTATGCTATTATTAAGAGGAAAGATCAAAGTTTATTTTAATTATTTAAAAAAAAAATTCCTTCTGTTTAGAACATTTTAAATTTTGATTAAAAAAAACTTTTTTCTCTTTGTATCACCGGAACTAGTAAAATAGCATATACAATTTTTAGCACTTTATTTTTGTAATTTGGAAAATCTTGCAAAAATAGAAATAATTGTCGCATCTTAATAAAACTTTCAGAAACTATTCACAGATGATCGAAATTATTATAAGTATGTTTGTTTTTCTTAAAGTCCTGGTAGAAATATTTTTTTTATATTTATTACCCCCCATAACTAATTTTACGAAAACTCTATAAATTCGATCGAGCCCACTTTAGTGATTACAATAGTTAAAAGCACAAGGCTTTGAGGAATGGAAATATTGTTTTTTTTGTTTTTAATTGGACCTCCTACCTGAAAATCAGCTCTAAATTGTAATATACAAAACTCAATAAAACAAAGTTATTATTTAATTTCAAATACTTTTATTAGCTTTTAGTTGTTTTTATGAATATGGACAATGTTTTCTGAAAGCAAAAATTTTTTTCGTTGAAAAATGAATTTTTAATACAATTATTTGTTACTTCTTTAATTATAATAGATTTTTATATTTAAGTTCCTAAAATATAAAATTAATTAAAAGCCGCATCCACTTTCGTAAGTGTCCTTGTGAGATAGATCATTTTTAGCGCGTTGTAAATTGTATCGTTTTGACTAATCAGAAGACCCGTAGTAATTAATAAATGTAATTTTGTGTTTATAATCGGGCTCTAATTATAAAGTACGGAAGACCAAACAGAATACAATAAAGTTGCGTTATTTGAGTTAAGCATTGTTCTCCGCTGTTAAGGCCTTTACTTTTGCGAAACACGTGTAGAGAAGTTAATTTGATTTTTCAATTTCAACTGAGAAGGGTACCTAAAAGTATCAGTATCATCTTATGAAATTTATATGATCTTATTTTTATATTAATCTGAGTTATGACATTTTTTCTATAAATGAAATATCAAAATTAATAATAAAATGAATGGAAATACAAATAACACTGTAAAATGTAGTTAATGTACATAAAATCTTAGTAATTTATGTACACTTCTGATAAAATTCCATAAGAAAGGTACCTATGAATTAAAATCTAAATAACTTCACTTTTCTCCTTCCGTTGAACAAATTATCCGCACGTAATCCGTCAATATGTCATTCATCACCTGTCAAGTGACGCGAAAGTTTATTACCTGCTTCGTTTTATTTTCAAATTACATCTTTTTCGCGCAGAAGCTAAGTTAGGCTTGGTTCAAAATATTTTAAATAAACATTATAATTTCTGATTTTCTTAAAATATGTTTTGAAAAAATGATAATTGATTTTTAAAAGAATTTCAAACTTAGATTTTCATTTTTTTTATAAAATGGAAAAAAAATGATGGCCATGATCGATTATCTGTAAATTTTGCTGACTCAAAAAGAACAAGATAGAGAATTGCGGACGTGCTAGGAACGATTAAAAAATGTAAAAAAATACCCCAAAATACTTTGATCTTTCCTGTTAATAATAACATAAACATTTAAACGATAAAATGTTGTTTTCGTCCAGTTTGGCCGTCTTTTTCATCATGCTATGCTCTTTTTTTGGCGATTTCGTAGGGGTACCTAAATTACCATGAAAAGAAGAATAAAAAGTTCAAAATATAACTGTGTTAATATATATAT
>OZ038507.1:33369122-33424122 GCA_964036315.1 Acanthosepion esculentum | reverse complement strand
AAGACGGGGCGCTACGTGTGGCGTCTTTGTGGTGGTTGCGAGGAAATTCCGTCCTGCTAGCTGAACACACCGATAATTGAATAGTGAAAGCGATATTCATAGAACGTGATAATTACGAGGTCGAATGGCAGATATGAATGGACTGAAATAGATAGATAGATAGATAGATAGATAGATAGATAGATAGATAGATAGATAGATAGATAGAAACAGACCGAACTAGATAAAAACAACAGATAGATAAAAAGATAGAAACAATATATATATATATATATATATATATATATATATATATATATATATATATATATATATATAAATATATATATATATATACATAGATACATACATGGATAGATAGATAGAAACAGACATGTAGACAGACAGACAAACAGACAGATAAATAGATAGACAAATACGTAGAAAGATACATAGATAGTCTGTTTAGAGATAGATAGTTAGATAAATAGATAGATAGGTAGATAGATAGATCGAAAGAGAGAAGTAGACAGATAAACAAATAGATAGAAACAGATATTGATAGTCAGTTTATAGATTGATAGATACAAACAAACAAAAATAAACATATACATATATATATATATATATATATATATATATATATATATAGATATAGATAGATAGATAGATAGATAGATAGATAGATAGATAGATAGATAGATAGATAGATAGATATTAAGTCTGAGATCCATAGAGAGATAGATGGATAGAAACAGAGATAAATGGAGGTAGATTTTAACAGATTGAGATAGATACATAGATAGATAGATAGAGAGGTAGATAGATAGAAAGATAGATAGATAGGTAGATAGATAGAAAGATAGATAGACAGATATATAGCATCAGATATTGGAAGATAGATAGACTGATAGATAGAAACAGACGAAAATAAACATAGATAGATAGATAGATAGATAGATAGATAGATAGATAAGTAGACAAAACAGAGCATAGGTGCCTTTTTTTGTCGACTAGTGGCTTTGACGAAGGCCAGGTGCCTCTTCACCTACGCCTCTTATTCAGGGTCGATGAAAAGTGATGAAAAGAAGAAAAAACAAGATATACAAACATGCTGAGTGTTTATTTATTTTCTTTGGTGTAAAATTCAAATTAGTTTCCCGACCTGTTTTCCCCCCTCTTCTTTGTATTTATTTGGAGCCTTGCACGTGTCGTGGCGTGAGATCACCCGCTCGAATCTACAAACAAACACGAGCACTTACATTTACTAATTTCATCCTAGTTTGTCACAAGGTCACACACATACGGAGCACTATGTAAGGTTCGAATGAATTGCAGTTTAAAATAGTTTAGAATAGCTTGCAGATAATTTTTCAACGTCGAAGTTTTAATATTCTTTTTTTTTTTAAAAATAATAAATTCTCCCCAAACAAGGCGATAATGCCACTAAGATGCTAGCGGCTAAAGATAATGAGGAGACTTTAGAAGGAACTGGAAATTCAATCCTAATCAGGAAACAAGGAATAAACATCTACTTCTGTACAAAAGATCGAAGTAGTGTGCTTAGCGGACGACAGTCAAACCTATCTACTCCTATTGAAAGAATTCCGCCTCATTTCGAATGGTAATATTAGCCGTTTCCTTATAAGGAAAGATTCGGCACTCATTGCTGGCGGTTGAAATTTATAAAAATAAATCCACTTAAAACATGTCCAGTAACTGTTATCGCTCTTTCCATTATTCATCGTAGTTTCCTTCCTAGCTTTTTTTTTTCGAAGTAGGGTGGTATGTCAACATCTTGATTATTATCGCAATTTTCGGAATATGAGACGCACGTCCTAAAATGACAATTTTCTGGAGTGTATACCAGTACCTCAACCAGACATTAAGACCTGTGTCAGTTTATTTATCAATCGGGATGTAAGGCCTCTGGGGTGGTTACAAGAAAGTTCTGCCCTGCTAGCTGAACACGCCGATAATTGAATAGTGGATGTGACATTCATGGAAATTGATAATTACGGAATCGACAGATAAACAGATATGATTAGACTGATATTGATAGATAAACAGAAACAGAAATAGACTGTATGTATATATATATATATATATATATATATATATATATATATTTACCTGGTAATATGCATACTTATATTTGATATATAATAATAATTTTTAAATAATTCAAGTAATTCTGTTATATTTATTTGTTTTAAAAAGAACTATAATTAAAAGTAAAAATATTTTAAAATTGTAGTTCAATACAACGTATTCTAATCCAAACGACCCTTGTAGAAAGAATTAGCATGTTTACAAGTACGAATTTAACGAATATTTTTGCTGTAGATTAAAAACCAGACGACATGCGTTGAAAAAGGCACCCCTACCCTACGTAGACTTAACCTGTTTTCGAACGTAACTCATAATTAATACAATAATAGTTAATAAAAAAGAACACGCTACCGCCACTGTCTAAGTGATTGGATTTCTCTGTAACCTGAGAAAGAAAAAAATATGAATGTATGTGCTTTTAAAATTCGGTTAATTTCAAATTAAGTTATTCCATAATTTGCTTGAAGATGAAACAGAACTAATGCTTTTAATTTAATTATATAAGTGGATTTAAAGTTTTTACTTTCTGTTTTTGAAACATGGTAATTGCTGTATAGCGATGAAACAATATTTTGAAATCAGTTAATATATATATATATATATATACATATATATATATACATATATATATATATATATACATATACATATATATATATATACATATATATATATACATATATATATATACATATATATATACACATATATATATACATATACATATATATATATATATATATATATGTATATGTATATATATATATATATATACATATACATATATATATATATATATATATATATATACATATACATATATATATATATATATACATATACATATATATATATATATATATACATATACATATATATATATATATATATATATACATATACATATATATATATATATATATATATATATATATATATATATATATTATAATAATCTTATAAATATAAGTAATTTTCCTGATCTGGAAAAACCTTAGTTGTTTTGGCTGGTAAATGAACAAACCAATACCCGAGGAAAAATAAGGAATAAAAAAAGAAAGAACTAAGAACATGTACTTCAGGCGAAAACAATCGTCCAGAATCCAAGCTCAGAGTCCAAAGGAAAAAAACCTCCAACACGAGTAAAGTAAAAATAACTAGGCAAAGTGCTCAATACATTAAGTACAGTAAATCTAACTATGAACCTAAAGAGCCAGGCAAACCTACCTAGGCTTCACCTATGCGGAGCGTCAGGGTACGCCGGCGTACCCTGACGATCCACGTAGATGAAACCTAGGTAGGTTCGCCTGGCTCTTTAGAATCATAGTTCATATATATATATATATATATACATATATATATATATATATATATATATATATATATATATATATATATATATATATACAAAGATCAGGAGAAAGATAACTGGACGATGGGCCAACCTATCTACTCCTACTTCAGGAAAATAAATAGTATCAGAGTTTACACCGAGCCGTCAGAAATATAAATTTGAAGTAGATTATAAAGGGTCTGTAAATCCATTTCTACATAAGAAACAAGGAATAAACTTCTACTTTTAAAAAAAAACTGGGGAGGACGGTAAACCTGGTTATAGGCGAACCTGTCTACTCCTCTTAATTTAACTCTGTACAATGATCTCGAAGTATTTATGTCTAATCGATCTGCGGGGCAAATAATGCATCGTGGTCAATCGTGGCAATATTCTTTCTGCTGTCCTCATCTTCGAAATTGGAAAAATCAAAGATTAAGGATCTTTTTGGAGAAATCAACACAAGACGAAAGATATTTAAATAAAATAAAAGCAGCACAGATGAGAAAGAAATTTATATAATAAAGTGTTATTTTCTTAATCATTATTTTTTGTGGAAACCCCATATTTAAGTAGACGCTTCGTCTATTTATTACACTGCCTATTTATTTATTTCCGTCCTCAGACCGGAATATTCGAAAGATCTTATTAAAGCAAGATTAAGTATCTCGGTCAGTTTTGAACCTGAAACCTTTCAGGAGAAACCGTCATTAAATCACGGCCTCGTCCACGAAGTGCCTCGACTTTTAATCAAACTGTATCACTATGGCGAATGAATTTTCTTAAAAGAGTGTCACAAAGGCGGAGGTGTTTTTTTTTGTGGAGGGGGTTATAACGAAAGCAATATAAAAGACAAAAGCAGGGATTTTAATAATAAAAAAAGAAAGTCGTACAAAGGAGAAATGAATTGTTATAATAAAAGTAACACAAACATGAAAGGAAATGTTTTGTAATAATAAAGCAACACAAAAGGAAAGGAAACATTTTTATAATGAAAAAAGCAAAAGTAAGATAATGGAAGTTTTTTTGTAATAAAAAAATAACACCGGGACGACGTAATGTTGTTTTTATAAAAAAAAAAAGGTAACACAAGCAAAAAATAATTTTATATCATCAAAATGTAACAAAAAACATTTTTTGTAATAAAAAAGTAACACTGGAACGGAGCAATGTTCTTATAATAAAAAACGTAACAGACAAAAAAAATTATATCATCAAAATGTAACAGAAAAGCAAAGAAATTTTTTTGTAATAAAAAAAAAAAAAACGTTGTAAATTCTTAATAACAAAAAGCAACACAAAGATGGAGAATTTATTTTTTTTAAATACGGAACAACACCAAAACCAAAGAACATTTTAGTTAACACAATCTCCATCATCCAATTCTTGGGACAGCGGACTATAAAGAGAATCTACTAACTAAAAACAAAGTTTTAACACGCCAATAATTACTACCAGTTTCTTTTACAAACCTACTAAGGATAGGTAGACTTACAAACACAATAATACTGGATTTTTATTTATACATTATGAAATGGACAAAGTCCGACAATTATTTTAAGACATTTTTATGTTTATACATTCTTTTTTTATAGATACAAACATTTAAGTAAATGCTCTGTTTATATATGACGGTTCCGTATAGGATACAGGTTCGGAGGATGCATACTTTCTATAAAGATTTCTCGGACATTCAGGCCGGTAAATGTTGTTAATACTGTGTTTTATAAACAGAGCATTTACTTAAATATTTGTATCTATAAAAAAAGAATGTGTAAAATATGTCTTAAAATATTTGTTATTTATCGAATTAATACCGGATAAAAAGCAAAAACTGACAATATAAGTATTTAAAAAAATTAAAAAAGTAAAAAAAAAAGTGTGAAGAAGGCTGGTTGTAATATAAGACAAAACAAACACGAAGTATTTTAAATAAAATAAAATAAACAACATGAATGTATCGATAAGTAAATGAAGTAATTAATAGTCGGAATGCCAAAGCTATTTAACTACTCCGATTAGGACGAGGAACAGTACTACATATGAGCATTGAGTAGTATCAGGTAGGATATAATACGACAAACCAATGATATCGCCGATAGGATGATACAAACCATAAAGATAGGCTTGAAGGTATATTCGAAACAGAAAGAGAAATTAGAATTTCTTCTTTTTTTTTTTCTTACCTAGACAGCTTTCAAGTTACCGCACCATACTACACACAGAAAGCCTAGAGATTCTACCGGCTTTAATAGGAAGACAAATCAGATCTCCTTTAACCATGTCATGTTATAGGAATGAGAAAAAAGTGGTACAAAAAAAAAATAAGAGGACACTCCCCGAAAAGTCAGAATTTTTTAATGCAAAAGAACATAACCCAGCTGTAATAAGAAAACAAACTGGGAGTAGCATACAAGACGATGAAGATCAAATGAGACGATGAGATGAATAAGACGAGAAAAGTGACGAAGAAATGCCCACAGAGACTTCTAGGAATGACAGTGCTGAACAAAAATGAAACTTACTCTGGCAGGATAAAGTGGCTGACGAAGAAATGACCACGGATACCTCAGGTTACGATAGTGCTGAATAAAACTGTTAAGGGGTCTACCCTTTTGCACAAATGGACTCACCCGAGGTATACATATACTACTACCAGTGAATATCCGGGGTCTGTAATAGAGCGGTCTGTAATAGAGGAGAGTAGCACAAGAGTCACCGTCACGAGCACCTAGACTCAGTAAGGAGTCATACCGCGATACTTCAATACTAAGACTGTATATATACATTATTGCTACTAACCCGCATTCCTGGATCTACTAACCCGTATTACCAGTTTGTATTATTACGTTAATATATTTATTTTCCTTATCCATTCCTGGCGTTTGTTATTCATTGATATCGGAATCATCCCGGAATCCACAACAAATTGGCAACGAGGATATTCGAAGTCACACGGGAAGAAGGAAAAAAAACAACAAAAAAACAATTCTCCCTCGCCCACAACAAAAACTAAATCTCTCTTTGCAGAATAAAATTCTAACGAAGGAATGAGCGCGGTTATCTCAAATAATAATACTGCTGAACAAAAACAAAACCTACTCTTACAGGATAAAAATCTAACGATGGAGCGCGGGTAACTCAAGTAATGATAGTGCTGAACAAAACGAAACCTACCCTTCCAGGATAAGATTCTAACGCAGAAATGAGCGCGGCTAACTCAAGTAATGATCGTACTGAATAAAACTGCAACATACCCTTGCAGAATGAAATGTTTGAAGACAAACATAGCGATGATTAAGAGGGCCACTATGATTCTGAAACGGGGAAAGACTAGTCATTGCACAAAATAGGATATGGTAATGAGAGAAAACCAGATAGACCGAGATCTTCCAGAGAAAGAAATACCTTAATATAAGAGAAGAGAGAGAGAAAAAAACCTTGAAAACAAAATGATAGAAGCAAAAGAAAAACAAGAAGCATAAACCCTTCGTTACAAGATGTATCGATATGTATATTAACGAATTAACTTAGTCAGGCAGGGGTTAGGGTTGATGAAATTTTTTTCGTTATAATAAGTTCGGGGTGTTTCACAATTGTTGAAGGAAAAACAGTTTTCTCTCAGATGAGAGAGGATCGTGAGGATCTTTATGAGGGGGAACCGTGGTTCCAGCTGTATGGTGTTCCGCCTTACACTACTAATTTTACTGTGGCATTGCTCTGAAAAATTTAAGTAGTGCTTCATCATACGGAAAGTTGAAGTAGAATTGGCAACTCACTCGCCTGATCTGAGCCCCCTAGATTTCCCCCTCTGGGGATTTCTCAAGGACAACGTCCAAAAGGGCAACCCTCGCATTGAAGGCGGCCATCACTGAGAAAATTCAAGCGATGACCCAGGAAGAATGTACATGACTTTTCAAAATCTTTGCATTCAACAGTGCTTTCAACTGAATGGGAGACATCTGGAGCATGTATTCTAGGTTTCCTCTTGAGATGTTTGGTTCATGTTTGAAACTACATTAGTGCAGATCCTGAAATGTTATCCTTTTACCTTTCTCGTTCTGGATATGACGATGAACTACTTCCGCGTCCAGGGTAAGATGTCCAACAGCAAGGCCTCTCATCAGGGGGCTTTGAGGAAGGTGGAACCACCTCTTAATTGCTTGTGTTCCAGGTCCACCCTGACCCGGGGTGGTAGCAACTATTAGGGTCCCAGCTATGGGCAAATACTTAACGCTGAAACTGAGGTAAAAAGCATTATAAAAGTGTAAAAATAGGTTTTAAACCAGAAATACTTTGTAAAAATTTATTACCAGAAATAAGTTTTTAAGAAAAAATACTATTACCAGCAATACGTTTTTGAAAAAAAAAAATTACCAGCAGTACATTTTTTTTAAATAATATTACCACCTATACATTTTCGAGGAAAAATTTTTTTACCAGAAATAGATTTTTGACAAACCAAAAATATTACCAGGAAAAAAAAGTTGTCGGCATTAAATGACCCATTGGGGTTGATATGCCGTAAAACAAACCAAACTAAACCGAACCAAACCTTTTTACCTTTCAATTAATATAATTTTCATTACTCTATCTTTTGTGGTTCTAGGTTTGTGGCCGATCATTTTGTTTCAAAAATTGAGCACCACCCTGTATCGCTTGTCAGCACTCTGTCTAGAATCAGTACAGTATTTTTTTCGCTGTAACATACATTAAAATGCCGCTTTCAAACCCTCTACCTAGAATCAATGTGGTATTTTTTCGCTCTAACCCGTACTAATATATCACTTGCCAACCCTCTGCCTAGGATCCGTGTAGTATCTTTACGCTCTGCCTATGATCAAATTAGCACTTGCAGGAATGTAATATTCTATATTATTGGCAGTTTTATTGCTACTTAGTGCTGTAGGTGAATGTAGATGTAGATCAGTGCTTGTGAATTTAATGGGCGTAAAATGAATTGGAGACATACGTATATTCCTGCGGGTCGAGGAATATATATATATATATATATATATATATATATATATATATATATATATATATATATATATATAATTTTATCATATAGACAAAACCATTTTACTCACTACAAAGATGCAACTTGGTTTCAGTGCATTTCAACTGCATAAACAACAACTGTTGTTCCTAACTATTTCCGACCCTCACCCGTCGATGTGCAGTTAAAATGCACTGAAACCAAGTTGCATCTTTGTTGTGAGTAAAATGGTTTTGTCTATATGATAAAATTATAATGAATAAATAATTATCGCTCTACTGTCTGTATCGAGATCTTTTTTGAATTAACGCTGCAAACGTTGGAATTTATATATTACTTTCGTTCTCATCGCATCGGATATATATATATATATATATATATATGGTAATATTATAATAATATAAATATAAAAAATATAAAAAAACATGGTCATCAGTAAGAGGATGGGCACGAAATGCGATCGAAGATCGGTAAGACCAGAATCAAGCAGACGCGGAAGTTTAAATATCTGGGAAGCGTCTTGACAGAGGACGGTAAGTGCGACACTGAGATCCGTAGGCGTATTGGGATTGCCAAGGACACATTCCAAAAGCTAGGCAGAGCATTGCGAGACAGGAGTATTTCTTTTGTAACAAAGAAAAGAATACTGAGCTGTTACGAGGCAGCTGTCCTTCTTTACAGCTACGAATGTTGGATGCTTTTCTCAAAGAAGAAGAAGAGACTTGAGATGTAGTTCTACAGAAGGATGCTAAGGATATAATGGACCGAGCGTGTGAGCAACGATGACGTCTTAGAGAAGTTGCAAACAAGAAGGAGGCTTATACTTAATACCAGGAAGAGGAAGCTGATGTTTCTGGGAGACATAATGAGGAAGGAGGGCCTGGAGAAGCTGATACTCACGGGTCGAATAGAGCGAAAGAGAGACAAGGGAAAATAACGCGTGAGATACCTGGCAGTCTTAAGCAAGTGGATGAGAGAACGTGGTCTGGGGGAGGAAGGAGACGGAAGGGACTTGCAGAGAGCTGCAAGGGATAGGAAGAGGTGGAGTGCTATGATCGCCTACGTCCTGAAAAGACATGGCACATAAAAAGAAGTATTTTGAACATGTGCGCTGTGTGGTGCTTACAAGATTCATAAAAATTGACAGCATTCTGGACATAGTTCTCCAACTATTGTTATCGTATTCTATTCTTTCCCGGATTTGGTAACTTTACTTTCTTGTTTGGTAAGCATTTTGGACGAATTCACTATTTTCATTGATTGATTACAACAAAACGACAAAGTACTTGCTGTTTTATCAGGAACACATTCTACAAAGTAATGAAATTCTTCAGAATTTCTTTCAATTCCTCCAAGGAGCCATTGTTGATGAAGCACTCGGCCGCGGTTATATTTTCTTTTTATAATCAATGTTTACTCAATCTGCACCATTTTGTCTGAACTTCCAATTAACAATTTTATCAACACTTTGTTTTAGTGAAATCAAGGAGAAGGCTTATACTTAACATCAGGAAGAGGCAGCTGAAGTTTCTGGGGAACATAATGAGCAAGGAGGGTCTGGAGAATCAGAGGAGGAATCACGATATTTCGGTCTCCACGCGGCCCCAAGGCTAAGATCAAAGTGTAGTATCTGTTCGCGGATTGCTCACTGAATGATCGCCTATGGGGCCGGGATTCCTTCTCCGATACAGGCCGGCGGCAGGGATTCGTCCCTGCGCTGGTAGTATCGTGGCTGCGTCTGACTAGCTATGACCAGCTCTGACCAGCTTGGACAAGCTAAGACCAGCCAAGACCAGCTATGACTAGCTAAAGCCAAAGCACTGCGACCCGGGTGAAAACTCGGGTCCATTCCCCCTCCCTTCCCACGTTAAACTCCGACCTTGTGTCACAACCTGGCCCTGTGGGAGGTCAAGTAAATCCCGGAGGGTCTGGAGAATCTGATACACACGGGTCGAATAGAAGGAAAGAGAGACAAGAGCAAACAACGCGTGACATACCTGGCGGCGTTAAGCAAGTGGATGGCAAAAAGTGGCCTGAGGTAGGAAGCAGACGGAAGGAACAGAGTATCATGGAGATACTGAGATTGGAACATAGTTTGGAATAATAAAACTTCCAGAAATCTATGACATTTCTTGGCTTTATCTAATTTGTACGCCATGTTGGTTGGAGACGATAACGTGCAAAACCCCAAAAACCCAGCGAACAAAAGTCCCAGCCTCTTATCCCAAAAAACTGACAAAATCTCTGTCACATTAATAAAAGTCTCATATATAAAAAAATGAACAAATTTAACATTGAAAATTGAAGGCATTTTTAATTAAAATGATAATGTCAAATTGAGAAAATAATAATAATAATAATATCCAACAACCATCCGAATATAGAAGCCATATTAAATCCACAACGTTAGCCATCAGCAATTCTGGTATAACTTGTCCATTGTCGCACCAGTTTTGCGTTGGCGTCCTCTCCTACGTCTACATTCAACGGTGCCTTGCATGATGGTCTTGCAGAGGCTGCCGTGCCGTATAACGTATCCAGATCACGCCAATTTTTCTCCGTTTGACAGTGGACAGAAGAGGTTTCTGTTAGTCCATAAAACTTTCGACCACACAAACGCATTCGTTTTATGTTCCCAATATATACACTTATATACATAGTATATACATATTATATATATATATATCTGAGTTATATATCGCCGTGATTTGGTTACGTTTTAGCGCAAACGATAAAAAACATTTCTAAAGGCTTACTTCACATAAATACGGGTTTATGGAATACAAGTACTCCCTCAGTATCTGTCTATATTTCTGAGATAAGGTAATATGTACACTATTTACATTATTTGGACATTCCAACCACCTGAAGAAGGCCGTAGCGTACAATGGCCGAAACGTTGTAATAAATATGGCGACAAAGATGAGGACAATATTTCAAATAATTAAAATAGTGCACAAGTACTCCCTAAATATAAAATAGATAAGGTGTATGTGACTGTTTTTTTTTTTGTCGGATCGATTTACTATGGATTACTGCTGCAAGCACAACAGAGCCATTAAATTCTGGAATACCCAACAAAAACTGATTTTTCTTGAACCTAAATGTATTTGTTGGATATTATTATTATTATTATTATTATTATTATATTGTATTTTATTATATATATATATAATTTATATTATATTATATATTTATATTATATTATAATATATTATATATATATATATACATATATATATATATATATATTATTATTATTATTAGTAGTAGTAGTAGTGGTAGTTGTAGTAGTAGTAGTAGTAGTAGTAGTAGTATTTGTTGGATATTATTATTGCTTTTGAATTAAAATTTCTTTCAATTTTCAAAGTTAAATTTATTTCTTTTTATATGTGAAACTTTCTTGCACCTAAATGTATTTGTTGGATATTATTATTGTTATTATTATTATTATTATTATTAT
Source organism: Acanthosepion esculentum (assembly GCA_964036315.1). NCBI lineage: Eukaryota > Metazoa > Mollusca > Cephalopoda > Sepiida > Sepiidae > Acanthosepion > Acanthosepion esculentum. The sequence continues at coordinate 33,412,236 of OZ038507.1, read as the reverse complement.
TATATTTTATTATATATATATAATTTTTTTTTCACATTATATGTGAAACTTTTATTTATAATTCATTTGTTTTTTAAGACTCATCAGCTCTTTGCAGGTTATTTACAACCAGAAAATAGTTTGGAATTGTAAGAGTTTTTTTTTTTTTTACATAATATTGATTTAGTGATAAAAATTCTTAATAATTAATCCATAAAATCGGCTTGAGCGGAATACCGTCATTGTGAATTTTGGGGAGGCTTTATATATTAGGTAGCTTGGTGCAACTCTGCGGCAACTGCCTGTATGTGTTAGGCGAGAATAGGATCTGCGACAATTTTCGTTCTGTTTTCATTATTGGATCTTTCTTTACTTTACTGTAGCTACCATTTCTAATGATATCTTCCAGCTTTCCGCTATATTCTGATTCGTCCATCGCTACAGACGCATTGCCTTTGTCAGCTGGTAGTATGATGAGGTTTTCATTCCTCTGTAGGGTTCTGATTGCAATCTTCTCGAATTTCGTGATGTTTGATTTGGGCGACTTGGCTTTCTCCAGTATTTGCCTCACTTTCAATCTTAGCTCATGCTCTTCAATTCAGGCAATGATGTACAAGTATGGTATCCGTCTGATGGACGTGACGAAGTTTAGAACCTTGTTTAGTATAGTCTCCTCAGAGGCACTCAGCTAGTGTTGACTGAAGTTGATTACTGCTTTCACTGGATGAGATGTGGAGGAACCTTATGCATCACCTTCCGATCTTTGAATCTGTTTAATTTTTGTATTTGACTGCGTCGAATTCGTATCAGAAGGATTTATCCAGATGATATAACATGCCGAATGTTAGAGCATAATCATTATAAAGTGTTCAGTTCGAAATTTCAATCACCTGAAGAAGCGTACAACGGTCGAAACGTCGTGAATATGGCAATAAAGATGAGGACAACAGTCCGAAAATAAGTAAGTTCCCATCAGGTCGCTTCTCCACAGGAATTGGTTCTTTGGGAAACAGACTCCCAGCCGGATATTTTCCTATTCACTATAAATTTTGACCTTTTCATTTTGCGGGTTTACCGTTATATTTACTACATAAACCCATGAACTTCACGCCTTAATTCCCCCTTGATTCTTGGGCTTTGCAGTCGGTAGACATTAGTGTATGTATATATATATATATATATATATATATATATATATATATATATTATGAAATGGACCGATAATTATTTTAAGACATTTTTATGTTTATACATTCTTTTTTTATAGATACAAATATTTAAGTAAATGGTATGTTTATAATAAATGTTGTTAATATTGTTTATTATATACAGATCATTTACTTAAATATTTGTATCCATAAGAAAAAGAATGTATAATCATAAAATGTCTTAATATATATATATATATATATATATATATATATATATATATATATATATATATATATATATATATATAGGGTGTCCATAACGTTCGTGTGGACTTTACAGTTGTAAGTTTTTTTAAGTGCACACGAACTTTATGGACACCCTATATATATATATATATATATATATATATATATATATATAGTAATATGTCGAGCCAAGAATAATCCTCGGATACCCTACAATAAACTTGGCCTTGTGCCGTATCCGATGAATATCTCACTATTCTTATTACTATTCGGATCACTATTCGGTGGTTATTATTCGAGGGAGTATTATCAAGCAAGTATTATTAGTGCGAGTGTTATTCGAAGGCGTCTGACACCAGTATTGTTCAACGGCGTCACTATAGTTGCATCTGCGATTACAAAGTCTCTACTACAACCAGCATTACGAAAGGGACAACGAGTAAAAGAAAAAGAACAGTAACAGAACATTTGAATATTGTACCGAAGCTGAAGAAATATAGACTCCAGAGGAAGGTGTTATATAGGAATAAAAATGCCGCTGCCGACATTTGCTTTTGAACATAGATCGCCAGTGAGTAAACACAAGAGATCCTATTATTGAATTAAGTACACCACGGGACCATAAAGGAAGCGCATAAGTAAGAATTAGCTTGACTTCTAATTGATCGACATTCTAATCTATCCTCTATTACTATATAGAGCGCTATTCTCTATACTCTTTCACTGTACGGATTACTATTCGAGCGAGTATTATCGAGCAAGTACTATTAAGTGCGAGTGATGTTCGAAGGCGTCTATCACCAGTATTGTTCAACGGCGTTACTATACTTGTATCTGCGATTACAAAGTCTCTACTACAACGAGCATTACGAAAGAGACAACGAGTATTCGCTGACATCACAAAAGTGGTAACGAGTGTTCGTTGACATCACAAAACAAATTACATCGAAAAACCTGTCAAATTGCACAATTGTAGTCGTGTTTCGACGCGTATCAACGCATTTCATTGTAAATTACTGGCGAGTGAACTATTTCTTCAGAAATGTATTAGATATGTTGATGATGCCCTATTAATTGACACTGATTTACTTGACCTAAAAGATAAACTATATAAAGTCGAACATGCAGTAGTATTCACAAACAAAATAGATGAATACAATTGCTTGCTTTTCTAGGTATCATCGTCCTGCGTAAGTCGTTAAACTACATCCGCGTCCTGGGTAAGACGATAAACTACGTCCAGCAGGAAGGCCTCGGATAATGAGGTTTCGAGGGGTGTGGAATCACCTCTTAATTGCTGGTGTTCCAGGTTCACCCTGACCCGGGGTGGTAGCACCTGTTAGGGGTCCCAGCTATGGGCAAATAGATAACTATTACCAGTAAAACTTTTTAAAAAAAAAATGTTATCAGCAATACAATTTTAAAGAAAAAATATTACCAGAAACAGATTTTTTGACAAAACAAAATATTACCAGAAACAGATTTTTTGACAAAACAAAATATTACCAGCAATAAAAAAAATTGTCGGCATTAAATAATCCATTGAGGTTCATATGCCGTAAAACAAAATAAACCAAACCAATCTAAACCAAAGAATACATATTCTATTCAACGAATCTATCCTAAAAATGTTGTCGGCATTAAATAACCCATTGAGGTTGATATGCCGTAAAACAAAATAAACCAAACCCAATCCTAGATATAAAGCTATTAAAAATGAGTGTGTTGACAGCTGTTGAGGGATCTCCCCTTTTTACACAAATGGACTCACCCAGGGTATACTTATACTGCTGCCAGTGAATACCCGACTGTCGGACTATAGTAGTGGAACGTTGAGTCGGTCGGTAGAATAACGTAGCGGCAAGAGTCACAGTCACGACCACTTAGACTCAGTAAGAAGTCATACAGCGATACGTCGATATCAAAGACTATATATATGTATTTGTCTACTAACCCCGCATTCCTGGAACTACTAACCTGTATTACCAGTTTGTATTATTACGTTAATACATTTATTTCCTATATTCATTCTTGGCGTTTGTTATTATTTGATACCGGATTTCATCCCGGAATCCACAACAACTTGGCGACGAGGATATCGAGCTCAATCTTATTGCCATCATTTTTTGCACCAATACAAGCCATTAGGATGACATAAGTATAAGCAATTGTCCAAAATAATTTTCCTTAAAAACACATTTCAGATCAGTTACATATCACCCAAATAGTTCAAATATACACATCCAAATCATGTCCGGATATGAGGCACTCCGGATATGAGGGATTCCGGATATGAGAGATTCTACTGTATTACAGAACCTTACTCTTTGAAGATGCTAATGATGTAATTGGAAAGTACTTACGTATTTTTAATGTATTTCACAATTTATAGCCATAGCTTAAGATAAAACCTTACAAATAAACAAAAATTGCAAGCTCGCAGAAGCTTTATTTTTTAGTTTTTTAATGATAAAATCGGATAGTACCTGTGTGTTATTAACGTATTTTATCAGTTTATAGATATAGTATAACATACAAACTTACAAATAAACAAAAGCAAGTTCTAAAAGGTGTAATAGATTTCTAGAAGGCCGCAGGAAGTTCTAGAAATTTCCAGTGTTCTACTTGGCTCCCGAAAGTCATATTGCGAGTAGGCTTATAGGATTTTAGAAATTAAAAATTAAAGTGAATTAAAAAGTTCTTCATTTATTTTTATTTTTTTAACAAAATTTCATCGAATTATTGTACGACACAGGATTGGAATTATTTTACAAAAAGTAAAAAAAAAAAAAAATCATAAAAAAATGTCTGAGTGGGCATTTCTTTTTAGCCAGAAGAATATGAAGCGGAACAAAGGAAAATAGCGTTAAAATAGAGGGAGAGGCTTGAAACGTTTCGTCCCTGTGAAAGTGGTTGGAAAACAATTCATCATCCACAGGGCCGCTCAAACTGATTTTAATTCGGAAATTGTAGGTTGGGTATCTCCATCTCCAAGTAAGTGGCAAACAATCGTTCATTTTTCGTCTGATTTGGCTTCAAATGCCATTTACCTCGTGTTTTTCTTCTATTATGGCTCTCCACATCTTCCTGTCCGCGATTTTTTTCTTTTTTTTTTTTTGTTATTTTTCCCAAATTCTGTTCCTCCGTTTAAACTCAATATGTATGATATACGTTGTTTTACTCTGGGCCCTCAATCTGTCCTGTAAGTATCATATTTTCCAAGACCTTCCACACTTGAGCCCCAGAAATTTCAACTGTCTCCTCCTGATGTTAAGTATAATTTTCCTTTTTGTTTCCATCTTCTCTGAGACCTCATATTTGCTCACGTGTTCGGTCCATGGTATCCTCAGCATCTTTTTGAAAAAGCGCATTTCTGTTGCTTTAAGTCTCTTCTTTATCTTTGCGAAGACTGTTCAGAATTTACTGCCATACAGGCGGACAGATATCACGTCATGGTTCAATAATCAGTTCTTCGTTTCTAACCAAGTGTTTTCTGTCTCTTGATACTTTGCTTAGCTTTTGGAATGCACCTTTGGCCGTTCCAACACGTTTTCGGATCTCACTGTCGCACTTTTCTTCTATTAGAACACATACCAGATATTTAAATTTTTGGAATTGTTTGATTTTGGCATCCCCGATTTGTAATTTGCATTTTGCGCTCATCCTTAGATTATGCTAAATTTGGCAAATGTATACACGGGCATTTGCTGCAGGGGTCGAAAAAAAATAAAGTTATTCTAGCAGGAAATTGTTAGTTTAGTGATTAGAAATTCACTGTTGTTTTTTTTTAGGCGGGCTAACTTGAGTTTTGTGAATATATCATGCTTCACGTAAAAATGATCTTTAGCAAACATGCAGATCATGTCAAAAGTTTCTTTCAAATTAACGAGGTTCACAAATTATGATTAAGTCGAATGAAGAATTACCATTTTAGACGGAATTCTTGAGATGAGTAATTAGGATTATTATATGCTTTGTTACGCGGCCCTGCATTCTCATTTCGGTTTATATACTCACAACGATAGCTAGCGAGATAGATAGATAGATAGATAGATAGATAGATAGATAGATAGATAGATAGATAGATAGATAGATAGATATTAACAGACTGAGATAGATAGATAGAAATTAACAGACTGAGATAGATAGATAGATAGATAGATAGATATTAACAGACTGAGATAGATAGATAGATAGATAGATAGATAGATAGATAGATAGATAGATAGATAGAAATTAACAGACTGAGATAGATAGATAGATAGATATTAATAGACTGAGATAGATAGATAGATAGATAGATAGATAGATAGATAGATAGATAGATAGATAGATAGATAGAAATTAACAGACTGAGATAGATAGATAGATAGATATTAATAGACTGAGATAGATAGATAGATAGATAGATAGATAGATAGATAGATATTAACAGACTGAGATAGATAGATATTAACAGACTGAGATAGATAGATAGATAGATAGATAGATAGATAGAAATTAACAGACTGAGATAGATAGATAGATAGATAGATAGATAGATATTAACAGACTGAGATAGATAGATAGATAGAGAGATAGATAGATATTAACAGACTGAGATAGATAGATAGATAGATAGATAGATAGATAGATAGATAGATAGATAGATAGAAATTAACAGACTGAGATAGATAGATAGATAAATAGATAGATAGATACATATTAACAGACTGAGATTGATAGATAGATAGATATTAACAGACTGAGATAGATAGATAGATAGATAGATAGATAGATAGATATTAACAGACTTAGATAGATAGATAGATAGATAGATAGATAGAAATTAACAGACTGAGATAGATAGATAGATAGATAGATAGATAGATAGATAGATAGATAGATAGATAGATAGATAGATAGAAATTAACAGACTGTGATAGATAGATAGATAGATAGATAGATAGATAGATAGAAATTAACAGACTGTGATAGATAGATAGATAGATAGATAGATAGATAGAAATTAACAGACTGTGATAGATAGATAGATAGATAGATAGATAGATAGAAATTAACAGACTGTGATAGATAGATAGATAGATAGATAGATAGATAGATAGATAGAAATTAACAGACTGTGATAGATAGATAGATAGATAGATAGATAGATAGATAGATAGATAGATAGATAGATAGATAGATAGAAATTAACAGACTGTGATAGATAGATAGATAGATAGATAGATAGATAGATAGATATTAACAGACTGAGATAGATAGATAGATAGATATTAACAGACTGAGATAGATAGATAGATAGATAGATAGATAGATATATAGATAGATATTAACAGACTGAGATAGATAGATAGATAGATAGATAGAAATTAACAGACTGAGATAGATAGATAGATAAATAGATAGATAGACAGATAGATAGATATTAACAGACTGAGATTGATAGATACATAGATATTAACAGACTGAGATTGATAGATACATAGATATTAACAGACTGAGATTGATAGATAGATAGATAGATAGATAGATAGATAGATAGATAGATAGATAGATATTAACAGACTTAGATAGATAGATAGATAGATAGATAGATAGATAGATAGATAGATAGATAGATATTAACAGACTTAGATAGATAGATAGATAGATAGATAGATAGATAGATAGATAGATAGATAGATAGATAGATAGAAAAAAAGAAACGGACGGGTATAGATAGATAGATAGATAGATAGATAGATAGATAGATAGATAGATAGATAGAAAAAAAGAAACAGACGGGGATAGATAGATAGATAGATAGATAGATAGATAGATAGATAGATAGATAGATAGATAGATAGATAGATAGATAGATAGATTCACAGAAAACTATATAGAACCCCACATGGGTAGATAGATAGATCTGCGTCTAGCAATTTGGTAAAGTGACTAAGGCAATGAAAAATGTGTGGTAACGCAGTAGGTGTCACATGAAAGTCATCACATATATGACAAAATATAAATACACGACCAGAATTGCTTCAACTCTCTCATCACTTCTTCGACTGGTGTTAATTGTCATGGCTTATGATTAGGCATTTAACGCGGTCCCGTTTTTTTGTTTTTTTTAATTTATTTATTTTGTAAAGTCCTGTCAGGTTTCATTATAGGAAGCCACAACCTTGAGAATATTAAATGTGCACCGGTCAAAGTATTCATAGAAAACAAAGAAAAGTAACTTATCTCCTATAGAACTTAGTAAATAAGATCGCTAAGAACGGACAAAGCATCAATTGTACGAACACAGAATTCATTTTTGTCAGTATTAGAAACATTCCAAGAAACGAATTACAAATTAGAAATAACAAAATTAAAGAAGAACAATAATTTAAATATCTAAATTTCGATATGCGTCTTAAGAGAGGACAGAAAATGTGTCTGCGAAATTCGAAGGTCCATTGAGAGAGAGAAATATGACTTCACAAAGCTAAGCAAAGTATTAAGAAACAGGAAAATTTCGTGAGAAACAAAGAGCACTAAACTGTTATGTAATATGACTTCCCAAAACTAAGCAAAATATTAAGAAAAACGAAAATTTCTTTAGAAACAATGAGCATTGAACTGTTTATGTAACATCACCTAAAAAGCTAAATAAAGTATTAAGAAACAGAAATAAAGTATTAAGAAACAAAGAGCGCTGAACTGCTATGTAATACCACTCCAAAATCTAAGCAAAGTATTAAGAAACCAGAAAATTTTCTTAGAAACAAAGAGCGCTAAACTGAAACCCAATGCTCAGCAGGATACAAGGAATAAAGCTCTACTCCTTTTTCAAAAGACCGCGGATGAGTGTGAAGCAGCAGCTAGGCAAACCTATCTACTCTCACTGGGAGAGAAGTGGAGCACCTCGAAGTGGTGTAATGGTTAGCAAGCTTGTCTCGCTAGAACTATTACGACTGAGTAGTGAGTTCGATCCTCACTAGGTTCCCCACACTTTAGATCTTTTGCCACATCTGGGCTACGCTTGGAAAAACACTACTGGGAGAGAAGTAAAAAAAAAAGTTAAGTAATTAGTTGAATAAATTAGTGAGGTTAGGGATATAGAGTTGAAATCAACATTGCAAGGACACGGAAACCCAATCCCAAACTGGAATCAATGGAAAAAAATCCACTTCCATCCAAAACAACGTGCATGTGCTCGAACCGAACGATAAGCGAACACATCCACTCAGGTAGAGGAAAAAAAATTTAGAGACGCCAGAACTCAGAACTCTTTGAGTCACGGGATCGAACCCACGCTTTTATCCACGGGGCTATGTGTCCTCAAGTTGTAAGTTCGATGCCTGGCTAGGCCTATGTGTCCTCAAGTTGTAAGTTCAATGCCTGGCTAGGCCTATGTGTCCTCAAGTTGTAAGTTCAATACCTGGCTAGGCCTATGTGTCCTCAAATTGTGAGTTCTATAACTGGCTACGGCAGTGGTGAACAAAAAAAATTAGTCGAGTTAAAGGGAGATAACTGAGATAGTCGGAAGAGACATGGCACGTGGAACTAGAACACTCTACTCCGGTGAACGAAATAAAGGGTTCCGTTCAAAATTCCAATCACCTGAAGAAGGCCGGAGCGTATAACGGCCGAAACATCATGAACATGACAGTAAAGATGGGGAAAACAGTTCGTACAATGTTAATAATGAAATTAACTTACTTATTTTTTTCTGTCTGAATTTCCCGGATAAGTAGTTATCAATATATATATATATATATATATATATATATATATATATATATATATATATATATATATATATATATATATATTACATAGGGATTATTCTCCTCGTCTTTGTTATTGTGCTCTCCGGCTTTTAGCAGGTGTCATTCCTACGGGCAATTTCCAACTGAACCCCTTATTACCGTAGCCAGTACAATCCACCCTTACGTCGGATTGATATCTCAAGTTCTTATTTTCAGTACTGCTCAGTTATTGCTCACCCCTTTTCTGTTGAGTCCAAGTGCTCAAACCAAGGCCCAGGGATTGAACTCACAATTACTCTGTCGCCAAATTCGTTTTAACCTACTGGGCTATTGTCCCGTAGGACAATTCTGTGTGGAGAACTTGGAGACTTAAACATAACATGCCCACTACTACCTGTTTGTTTACACCCAATGAAGTTTCTTCTTTTTTGATTAAATAAAAGGTTCTGTTCGGAATACTCTATCGGTGACCCTGATCGACATACACCTGATGAAAGTCGGAGAGAACAACGGTCGAAACACTGTGCTATCAATAACACAGAATGGGATAATAGACTGCATGGAAATCATATAAATAATCATTCACTTTTGAATATTTATATACAAATAAAATATTTGAAACAAAATATTGTCAAGAACCGAAAATTGGAAGGGGTCAGGGAGAGAATGAGAAGATACAGGAAATAGGTGAGAAAAGACCAGACGAAGACATATTGCCATTACTTTTATTAACACCAACTACAATTTCGTCTTGCAAGTAACATTACTATCACGATGAAAATAAGTAGAAAGTTTGTTAGTTATAGTTTTTGCATCCGGGCTATTGTCCTCATTTTTGTTGTGCCCTTATACGAATGGCCATGCTACATACTTCTTTCCACCGAGTGCAAATACCCACTGTCAGACCCAGGGGTTAGATCTCAAAACTACTACGTCAACAAATCCACAAATCAATGCTTTTATCGACTAAGCCATCGTACCGTAGAAATTTTGTGTTAAAAATTTCCGGTCGTGGTACAGGTTTGATAGCACTTCGCCGTAGAGTAGTGGTTAGTGCGTTAATCCTGGTAACGGAATTGTGGGAACCAATAAACGAATTAATCTCGTAGTTTTGTGTCGGGTAAAAACACCTGAAAAATAATTTTCTCATTTTATTTTTCTAGGTTTGATACGTTTGTTTTGTTTTGTGGCAGGTAATCCTCAATGGGTTATTTAATGCCGACAAGATCTTTATTGCTGGTAATATCTTTTTTTCAAAAATATATTGTTGTTAATTTTTTTTTTTCAAAAATATATTGCTGGTAATAATTTTTTCCAAAAACTTATTGCTAATATTAAAGTCTATTTGGATACATTCGTAGTGTTTTAGCCGCTTTGGGGGGTTAGCTATTTTCCCATAGCTAGGACACTGACATCCCGGGCCAGGGTGGACATGGGTGCACCAGCAATTAAGATGTGGTTCCATACTCATCAAAATCTTCTGATCAAATGCCTTGCAGTCGGATGTAGTTTATCGTCATACCCAGGAAGTTTTCTTTTTCTTTTTAAATTCTTTGCTCTGTTACAATGGGCGCTATACCTTCCAACTTTCCTTGGATGCCCGTTTTATATTAATATTATTTTAGAAATGCATCAAATCCTTGTTTAACGACTGGGTTCCGTTCTAACGTCCTGGTGTCTAAACGAGTTGGATTCTAATTGAGAAGTTCTACCGGTTACTAAGACGAGTGCACAGGAGCTAGCCCTTATCAGAAAATGGCTTAAATATTGACGAGACTTATTTATTTGGATTCATTTCTGTGAAAGAGAAGACAATCAGTATCACATTTTTTTGTGCAACGAACAATAGTGATTTGTTGGATTTTTTTATTTTATTTTATGAAATTTTATTTCTGGTCGTAAGAACAATAATTTAAATATCTAAATTTCGATAGGCGTCTTTACAGAGGACTGAAAATGTGTCTGAGAAATTCGAAGGGCCATTGAGAAAGAGAAATATAACTTCACAAAGCTAAGCAAAGTATTAAGAAACAGCAAAATTTCGTTAGAAACAAAGAGCACTAAACCGTTATGTAATATGACTTCCCAAAACTAAGCAAAATATTAAGAAAAACGAAAATTTCGTTAGAAACAATGAGCATTGAACTGTTATGTAACATCACCTCAAAAGCTAAATAAAGTATTAAGAAACAGGAAAATTTCGTTAGAAACAAAGTGCGCTGAACTGCTATGTAATACCACTCCAAAATCTAAGCAAAGTATTAAGAAACCAGAAAATTTTCTTAGAAACAAAGAGCGCTAAACTGAAACCCAATGCTCAGCAGGATACAAGGAATAAAGCTCTACTCCTTTTTCAAAAGACCGCGGATGAGTGTGAAGCAGCAGCTAGGCAAACCTATCTACTCTCACTGGGAGAGAAGTGGAGCACCTCGAAGTGGTGTAATGGTTAGCAAGCTTGTCTCGCTAGAACTATTACGACTGAGTAGTGAGTTCGATCCTCACTAGGTTCCCCATACTTTAGACCTTTTGCCACATCTGAGCTACGCTTGGAAAAACACTACTGGGAGAGAAGTAAAAAAAAAAGTTAAGTAATTAGTTGAATAAATTAGTGAGGTTAGGGATATAGAGTTGAAATCAACATTGCAAGGACACGGAAACCCAATCCCAAACTGGAATCAATGGAAAAAAATCCACTTCCATCCAAAACAACGTGCATGTGCTCGAACCGAACGATAAGCGAACACGCCCACTCAGGTAGAGGAAAAAAAAATTAGAGACGCCAGAACTCAGAACTCTTTGAGTCACGGGATCGAACCCACGCTTTTATCCACGGGGCTATGTGTCCTCAAGTTGTAAGTTCAATGCCTGGCTAGGCCTATGTGTCCTCAAGTTGTAAGTTCAATGCCTGGCTAGGCCTATGTGTCCTCAAATTGTGAGTTCTATAACTGGCTACGGCAGTGGTGAACAAAAAAAATTAGTCGAGTTAAAGGGAGATAACTGAGATAGTCGGAAGAGACATGGCACGTGGAACTAGAACACTCTACTCCGGTGAACGAAATAAAGGGTTCCGTTCAAAATTCCAATCAACTGAATCAGGCCGGAGCGTATAACGGCCGAAACATCATGAACATGACAGTAAAGATGGGGAAAACAGTTCGTACAATGCTAATAATGAAATTAACTTACTTATTTTTTCTGTCTGAATTTCCCGGATGAGTAGTTATCAATATATATATATATATATATATATATTACATAGGGATTATTCTCCTCGTCTTTGTTATTGTGCTCTCCGGCTTTTAGCAGGTGTCATTCCTACGGGCAATTTCCAACTGAACCCCTTATTACCGTAGCCAGTACAATCCACCCTTACGTCGGATTGATATCTCAAGTTCTTATTTTCAGTACTGCTCAGTTATTGCTCACCCCTTTTCTGTTGAGTCCAAGTGCTCAAACCAAGGCCCAGGGATTGAACTCACAATTACTCTGTCGCCAAATTCGTTTTAACCTACTAGGCTATTGTCCCGTAGGACAATTCTGTGTGGAGAACTTGGAGACTTAAACATAACATGCCCACTACTACCTGTTTGTTTACACCCAATGAAGTTTCTTCTTTGTTGATTAAATAAAAGGTTCTGTTCGGAATACTCTATCGGTGACCCTGATCGACATACACCTGATGAAAGTCGGAGAGAACAACGGTCGAAACACTGTGCTATCAATAACACAGAATGGGATAATAGACTGCATGGAAATCATATAAATAATCATTCACTTTTGAATATTTATATACAAATAAAATATTTGAAACAAAATATTGTCAAGAACCGAAGATTTGAAGGGGTCAGGGAGAGAATGAGAAGATACAGGAAATAGGTGAGAAAAGACCAGACGAAGACATATTGCCATTACTTTTATTAACACCAACTACAATTTCGTCTTGCAAGTAACATTACTATCACGATGAAAATAAGTAGAAAGTTTGTTAGTTATAGTTTTTGCATCCGGGCTATTGTCCTCATTTTTGTTGTGCCCTTATACGAATGGCCATGCTACATACTTCTTTCCACCGAGTGCAAATACCCACTGTCAGACCCAGGGGTTAGATCTCAAAACTACTACGTCAACAAATCCACAAATCAATGCTTTTATCGACTAAGCCATCGTACCGTAGAAATTTTGTGTTAAAAATTTCCGGTCGTGGTACAGGTTTGATAGCACTTCGCCGTAGAGTAGTGGTTAGCGCGTTAATCCTGGTAACGGAATTATGGGAACCAATAAACGAATTAATCTCGTAGTTTTGTGTCGGGTAAAAACACCTGAAAAATAATTTTCTCATTTTATTTTTCTAGGTTTGATACGTTTGTTTTGTTTTGTGGCAGGTAATCCTCAATGGGTTATTTAATGCCGACAAGATCTTTATTGCTGGTAATATCTTTTTTTCAAAAATATATTGTTGTTAATTTTTTTTTTTCAAAAATATATTGCTGGTAATAATTTTTTCCAAAAACTTATTGCTAATATTAAAGTCTATTTGGATACATTCGTAGTGTTTTGGCCGCTTTGGGGGGTTAGCTATTTTCCCATAGCTAGGACACTGACATCCCGGGCCAGGGTGGACATGGGTGCACCAGCAATTAAGATGTGGTTCCATACTCATCAAAATCTTCTGATCAAATGCCTTGCAGTCGGATGTAGTTTATCGTCATACCCAGGAAGTTTTCTTTTTCTTTTTAAATTCTTTGCTCTGTTACAATGGGCGCTATACCTTCCAACTTTCCTTGGATGCCCGTTTTATATTAATATTATTTTAGAAATGCATCAAATCCTTGTTTAACGACTGGGTTCCGTTCTAACGTCCTGGTGTCTAAACGAGTTGGTTTCTAATTGAGAAGTTCTACCGGTTACTAAGACGAGTGCACAGGAGCTAGCCCTTATCAGAAAATGGCTTAAATATTGACGAGACTTATTTATTTGGATTCATTTCTGTGAAAGAGAAGACAATCAGTATCACATTTTTTTGTGCAACGAACAATAGTGATTTGTTGGATTTTTTTATTTTATTTTATGAAATTTTATTTCTGGTCGTAAGAACAACAATTTAAATATCTAAATTTCGATAGGCGTCTTTACAGAGGACTGAAAATGTGTATGCGAAATTCGAAGGGCCATTGAGAAAGAGAAATATAACTTCACAAAGCTAAGCAAAGTATTAAGAAACATCAAAATTTCGTTAGAAACAAAGAGCACTAAATCGTTATGTAATATGACTTCCCAAAACTAAGCAAAATATTAAGAAAAACGAAAATTTCGTTAGAAACAATGAGCATTGAACTGTTATGTAACATCACCTCAAAAGCTAAATAAAGTATTAAGAAACAGGAAAATTTCGTTAGAAACAAAGTGCGCTGAACTGCTATGTAATACCACTCCAAAATCTAAGCAAAGTATTAAGAAACCAGAAAATTTTCTTAGAAACAAAGAGCGCTAAACTGAAACCCAATGCTAAGCAGGAAACAAGGAATAAGGCTCTACTCTTTTTTCAAAAGACCGGGGATGAGTGTGAAGCAGCAGCTAGGCAAACCTATCATTGTGCCACATCTGAGCTACGCTTGGAAAAACACTACTTTTATTTTATTTCTGGTCGTAAGTCCGGGGTTCGTCTGACATGTCGGTCGTTAAATAAGGAATGAATTTGCTAATAGAATGCAGAACTGTTAAGTGATATTTATCCTTCTTTACAGCAGCGAATGGACGATTTCCTCAAAGATGAAGAAGAGACTCGAAGCGACTGACATGTGGTTCTACAGAAGGATGATGAGGATGTCATACACTCAGCGTGTGAGTAACGATGAGTTCTTAGAGAGGTTGCAAACAAGGAAGAGGCTTATACTTAATATCAGGAAGAGGCAGCTGGAGTTCCTGGGACACATAACGAGGAAGGAGGGCCTGGAGAATCTGATACTCCAGAGTCGATTAGAAGAAAAGAGGCATTAGGGAAAACAAGGCGGGACATACGTGGCGGACTTAAGCAAGTGGATGACAGAACGTGGTCTGGAGGAGGAAGCAGAGGGAAGGAACTTGCTGAGAGCTGCAAGGGATAGAGGGAGGTGGAGGAGAGCCATGATCGCCTACGTCCTGAAATGACAAGGCACATAAAAAGAAAAGAAAGCAGTACCGCGTGATCCTTGATCACCAGCATGGAAGGAAAAGGGAGGAGCAAATTCACTAGTTACTAAGACTAGTCCACTAGAAATAGCCTTGGATATTGATGAGACTTGTCGGTTGTACGGGAAAACTGTTTTTTGATGTTAATATCATGTAATTTTAGCTGAGCCTGTTCAATCTTAACAGATTTCTAAGTTTAAGCCTTACATCGTACTTAAAATATAGGGTGACCCAAAAAACGGGAACTTTTTAACAATCCAATAAAACCAAGAGTGATGGAAGAAAAATATTTAATTCATAGTAATTGAAACCTTAAACCATGCCATTTAAGAAACAATGATGGAATTTTCATTTTTTTTTAAATTACGTCCTGTAGATGGCGTCCTTCTGTACGAATGCATTCTTGAAATCTGCTGTTGAGATTCCTCATTGACTGCTGCAACATCTCAGCTGGGATACTGTGAATTTCATTCTCGTTGCTAAAATGGCGAAATGTTTACTTGCTCAAGGTCACTGTCTCGCAGTGTTGCCACTTGCTCATGTCTGGCAATACGCTCTTCAAAAATTCCCGTTTTTGGGGGGTCACCCTATATAAATCTAGTGAGAAATTTGACTTATTTTCCTTAAAATGAGACGGGTAACATTAGGTTAGAGGTAAGAGACAGAGAACTTTCAACACAGAAAAGAGTGAAATTCTCTTGTATGGCAGTGAATTTTGCACAGATGGAGAAAAAAATGTAGGCGATTGAACAATTTTTTTTTGTGAGAGGCATTTTCAAATGACTTAATACATGTATACGATCTATATTCCTCTCCTCAGTTTACGTCTTCGTCCCACTCCTCACTTAACGACTGGGTTTAGAGACCAAATATTATGGATACGACTTGGTCTGTAAGCGAATATGTTGCTAACATGTAGCTGAAAGTTATTTCAGACATAAAACGAGTAATGGGTTTATATGAACCTGATTCAAAAAGCTTTAATGTCGCTTTTGCTCCATTTGTACCATCTTTAATTCACTTCTAAATGTTTATACAGTAACGAATGGTTAGAACGTTCGCATTCTGACCATGAGACGCGGGTTCGAATCTCTCGATGGTCGATTTGTCAGAAAGTAATCTTCTTGATGTTATAGAGGGACTGGAGGGGGTCACCTTTGGAAAGTACCTGAAAAAAAAAATACTACGGGTTGACCCAAGATTTGTGAGTGGAATTAAACGTGACCCTTAAGTCAAAAGTCATCGTGGCCGAGAGCTTCAGCGTGTTGGCCTTGTTCAAATTGTTGATCACGCTAGATAACACGCCCTTTTCAGAAACTGTGCCTAGATGCTGTATAAACCACAGGTGGACTCTGTGGGTGTTGAATAAACACAAATGCGCCTGAGCAAGCGTCTGCAATAGGGATTGGCTAGCCGCTCTAGTAGACGGGTATACTCGAATACGAATGACCAGCTATACTATGCAGTAATGCTTTCTTCCAGTGCCACACACGAATCTATGGCATCGAGAAGGAAATGTGAACATCTGATATAATCTAAATCTCGATCAATAAAGCAAGGCAATTTTTTTTTTAAAAGAGTTCTGATGGGATCTTCACAGACGAAATACGCTTAGAGCTACTCCTCACTTAGTGACATATCTTGAACGACTCTCGGACTTAGGGCCAGCTATAAAATGTCGTATAGAAAAAATATTTCCATTCGTTATTATATATTAGAGCAGATATTCACGTTAAGTTCCCGGTGTCATAGATTTGGAAAGAGGGCTTGGAAAATCTGATACTCACAGGACAGATAAATGGAAAAAGAGACGAGGAAACATACTGTCTGGGCTTGGATAGCAGAAGAGGGTTGGGGAGAAATAACAAAAAGACAAAAGTTATTAAGAGTTACAAAGATGTGAAAGGCTTTGATCGTTTACATTCTGAAGACATTTTACAGTTGGTCGTAAGTCTGACAGTCGTTCGACATAAGTCGCTAAGTGTAAACTAGCTGTAAACGTATTTGACGACACCCATTAGAAATCTTTGAAAAGAAAAAAAAAATTCCTTGCTTTTTTCATCGTGATTTTATATCAGACGTTCACGTTTCGTTCTCGATGTCATAGATTTGTGTGTGGCACTGGAAGAGAGCATTTATGACAATTTGAAATATATTTGGAAAATATTTAGTGCAGACTAAGCAATAATTATTTCAGCCCGCTTCAATCTTTTTTCTCTCTTTCTATGCGGAATGAACAAATTGATGCGATGATATATAAAGACCAATCGTGACTGAAAAAGTGAAAGTGTTTTTCGCCCAGGGCAAAATCTGTCGGAAAATGAAGGCAATTCTAACAAATGTCGGATTTATCTGGGACATGAGGTTTTCTTCGTGGAAACAGTTTATGAAAGTGAAATTGAAATTAGCTCGTTTTTTTTTAATATATATTCTATGTAAATAATTGTTTACTCATTCATTCAAAAATGATGGCACATATAAAATTAACATTTTCTTAAGTACTTACTATTATTAGAAAAATTTAAAATGCTAATCTTTAAATGTATTTCCCAATGTATTTCTAATAATTATTTGAATGTTATCCTTCGTCATATTTCAATGCACCGGTCGCTATACGCTAAAGCATTCATTGGGTGTCCGTTTCATAATAATAGTATTTTAGAAACTGTAAATCCTCACTTAACGAACAGGTTCCAATTTAACAACATGGTCGTTAACTGAGAAATATCTGATAGCTATTTATGGCATAGTACGCGTATCGGTTCTGTGTCAACCAACTTCATATAGCTTTATTATCACTTTGGAACTATTTATATATATAAAAAAAAATATTCATTTACACTATTTACTTTATTCGGACGGTTCTCCACATCTTTATTTCTATATTCACGACGTTTCGGTCGTTGTATGCTCCGGCCTTCTTCAGGTGATATATTTTTGGAATTTCAAACCGAAACCATTACTTAGCCTCATCTTTATTGTCATATTAACCACGATTATTTGTGAGGGTTAAGTTTTTCAAGCCCTCCTCATTAAGTATCCCAAAAAGTTCAGCTGTCTTTTTTTTATTATTATTCTGAGTATGTGTTTTTCAGTATGTTTTTTTAGTATGTTTTTTAAGACTTCCTCGTTGTATTTCTCGCTTCGTCTATGGAATTCTCAGTATCCTTCTGTAGCACCGCATTTCTGGTACCTGCAGATCTCTCTTCATCCGTGGGGAGATTGTCCAGGTTTTTTTTGTTTTTGTTTTTTATCGAGTTCAACTTAAGCACGGCAGTAAAGTCACCGAGATAAAAGGGGTTACTGGGCGTGTGGAAACAGTAATAAATGCTAGGGAGCGGGAACAGATGACGGGGATAGCGACTGCCATTGTATTTAAATTTTTGAAAATTAAAGTAAGCTGGAAATCATGGAGCCGGAAGGGAGTTCCACAAATCAGAAGTGCGAGAAAATGTTTTTTTTTTTTAGCATAGAATGTACGGATAAATCTAGCTAATTCAACTGTAATTTGGTGAGACCTCGTCACCAGACTAGTAATGCTCTTGAATTTAATGAGTTTAGGCACCATAGCAAAGAACTCATGCGAACCATTAGCATGAAAGTATTTTTTAGAAAATGCAAAGGGAGGCAACCTTACAGTGGTGGGAAATGAATTTAGCCAAAGCGCCAGGTCGGGGACAATAATATTGCAGATTCTTTTTTGAATGTTATCAAGGAGCTCTTGATAAATAGTAGAAGCACCGTATCATATGTAGTAACAATATTCTAAGCTTGGACGAATGGTAGGCATAGATAGACCGGAAAAGGCGAATTTCAAAATGCAAAAACGGATATATCACGACATTAATATGCAAGAATGGTAAAAATATTGCTGCCCATGCAGGCCAGTTAAGGCAGTGGTTCTCAAATTTTTGTTTTTTTTTACCCAAGGTCCCCTTTTTCTTTCTTTTTTTTCCTTTCCCAACTTTCTTAGCAGCTGACCTAGCAATGGATTCAATATAGTCTTTCCACTTCATGTCAGAGAAGACAATTTATTCTGTAGTATCGGCAATTAATTTATTTCGTATCATAGAACAATATATAACACATTTTTTTTTAGATGAGACCAGTTCTTTCGCTTCAGCACTTTGGATATGCCATACATATATTACACTATATATATATATATATAGTGTAAATTACAGAAGAAATTTAATTTTTAATAACAAAAAACATTCTGAGTAGGCTTTCTTCATGGACTACCAAGATATAATTGTGAACCCCCAATTTGTTTTATTTTGCCTGCGAACCCCCAGAAATATTACATGAACCCCCTAGGACCTATGTGGACCCCGGTTGAGAACCCCTATATATCTATACATTTAATTTGTTCCTATATATCTATCTATCTTAGTCTGTTCATATCTTTCTATCTACCTATCTTAGTCTGTTCATTATTTATCTCTCTATATATCTATCTCAGTCTGTTCAGATCTATCTATCTATCTTAATATATCTATCTAACTCTATATATATCAGTCTGTTCATATCTATCTATCTATCTATCTTAATATATCTATCTAACTCTATATATATCAGTCTGTTCATATCTATCTATCTATCTATCTATCTATCTATCTGTCTGTCTGTCCATATATATCAGTGGTTCTCAACCGTTTTTTTTTTTTTGCCCATGGACCCCTTTGCTCTTATTTTTTTCATGGTAGACTCCTCAATACCTATTTGACATAAGACAACAATAGTCTATTTTTCACTAATACAAATTTCGAACTTTTGATGACAGTTGAGAAACACGACTAAATCCCAATTTCACAAGACAAGATGATGGAAAAGCAATAACGTAGAGCTCTGCTTTATCCCAGAGCAAAGCAATATCATTTGTTTTCCATATATTGTACTTTCCATCTTGGAATTTTTCACGCATTATTTCATCATTTTGTGATTCGATGAGGGGCTCTTGCAAACATTAACTTCGAAAGGAATCGAAACCCAAGTCGGTATATCCATCTTGAGCAGGTCACTCTGGAGAGAAAAATGGCCTCGCAAGACACAGGGAACCAAACGTCATAGAAGCTGACCTCGCAACGGATTCAATCTAGTCTTTCTACTTCATGTCAGCCGATAACGTTAGCCGAAGTAGATGCAGCCAGTCACCCTTCAGGATGTCAGCATTATTTATTTTTGGAGATGTTAAAATTAGCACGCCATTCCTTGCCCCAGTTAACAAGAAACTGAAATTCGTTTTGGATATCAGCTTCCATTTTGATCTTGTTAAACTGACCAAAATTTCTATCGGTGTAACATCAGCGTAGATACCAAGTTGGGAGCTGATGTCATCGGGAAGGTCATTATTAAAAATCAGAAGCACAGTAGGACCAAGAATTGAGCCTTGGGGGGTGGGGGGCACCTGCATTTGCACGAAAGATACTTGAAGAGAGGCTGTTCAGGATTACTTTCATTTCAGGATTCGAGAGGAAAGATAGGAACAGTTATGTCTCTCCCAAAGCTTCAAGAAATAAATATTAAACGTTATTCTTTTTCTTTTTGTTCAACCTTCTTCTCACACTAGAGGAGAAAAATCAGGCGGCTTCAGTCAGTGATCAAATCAAAGAAAGTTTGTAAACCAGACTTAATGAAAATGGATGGATTTAATGCCATTTCTATTTCAATCGCACATGCAACAAATCCAAAGACAACATGAAATAAACCAAGACAACAACAAAAGAAAAAAAGGGAAAAAATGCCACGACACAGAATTGCAATAAAAGAAAAAAAGTGATTTCTTAAGCGTTACTGTGTTACCAATATGCCTTTCTTGATGCGAACTGAATTTGTAGAAATTTCAACACTTGATTTAGGGTCGAAATATCAATAACCTATAAAATGTTCGTGCTTATGATTACGCCTGTTATGTCTCTAACAAAGCTTAGTTTTTAGTCCAAATTCACAAGTATAAACCCCCAATGAGGCTTTCAAACTAACTACATAGTGTTAATGGGTAACTAGGCTATCCCACTAACAATTATTCCTCGACCCAAACCAGGGGATTCGACCATGTTTCCAGCGTTATTCGTGATGGATCGAATATATGAGTTCCTCTTGAAGTCTTCGAGAACTTTGCTTTGAGTGTTCCAATGCCTACTAAAATCTAAAAGCAAAGAGCCTGATTCAGTGTACAACAATTCATCGTGACTGGCGAGGATTTAGAATCAGCTTGGCAACCGTTTGGAAAGAGCGAGCCAGAAAGTCATGCAGTGTCTCGTAGGAGGGCCATGATATCAAATTTATTATAATTGTCTCGACTTCAGACCGATCCGTTCAATAGCTGCTCAGATTTCGGGGTTTAAAGAAAAAAACAACGAAGTGAATGTTAAATTATTTAAACAAGGTTGCTTATTTTACTGCAGAAATAACAGGATAACAATTACCACAATCAACAAAAAATGCAAATTCTTTACTGCACACAAGATGCATTTAGAAATGGCAAATTATTTAATGTGACACTTGTTTCTGCTTATTGTTCGATAACTTCTCCACATCAGGTGAAATATTTGACGATGACAGGAGCAAAACATCATCCAAGGTTGGGGTCATCTCGAACCTTTGTATTTAAACAACTTTCAGTATATTTCATTTTCGATAAAAGTTGTTCACAAACATATGTACTTCCAAATAATGATGCCATAGGCTTTTACATTTTCCGCTTGGCAAAAGATATTTCTTGTAGAAGTCAGCAGTGGATTCGGAATTAAATTTTGATTTTAAAAAATTCGTTTGCATTGTAAATCAATTAACTTCAACTGATATGTTTTCCTCCATTTGAAAAAATTAATTAGATAAATAGTGTCCAGATGTTAAGTTGGCTGGACGGACAATTTTGACGAATAAATCTTATTTTGTTCAACAATAAGCCTGTTTGGTTTTATTTGCCTAGAAGAGGGGCCGGCAACTTTTGGGGGAGAGTGGACCAGAAAGCTATGCAGTGTGTCGGAGTAGAGCCATTATATCAGATGTTCCATAATAAATTGTCTCGACTTCGGACCGCTACGTCCCAATAGCTGCTCTGATTTCAGTTGTTTAAAGAAAAAAACAACGAAGTGAATGTTAAATTATTTAAACGCGGTTGCTTATTTTACTGCAGGAAGAACAGGATAACAATTACCACAATCAACAAAAAATGCAAATTCTTTACTGCACATAAAATGCAGTTAGAAATGGCAAATTCTTTAATGTGACAATTGTTTCTGCTTATTGTTTGATAACTTCTCCACATCAGGTGAAATATTTGACGATGACAGGAGCAAAACATCATCCAGGGGGTCATCATCGAATCTTTGTACTTAAACGACTTTCAGTATATTTCATTTTCGATAAATATTTAATCATTTTCTTGTCTCCTTCTACTCTCTCCCTATTAATTTTCCTTTTCATTTTCAAACAAAGTTGTTCACAAGCATATGTACTTCCAAATAATGATGCCATCATTTTTGCATTATTCAAGCCATAGATCAACACCGGACGTGAAACCCAAAAGATTCAGGAAGACGTAATATTTAACGATGAGAAGATCAAAACATCATCCAAGGTGGGGGTCATCATCGAACCTTTGTACTTAAACAACTTTCAGTATATTCCATTTTCGATAAAAGTTGTTCACAAACATATGTACTTCCAAATAATGATGCCATTATTTTTGCATTATTAAATAGGTTTTTATATTTCCCCCTGAACAAAAGATATTTCTTGTAGAAGTAATCAGTGAATTCGGCGTGAAATTTTTCAATTTAAAAACACCAATTGATATTGTACTGGCGCTTTCCAGCCCAAATTAATTAGATAATTAGTGTCCCGATGTTAAGTTAGTAGGCCGGACAGAAATCATTCGCGGGCCGGATATCACCCGGGGGTTGACGGTTGCTGATTTCTGGTTTATACTGATGCCTAATTTGTTTTCGAAATATCATGACCTTCTTTTTATGTGCCGTGTGCCTTCAGGGCGTAGGCGATCATGGCTCTCCACTTCTCCCTATCCATTGTAACTCTCAATAAGTTTCGTCCCTCTGTCACCTCTCCCAGATTACGTTCTGTCATCCACTTGCTTATGCCCGTCAGGTATGTCATGCGTTGCTTTTCCTACTCTCTCTTTCCCTCTATTCGACCTGTGAGTATCAGATTCTCCAGGTCCTCCTTTCTCATTACGTGTCCCAGAAATTTCGGCCACCTCTTCCTGATGTTAAGTATAATCTTCCTCCTTGTTTGCATTATCTACAAGACCTCATCGTAGTACACACGCTAGGTTCATGACATCGTTAGCATCCTTCTGTAGAACCATACCTCCGTTGCCTTGAGTCTCTTCTTCATCTTTAGGGGGGGTATCCAACATTCGCTGCCGTAAAGGAAGACAGATATCACGGGTATTTTTTAAATTCGTATTTTTCTAATTTCAGATAAAAAAAAGATTTGAAATTTACTGACATAATTCAGTGAAATTTAATTCTTCATAATTATAATATATTGTTTACCCTATTTACATTCAGACTATTGTCCTTGTCTTTGTTGTTGTTATCACAACGTTTCGGTCGTTGTACCCTCCGGCCTTCCGCAGGTGTATATCGATCTGTATAACTGTTTTATTTAATCTACGGAAGTACACCGTTCGCGTCCCACTGACTATGTCTAGAGAATTAAGACGTTGTTTAGTGAATTTGGTGACATAATAGTTGAGGGTTCAATCCCTGGTTCGGGCAGTGTGGACATGGACTCAGATAAAATGTGTGATCAATAACTGTGTAACACTAAAAGATAATACAATATCGGTAGACATGGGGAATAGAATGAAAAACAGTCAATCTCGTTATTTTTAAAAAAATATCAATTCCCCCCCCCCAAGAAAGGTGATAAGGCCACTAAGACGCAAAGGTCAACTGCCAGTGACAGAGAATGAGAAGATTTTAGAAGGAACCGGAAATACAAACTTAAACAGGAAACAAGGAATAAAACTCTGTTTTTGTTCAAAACCACGGGTAGGAGTTTGAATCGGGCAATACGCAAACCTATCTACGCCTTTTGAGAATTATAAATAAAAAGTAAATAACAGTTTCAGAATTGTATGCCAGGGCTTTAGAAGTAAAGTGTCGAAGTAGACTTTGCAAGGAATCGGAAACTCAATCCTAAACAGGAAGAAAGGGATAACCCTCTACTCCTGTTCAAAATACCTGGGTGGAATGTAAACCGAACGATAAAAAAATGTTCAGTAGAGAATTCCCTGTTGGCTTCGAAGATCGATATGCACCTGATGAAGGACGGAGCACACAACGTTTCGGCTGTTGTGCGCTCCGTTCTTCATCAGTCCAATAATAGTCTAGATATAAATTCTGTAAATAATGATAGCTCCCCATTCTAGAAATTCAGACAAAATGTATACTTTATTGTTTAGATATATCAAAAAAAGAGGGGATCGGTTTAAATCTGAGACTAGGGAGATATGGGTTAATAAAACTGATGCTAGCGATATAAAAATCATAATCGTTAATTTTCCTTCTAAAACAACAAATTCGGCTTTAAGTATTTATTTAAAAATTTTTTTTTTGTGTGTTTTATTTTAAATATTATTTCGTTGTAATCCTCCGCGACAAGCAAGGACGATCATTTACGGTGAACTACATTTTATTTCTACTGACAAAGGAAGATAATCCTGATTTGGATGTGTGCCGCGTCGTTAGTCATTTGACACGCGAAAAATATCGGAAGACAAAAAAAGAAGCTTCAGATTACGAACTGAGCTTAACTTAGGCTGGCACAAGGACACAATTATTGAACAAAACGGATGGGATGTGCGCGTAGTTGTAACTCCTATCGGCGCAGATATGGAAATCGGCAAGCAAGCACTCTTCACTCGAATGTTTGGCGCTATACAATCTTATTGCATATCATCTGATTTTAGAATTGTACCGTACTAGGGATAATGTACAAGTAGCGCAAATGTTATCAACGCAGAAAGAGAAATCGGTGATCAAGAACTTTTAACTCGTAGATTCGGCGCTACACAATCTTATTACAATATAATTACATTATTTTAGCATTGCAACGTTATGTTCAGGATCGTAAAATGGAAATCAGAAAGCAAGCCCTCTCCACTCGTAGGTTCGGCGCTATACAATCTTCTTACATATAATCAACTTATTTTAGTATTGCACTGTACTTGAGATATACGCGTTATTGACGGAGAAATGGAAATAAGAAAGGAAGTACTCTCCATTTGGAAGTTCGGCGCTATACGATCTTCTTATATATAAATAAATGATTTTAGCATTGCCCCGTATTATGGGAAGTACTAACAGCATAATTGTTATGGTCGCAGAGAAGCAAATAGACAAGCAAGCATTGTTCATTTAGGAGCTCGGAGCTATACAATCTTCTTATATATAATAACCTTATTTTAGCATTGCACTGTCCTACGTAATGTACGTGTAGTGTAACTGCTAATGACGCAGAAATGAAAATCAGCAGGCAAACTCTTTCCTTTTGGATGTATGGCACTATACAATCTTCTTATATATAAACATTTCATTTTAGCATTGCGGGGTGGACGGATGGCATAGAAAATGGGATAGGCAAGCCGAGTTCAAATTCCGATCTAAAACGTTGCATTCGCTTTTGCAAAAATGCGCTTCAGAAAAGCATGAAGTCATTTTATATCTCCCATCTATGGGTTAAATAGCAGCGTAAAATGGGCTCTCTAGCCTTGGGTGGCAGCAAGTCTAGGAGAAATAAAACCCAATTCAAATCATTGGAGAAGGCAGCGGGAAACCACTCCACTATCTTTCCCAATGACATGACAATTCAGAGACAAGAAAGGAAAGGAAATTGTGGAGAACCGCAGTCGTCTACGTTCTTATGGATTGTATCATTAGAAAAAATACGATATTATAGTATATAAAAACAATCTTATTCATGTTCCGTGTCCCTTCAGGTCGTGGGCATAAATAAACTTGTAAGTCGATGCAGAAATGTGGAGATGTTCAGGGCTCCAGTTGTGACTGATTTAAACACTGTTCAACTATATTCATACAGGAAAAAATGCTTCTAAAATCAGCCTCTATTCTGCTATATATGAAAGTCTCCAATTTACGACGCTATTTAAGCAGGTGATTTGAGTTTTCAGGTTAATCTTTTGGTTTTGTACTAGTTTCCGTACACTCAAGCCACCAATCTGCCACTGGGTGGTTTGCCACTAGCGTTTACCGCTGGTGTCCCGCTGTCTGTCCGCCGGCACTTTTACTACTGGCAGACCGCCAGAGGCCCAGCGGTGGCTGCCACCACAGGACCGCTAGCGTTGCCATTTGAGCGAAAATACATACGAAATTTGGCATAATGGATTCATAGTTTTTGAAATGTTTAGTATTTACTAAATCCACATCCTGATTTTTTTTTTATGATGGATTCAGGGTACGGGTCTCCACTGCTTTCATTCCAATTCCAAATCATAGTTTCTATTTTGTAAAAATTTATTTTGAGTTCTATTTCATAGAACACTTGTTGCAGGATTTGGGTTTTCTTTTCCGTTCAAGATCATTCTTTTTCCGACTATAAATAATACCTCTATAGCAATGGCATATCTCTCCTCGCCATAAATATATTTGCCTCAGGAGGGAAAGCAGGATTGTTGTCTTCTGTTGGTAGATTCGATTATCTGTGGGGGATGGATTATTTAAATTATCTTATTGTCTGCGAGATTATCAAGATTTTCTATTGCTGTTAAGGAATGGCATCATATTTGTTAGTCGCACGGAAAAATAACACACTTATAGGGAAAGCCTTGAGAGTCGAACCTACTGCAGCATTTTTGGTCAACAATACTTTCTGGTTTTACATTGCTCCACGGTAATGGTCACTGATTATTAATTTCCGCCAGACGGTTTCTGAGAACGGTAGGTCGTGTCTAAAACACTGTGAATAATTGGCATTGATTTTTATGGCCCGAATTGGTAATTCTGCATAAATAGTAAGAATTATTTCTCTAAGAAAATAATTGTTGCTATCGGAACTTTGCTAAAGTTACACCGAAAAATTAATATTATACCGACACTTTATTCCGTAAATTTTTTTCTATCTATATTATAATACAGTGTAACCCGGATATAAGAGACCCTGATATAAGAGAAACCCGGATATAAGAGAGAGTTTATCTGGTCCCAAATTAGAGCCATACTTACCTAAACAAAATAGACCAAACCCGGATATAAGATAAACCCGGATATAAGAGACTTCGTCTCCGGTCCCGACAACTCTCTTATATCCGGGTTACACTGTAGTATAAATTTAATTTATTTTGATTTGATTTTTTTATTATTTTGTTTTGTTTTTTTACAGCTTAACAACCCTTTGCAGGTTATTTAGATTTATTGTTCATTCTCCTTAATAATATCTTTTTATAACCCTTGCTGCGTGTTAGTGGCTTTAAGAAGAACACGAAAAAGGTTTTGACCAGTGAGGCATTTTGAAGCAACAGCACTTCAAATATTACGTTGTGACAACGTTCGGGATAAGCGGTCACTTTGGGGTCAGGAAAATATCTCATTCCTATGTTACGGTAACGTCATCAGAATGTCACATACAGTGTAACCCGGATATAAGATACCCGGATATAAGAGAAACCCGGATATAAGATATATTTTCTCTGGTCCCAAATTAGAGCCATACTTACCTAAACAAAATAGACCAAACCCGGATATAAGATAAACCCGGATATACGAGACTTCTTCTCCGGTCCCGGCAACTCTCTTATATCCGGGTTACACTGTATTACATCAACCAAGACACAACATTGTTAGAACGTCCCTCGGGAGCTGGAAAGTCAACATAATTGATTGATTCGTTTGTTTTTTTTTACGGATTATCAACCCTTTAGTATCTGTCTATATTTCTGAGATGAGGTATTATGTACACTATTGACATTGCTCGGACTATCATCCTCATCTTTGTTGCCATATTTATCACAACGTTTCACGCGTTGTACGCTCCAGCCTTGGAATGTCGAACTGAACTCTTTATTTCGCTCGCTGGGGTAGACTGTTCTAGTTCCACAAGGGGAGAATTAATAGGAGATAACTGAGAACTGACACCCATTAAACATAGAACGTGTAAGTAGAACAGTCTACCCCGGCGAGCGAAATAAATGGTTCAGTTTGACATTCCAACCACCTGAAGAAGGCCGGAGCGTACAACAGCCGAAACGTTGTGATAAATATGGCAAAAAAGATGAGGATGATAATCCGAATAATGTAAATAGTGTACGTAATATATCATCTCAGAAATAGACAAGTACTAGACGTCTTTTTTATTTTCATTTTAAATACTGTGATTATATAAAGAGATTTTTAAGGAACTATAACATTATTTATCTTACTTACATTGTTCGAACTATTATCCTCATCGTTATTGTCCTATTCACGACGCTTCGACCGTTGTGCGCTCCGGCCTTCTTCAGGTGAATGGAATTTCGATTCGAGCCCTTTATTCTGAACACCGGGGTATATTGTTCTATTTCCACGTGTCATGCCTCTTCCGGGTGCTTCAGTTGTCTCCCTTTAAACAGAAGTTTGATTAATGCATGTAATGCAAACAATTAATAATAAATACCTCATCTCAGCAATATAGACAGAATTATAACATCTTTTAGCAAAATAATAAGCAATCTACCCCAGTGGACGAAATAAAGGGATCGGTTCGAAATTCCAGTCACCTGAAGAAGTCCGTAGCGTACAAGAGTCGAAACATTGTGAATATGGTAATGAAGATAACAGACCGAATAATGTAAATAATGCAAGTAACCAGTTCGTCTGTGCATTTAAAGGTACCCCGCCCCACAATAAAACATTTGTAAATCTATTTTCAACTTCTCTGTTTCTGAATATCTTAACACTAAAAAAAAAAAAATGTTCTAATGATCGAAATAAATGAAACATTTAGTAAGTATGACGCATGAGGAAGAAACCCCCACCTACCCATCCTTACGATTCATTTTTTCTTGGGTTTGTTTTGCAGAGAAGGTTTTTGCAATAGCATGGTGAAGAAAACACATTTTACGGTTAACAAAGCAGAACACGTTCGACGTAACGCTTCGATTACCCGACAACGTAGCTAGTAATAAACATCTGAAATGATAGTATTTCCAAGTTCCACAGTACGTAATGAATGATACCTTTCATATTCCACCAGACGCAAATCAGGGACTCTTGTAAAAAGATCCCTGACATTTTTTGTTATTGTTCTTGCTACTAGTTTCTTATCTTCCGGTAACCGCTTCATTTTTCGTTTTCAGGTTGACAGGTAAAAGCCATTATTTATCATTTGTAACAATACGATACAAAAAAAGTTGTTATTCCTGGTTTAAAGCCGGCTGTAGATGCTGAAACGATGTGCTAAGTTCTGAGGCGAAATCTCGAGAGACCTAAATTCTCCCTTTCTAGGTTTTCCCAGGCTGTGAAATGCATCATAAAGAACATGCCGTTGGATAGAAGAAATGACGAACTAATTCTAGACACAAGTTCGTAGCATTCAACATTTGGTTCTGCCTTTGTCCTTTGACTAATAATTCAAAGCAGTGAAATAGGTCTTTATTTACCGAACAGGCGAATAAAATGGGTGATAAAGTAATTCGGTTGCAGTTTTGTACGATTCAACTTTGTTCTGCCTTGGTCGGCTGACTCTTAATTCATATCAGTGAATATATGTATATATATATATACATTTTGAATTGGACATAGTCCGAGAATTTATTACAGACATTTTTGATATGTTTAACGTTGTTTTTAT
This sequence comes from Acanthosepion esculentum, assembly GCA_964036315.1. Lineage (NCBI taxonomy): Eukaryota > Metazoa > Mollusca > Cephalopoda > Sepiida > Sepiidae > Acanthosepion > Acanthosepion esculentum. Next base: position 33,382,133 of record OZ038507.1, on the reverse strand, counting down.
AGATACAAGTATTTAAGTAAATGATATAATAAACAGTATTAAATAACATTTACTGGCCTGAATGTCCGAGAAATTTTCATAGAAAATTCTCCGACAGGAATCGAACCTGTATCCTATACGGAACCGTCATTTCGCGTGACGTGCCTTAACATTTCGGCCACAGAGAAGCGTCTGGTTAGCAAGGTCGATTTTACTATCTTTAAACTTAAATCTTCCATGAATCTCTTCTATTCATATCTGCTCTTAGTGTATCAAATGTAAACAAATGACATCATACATTTTGAATTGGACATAGTCCGACAATTTATTAAAGACATTTTTGATATGTTTAACGTTCTTTTTATAGATACAAGTAGTTAAGTAAATGCTCTGTTTTATAATAAACAGTATTAAATAACATTTACGGGCCTGAATGTCCGAGAAATTTTCATAGAACGAAAATTTTCTATGAAAATTTCTCGGACATTCAGGCCGGTAAATGTTATTTAATTCTGTTTATTATAAACAGAGCATTTACTTAACTACTTGTATCTATAAAAAGAACGTTAAACATATCAAAAATGTCTTTAACATATATATATATATATATATATATATATATATATATATATATATATATAATATTATTAGTAGTATTAGTAATCTTATAAATATAAGTAACTACACTCTTTTCAGAAAATCTTCGGTTTCTTGATTTGCAAATGATCAAATCAATATCGAAGGAAAAAAAGGTACAAAAAAAAGAAAGAGCCAAGAACCTGAACGCCTGTTGAAAACAATCGTTCAGCCTGCAGGTCCAAAGCCCAAAGAAAAAAAACCGATGCGAGTACGCAACTAACTAAATAAAGTGCTCAATACAGTAAGTAGAGCAGTATTTTAGCTAATAAATTCAACCTAGGTAACCGTGTCGAAAAAATGACCCTAAAAAATTGCTTCATAACTGTAAAAGATCACAAGAGTAATTCTTTAAGCAACCCTGAATGTCGACTAATAAACCCCACCAAAACAGAACTAGGTAAGATAAGCAAGGTTATCTTACAGGAAATATGTGAGTCTTTAAGGACTTTCCTTAATATAAACCAATGGCAGTCGTCCCATGATTGTATTAGGTGTTTCAAGAATTATAATAAGGACGTTAGATGTGCATTTATTAGGCATGCTATTAAAGAATACTACCCGTCAATTACAGAAAAAAACTCTTAATGAAGCCCTTCGATTAGCCAAAGAGTGTATACAGATTTCTGATGAGAAAATAGATCTGATTAGACACTGCCGGAAGACCTTATTATTCCATAATAATGAATTATGGATAAAAAAAAAGACTATATAAATAATTTTGACAATCACATGGGGGCTTACGATGGAGCAACGTGTACGAGTTAGTAGGATGCCTACTGCTTAATAATCTTAACGATCATATAGATTTTAATAACCATGGGTTATACCGTGATGACAGATTAATCATAGTGGATAGAAGTAATCCCAGAAAATGTGACACAATCCGGGAAAAGCTGCACTGGCTCTTCAAAAAATTCGGTTCAATCTTGAAAGTGAAACCAACCTTAAAGTCACCAATTACCTAGACATCACTTTAGATTTAAGAAATAGTACTGTTTCCCCGTATAAAAAAGATAATCAGGACCCCTAATATTTAACTATAAGATCTAACCACCCGGCGCATATCCTAAAACATATCTCTAAAAGCATCAGCGACAGACTATCTACCAATTCATCGAATAAAGACGTCTTCGATGCAAATAACTTTATTTATGAGCAAGCTCTAGCTACAAATGGTCATAAAGATAAGTTAGAATACATTGACATAAATGATAATAATGAAACCCAGAATAAACATTAGAATAGACATAGAAATATTTTGTGGTTCAATCCTCCGTTTAATTTACCTGTAAAAACTAAAATTGGTAAAATATTTTTCAACCTATTGGAAGAAAATTTCCCTAAGAAAAATAAGTTACATAAAATATTTAATAAAAACAGCGTTAAACTTAGTTACTGTTGTATGCCAAACGTAGCGAATCTAATTAACGGATATAATGAGAAAGGAACTAGAGATAATCCTCGCACTACTACTTCTAGATGTAATTGTAGAAACAAAAATGTCTGCCCTCGACAGGGAAAATGTCAACAGCAGTGCGTAGTTTACCAGGTTAAAATTTATAAGGACATAAATAACGACAATAATGATATAAATCCTAAAGTGTACATAGGAGCTACCCAAGACGTGTTTAAAAAAAAACATATTACAATCATACGAGTAGCTTCAACAACGAAAAAACAAAAACATAGTACTACACTATCTAGATATATATGGAAAATTAGACAGGAAAATAACAAAGACCCAATCCTGAAATGGGAAATATTAAAAAGATGTTCTAAATATAAAATAAGTAAAAAATTCTGTAAACTATGGATATTTATTGTATATAACATACAATTACGGCACAAGGCCAACATGGGGGAGGGGTTGAGGCTGGTGATCACTAACTATCTTATACCTAGCTAATCCGATTCACGATCCAATCAAACATTACAGTTTCCACATTCACCACAAGAACTCGTCCGTCACCAATCAATCCTCCATGCACCATAATACCACATCCTCACAAGGGGGTCCTACAAAACGCGCCCTATACCATAAAATTATAATGTTTATATATGTATACTTAAATATTTATGGATGAATAAAATGAAAGGGGAGGGAGATGGAGCCAATAACAAACTAAAATCTTAACACAAAACAAACTAAATATAACTGATGTTAGTAGGGCCAGTCCAACCCTCAAAACAGAGAGACCGCTGTATTCTGCCGAGGGGAAAAAACCAAGAAGCTCTCTCGCGAAGGGAGTGGGAAAGATATAGATGGACGTGCAAAATATAAAAGCTGACGCAGTCGAGATGAAAAAGGGGGCCAAAACAAAACTGGGGAAGTTGGAAATCTCGACTTGGATCATAACCAAAGGGATAGCCAGGAAAAGGCTAGGAACAACACTTACTCACATTAACGAGGTACACAAAAGCTTGTCTAATCTAACCAAGGAGTGGGCTCCACAGGAAACCACCCCGATGTAACGTAGGTTGACCTAGAAGAGAAAATCAAGGCTAGCCCCGTTCAAACAAGCAAAGCTCGCCTCTTTTACCCACCTTTCGCTGAAGACTGTCGAATGCAAACGTTTTCTATCAGTTCTAATCTTCATCTTGAGCTGATGCTCAAAGAATCGGATCCGATCCTGATGAGAAAGACGATTGCCTCGCAAGACTTCCTCCGTTCGCATCGTCTAAATCACCATTCGGGCCGTCAGAAACACCATCCGTTTCACCTCAGAACACGGGGGCGACATATTGTCACACGCATATGCGCGATCAATGAGCACAAGCTGCTCGAGACGAGCCGTCAAGTCGCCGACATGGTTCCATAAGGGGTGAACCCGGGGGGAAATGGTAGAAGGCGTGCGAAGTCGTTTCCTCCAAACCAAGGCCACACCGTTCACAGTCTGGCAAATCCGCCAAGCCCCATATGAGGACCTTGTCATTGAGAGGCAGACGATTCCGAATCAATCGCCAGGTAAGCGAAAACTCATAGTTACTGAGGTAGTCCGCCGCTGGCGCCCAAGACCAGAAAGAGCGAAGCTCCTCCTCCGACAAGTCGAGCTGCTCACGTAGAGGATCCTTGGCGATCCCTCCACTAATAGACGATAGAAGACCTTCCTAGGCCGTGAAAGGTCACTGGACCGAGGAACAGCCAACAAGGCCAACCGACACTCGCGAAGGAAATCCGATTGATCCCGGGGTTTACGATGTCGCTCAACCAGCGAGATGGGGGGACTGATAATAAGGGAAGGGAACGCGTCCCTCACAATCCCTTCCATAATCGAATCTCTTGTCAATGCGCGGCGTAGAAAAGCCAACCTCGAGGCGAGTGTGTGGCTCGACAAGTGTGGCATTCCCAGCCCCCCATGGCACGGACGTTGTGCACAGACTCGTCTGTTGACCCGATTCCCGCGTCTCCTCCATAAAATGGAGGTTAGCGAGTGCACTAGCGGCTTCCGATTGTCGTCACAGAGATGAAGTATGGACAATCGATAAAGAACAAAAGGGAAAAGGTATGTACCACACACCTCCGCCCTGCCCTTCACGGACAACCCCCGTTGTCGCCAAATCTGACCGGCAGCGTCGACCTTTGTTCGTACCAATTTTTCTCTAGCTGGAGGTCAGGTCCAAACCACACTCCAAGAATGCGGATAGGATCGTCCGTCCAATCGAAGCGGCCCGGAAGATCGACCCCCTTCCAGGCTTCTAACCACAAGCCGGACGATTTGTCGCGGTTTATCTTTGCCCCTGTCACCTTTTCATACTGATCAAGCGCCTTCAGTACCGCCTCAATGTCGCTGCGGGACGACACGAAAGCAGATACGTCACCGGAGTACGCAGAAACCCTGGCTCGAGCTCCTCCAGGAAAGGTGATTCCTCGTAGGGCCGGACTGCACGCCCTGTCCCTCAGCCGGCGAAGGAGAAGCTCCAACGCCAAAGCATAAAGTAGGGGCGACAGTGGACAACCGTGACGGACCGACCTAGACAGCGCAAAAGCGCCCGACAGCTTCCCGTTTACCTGTACCACAGCACTGGGGGAGCGATAGAGGAGGCTAATCCAGCGGCAGAAATCGGGTGAGAATCCGGCGGCCTGCAGGACAGCAGTAAGGTAGCGATGGCCAACCCTATCAAATGCCTTGGACTGATCTAAATTGATCAGCGCGGCCTCATCGTCGTCTTTTACACCCTCTATGATCGTGCGGATCAAATGAATGTTGCTCTGAATTGTTCGGCCCCTCACAGAACAAGTCTGCTCCGGGCCCAACAGAGACTCGCCAGCTGACTGCAAACGCTCCTGCAGGATCTTGGCCAAAATCTTTAACTCTGTGTTTAGCAGAGTTATGGGCCTGTAGTCATCTAGTTTTCCCCCAACACCCTTTCCCTTTTTCAACAGCGTTATCACACCCCTGGAAAACCGATCGGGGTGGGACGCCTGCCGGAACCAGTTGCTGAACACCACAGTCTCAATCGGGACAAAGGTGTGCGACAGACTCAAGTACAATTCATAGGGCAAACCATACAGACCGGGCGACTTGCCTCTGCCTTCCGTGATCTCTCCCTCGCAGATCGCCGCTTCAGTCGGCGAAAGCCGAGGAAAGTCAGCCAAATAGCTGCGAAACTCGTCCTCACGAAGACCAGGCTCCTTGGTAAACCAGTTCTCGAAATGCCGCCGAAACGCCTCGCACATGTCGTCAGTTGCCCGAAGAGTACGCCCCCTCCGGGGTTTCGACTTCAGGAATGTACCGATCGCCACATCGACGGACCTCTTCCTTGCGCAATTCTGTGCCCATGTTCACAGCTTGCTTAACCTAAGTCTAATTACCTGGCCCATATAGCGCTCGCTATTCGAACGCTCCACGGCCTCCCTAGCTAAGGCTATCTCTAGTGGATCCCTCTCCAGCCACCACCGGGGAAAGACTAAGCGTCTTCACCTTCTCAGCTCTATCTAGGTCGAGCCGTTTGCTGAAATCAGTGGTGAAAGACCTACTCCTACACTTAAGTTTATCCCACCACTTATTCCCGATAACCGCCCCCACTAGCTCCCGCTGCACTAAGCTAGTCAGCTCCTCCTGGAAGTCCCGCCTCTCCAGTAAAGACAGATTGAACTTCCAGTAACCAGCAATTCTAGGCCTATGATCTAACGCCACCCGGGCACAAACGAGTTTGTGATCCGAATAGCCTACCCAGTGGAACGTGGGACAATCTAACAGATCTATGTCGGCTCTTCTAGCTAACATTCTGTCAAGGTAGCTAACTACCTTGTCACAAAGCCAGCTAAGAGCCCACGTCCACACACACACACACCCAGGGCGATCGACCTGGTATCTATCAACGAGACCAAAATCGTTGATCAGATCAACCAAACTACGATCGCCTCTTCTCCTGCTTGCACCCCGCCACCGATCTAACTTGGGGCTTCCAGTCCCCAATTAGAACTAAGCGCGTTGAATCCACCACGAACGTCCCCAACTGCCAAAAAAACGAGACCCGCTCCTCTCGGTCGTTGAGCGCATAAACCGCAACGACTCGGAACGAATCACTTTTCACGGCAATTTCAGCTACGATCAACCGACCCTCGGCATCGGTAAGCACAAGGTCCACCTTCGCATCAAGAGTCCGCCTCGTCCTCTCCGTTGTTTTTCTGTTGTTGTTTTTTTTTTGTCTTTGGTTACGTGGTTTTGGTCTTTTGTTTATTGACTATAAGTATACCGTTTCCTTTTTTTTACCTCTTTAGCCAGCCTTCCCTGACGATATATATATATATATATATATATATATATATATATATATATATATATATATATATATATATATATATATATAAGATGAACTCGCTCGTCGTTTTCGACGTCTGAGTGTCTTTCAGTTCAGTTATGTAATATATTTATAATATATATATATATTTATAATATATATATAATAAATGTTTGTCATCCACAGACAGACTGTTTCGCTGTTTCACAGCTCATCAGTGTAGCTAGACGTCCGGTTGCCTCTAGCTAGGATCGAAACCCGACTGAATTGGCGTCAGTCTGAACCACTAAGCGGTCGGCTCACAGCAGGGATAAAGGTGAATTTTAGCGTATATATATACTATATATATATATAATATAATATATATATATAATGTAATATATATTTATTGTTATTATGCCACCGAATTATTTTGGCCAGTAAATACACAAAACGTGTATACAAGATTTTTTTTTTTTGAGCTGATAGTTAGAATAGCGAATTTCTTTCGGTATGGATTCCGGAATTAGTAAACCGGATGTAGCAAAAATACACCACTATATAGAAGAGGAGTGAGAAAAGCCCTGTTTTCATTGGCTGACGCTGACTGACATATGTCAATAAGAACGGTCGAAGTCCGTCTTTGCTAGTTTCTTATGATTACTGTTTTTTGCAATATCGCGGTGCGTAGCACGACGCTTTCAAGGAGGCGGCCTGACTCGTCTAGAATCAGGTCGGGGTTGCTGTTGGAGCCGATATGATGCAAAACCCGAAATCGGCGATGAGAACAGTGATTCACTGAAGACCACCCTTGATGCATCTAACTAAATATAATACATATATATTAGCTCGGATTGAGGAATCGGGAGTACCTGGGGAAAGATATTAATTTTCTTCTTCCTCCAGCTATGAGTAAATAGCAGGACAGAATGGTGTCTATAGCTTTGGATGACAACTGGTCTAGGAGAAGGACAACTCTGAATTTAAAAAAAAAGGTCATTTGGGGACCTTGTGGCACGGGGTGCACCAAGTCTCTGTATTCGGCCCTTGAAAAAGTGTGGCTGGTGCTGCACAAAGCCTTCACCAATATAATCAAATCATATGTGCTGGTGTCTGGCTGACGCTTCCTTTCAACTGAGCTGCTTGACCCTATTCACCAATTGGATAAAAAAGCTTTTTTATAGGATAGAATCCAGGTAGAACTCAATGTCTAGAACAAAGGAAGAATATAATATAAAAGGCTCAAACACTAATATTCAATGGTTATAATTTATTACATTGTAATCGTAATCACGATCCAATTCATCAGATCAACAAACTCGAAAAGAAACTTTCTTGTTGAATTTGTAGGTCTGATGAATTGGATCGTGATTACGATTCCAATGTAATCAATTATATCCCTGGAATATTAGTGTTTCAGCCATTTTTCTTATATATATATATATATATATATATATATATATATATATATATATATATAGTTGGATTGATGTGAGCTTGTGACCCTGGGTTTCACGCTTTTGTGATCGTCAGCTGCAATCAATGCAATTAAATATGTTAGCTCTAACACTGATATTGAGCACTTTCCAATAAGTACTGCGCATATATAATATATAAATAATATATATAATAAATTGCATATATATATGTATATTTATATACATACGCATTTCACACACACACACACACACACACACATATATATATATATATATATATATATATATATATATATATATATATATGTAAATTATATTAAGAAACAGACAACTTTATGAAAAAGGAGATCTATTGATTAGGACCAAAATCCCGGTCCCAAGGAAATAAATTATAACTCCATTAACCCTTAAAGTTGTCTGTTTCTTAATATAATTAATATTTCCTCCGTTTTTACTTTGACCTCTCTGGATTACATCCTCCTAGGAATTATCCATACGGATTATCAGATAATTTGATTAACTAGATAATTAGATATATTGCCTCATTATCCCAATAAGTTGAGATCTCACTGGAATACTTCGTTCCGGATTACTTTAAGAGTCCACATTGCATCAAAATAATTGGTAAAATTGACTCCAGAATAAACACTCAAAGTCATCCCCTATCTTTCATTACAATCGTTCACCTGTTTTCCTTAACAGAAAAAATAATTGATCTCATAAAATGAGTGTGAGGTATTGTTATGGTCCAGGTTAGGACCAAGGAAGAACAACACGAACACAAGAGTAGAAATAACGAAGATAAATTACACAGAATAATAATACAAGATGTGGAAGGTGTTAGTATGACTGTCAGTCTGGTTTGGAGTGAACTACTATTGGATCGACTTGATTCGTCTCTCTCTCTCTCTCACTCTCTCTCTCTCTCTCTTTCTCTCTTGAGAGGCGTAGTATACATAGTGTTAGGAAGAGTTCATTCTGTAGTTATAGGTATGGACCCATAACACCCCCTCCCAAAGCTTTTACCACGTAGGGGTCTTTAATACTTTTTCCTCTTCGGATTAATCATCAAAGGCTCTGTAAATTTTCTTTTTCTGCTTGATTTCTGCGGTTCTGAAATTGCTTGAGGCCTTTGCATATTGAATGTGTCAAATATTGTGTCCATTACTTCCTCCTCTTCCTGAGGTAGACCGTTAGAATCCTCTAACAGCCTCTTTCTGACCTGATTTAAGTGCCTTTTATGCGAGAACTTCGAACGCTGAATTATGTAAATCACGTTCCCGATTCGTTTCTCTATTGTACCTGGCTCCCAATAGAATGTGTTGTTTTTGAACATTTAAAAAAAAAAACTTTTTGTTTTTACATTGAGCTCTCTGGATTACATCTTCCTTGGAATTATCCATATGGATTACGAAATAACTTCATTATCTATCTATCTATCTATCTATCTATATATATATATATATATATATATATATATATATATATATATATATATATATATGCGTTTAAAGAAACGAATATAAATACATATAGAGTTTAATAAATAAAAAGAACAGCCATTCAAATTCGAGTATCCACAAAAAATAAGTAATAAAAATATGTCGTATTAATAAATCAAAAATCCATTCCTTTCTTTAGAAATTGCTTTGTTGCCATTAAAATACTACAATGAATAATTAAGTGTCCAAGAACAACGTGTTTAAAGTCACTAAAATTACCAAGGATATATTTTATAACAAAATTACCAACAACATATTTTATAGTAGAATGACCAACAGTGCATTTTATAGCTACATGACCAACAATACATTTTATAGTACAATTACCAAGAATGCATTTTATAACAAAATGACGAACAATATATTTTATAGTAAAATAACCAAGAATACTATTTTTAACAAAATGATCAACAATACATTTTATAGAATTACCAAAAATAAGTTTTATAGTAAAATGAGAAAAAATCCTTGTAGTAGAATTAGCAAGAATACATTTTATCGTAAAATGACCAACAACACATTTTTTAGTAGAATTACCAAGAATACAATTTATAATAAAATGACAAACAATACAATTTATCTGTACAGTTGCGGCCAAAATGTTCAGAACGGCATTGTTTTCGTCAGAAAAGTAGGTATGAATTTTTATCAAAGTTGTTTTATATTCTATAATTTTCACAGACATTAAATACGATATTAATTGTTATTGTCTCATATTTTGGTGTAATTTGAGAGGAAAATACAAAAGTTATGGATGATTTAGTGATTTACTGCAAAACCCATGGCGGCCAAAATAATCAGAACGGTTAAAAAAATAACAAAACAATAAAAAATGACAGAGAATACTGGAATTATTTAATATTTAGTGTGAAGCCCTATATCTTCATTCATACTTTGACATCTTCGACTGCATGAGGAAATTAAATTTTCAATTTCTTGCTGGGTGATCTTATTCCATTCTTCCTGAAGGGCATTCCATAATTGCTCGGTTGTTTTAGGATTTCTGGCTTTCGAACGTTCTCCTAGAATATACCACACATTTTCAATAGGATTGAGATCTGGGCTTTGAGCAGGCCAATCCAAAGCAATAACCTTTTCAGCCTTGAGGAAGTCCATGACCACTTTAGCCTTGTGACATGGGGCATTGTCCTGCATGAATATGGGTGGTCGCTTAGTTGGATTTCTCAGCACAGGCAAGACATGATCTTTTACAAGTTGTTTATAAACTCCTGCATTTACCTTTCCATTTAATCACACCAAAGGGCCCAAACCATCTCCAGATATCATCCCTCAAACCATGACACTTCCTCCACCGAATTTAACACTAGTCTTAAAGCATTTAGGTAACAATTTTTAACCTACTTTTCGATGAACGTACCTTTTCCCATCTGAGCCGAATAACATAAACTTAGATTCATCACTGGAATGCACCGTTTGCCATTTTTCTTGAGACCACAACACATGTTCGGTTGCAAAGGTAAGACGACACTTTTTATTCATGGAGGTTATCAGTGGCTTCACTGCAGGTGCTCTTGCTTGTAGGTCATGTTCAACTAAACGACGAGACAGTTTTTCGAGATAAAGTTTTCTTCAGTACAATGCTCATTTCCCGAGAAACAGCAGCAGCCGTTTTAAATCTGTCCTTTTTAACCAACTTTACCATAGCACAATCTTCTCTCTTAGTCGTTTTTCTTGGCCTACCTGTAGACTTTCTTGCTTCACGCGAACCACAATCATCGTAGACCTTAAGAATACTGTGAACAACACTTTTTGACGTGTTAACAATCTTTGCAATAGACCCAATACTTACATTATACTTCTTTCGAAGCTTAATAATCTGCTGACGAATTGGTAACGGAGAAATGGCATTATATTAACAAAGTACACTGAAGATATTCTTACTAATGTTTAGTAAACGAACCGTCACGTAAACAAATTTAAAAAATTAGAGTTCGCCGGTTAAATATACTAAAACACGAAGTAAAAGAAACCGTTCTGATCATTTTGGCCGCCATGGGTTTTGCAGTAAATCACTAAATCATCCATAACTTTTGTATTATCCTCTCATATTACACCAAAATCTCAATTTTTTTAAAATGAATTACCCTTTAATAATCATTATTAATGATAAAATATTTAGATGTTTGATAATTGAATACTAAAGTCATTACCTAATATTTTTTAGAGAAGTTTTTTTAGGGAATTCTAAGGCCACACCTATATATATATATATGTAAGTATGCGGAAACATTTAAAAAGATATATGTAGGTATTAATACATGAAATTGCCCATGTATATGGGTACATATGTTCCTGTATGAGTGACTGCAGATGTAAAAGAACGTATATATATGAAATTTACATGGATGTGTTTACAATATATGATAGAGCAAGATCTCTAATATTACATTCAAATATCACTCCATATTAACTTAAAACTAAATTTTAAGTAAGATAAATTACCAATCTAAAATAGTCGCTAATTGAACTCATGAATAAAATTCAAACTGATAGAGATATCACCTTAATAATCAATCACAACTAGAAGCAAACTTATATTTGAAAATAAAATATTTTAGTGTTTTAATGTAAATTCTATGAATATTTCTCTAATCAACTATTTCATATTAAATCCCAAAAAATTTTGTAATAAAGTTTTAAAAAAACTTTAACTAACATATAATTAAATTCCTTAGACTGTTTAAACATTCAAACTTATATAAAAAATTATAATATTTATGAACTCTCAAAGTAAAGCAAAAAACAGCGTCCATTCCAAAGAAAGTTAATGACACTTTATCACAACTTCTCTCTCTCTCTTTCTCTTTATGCCTTTTTGTCCTATCCCCCTCCCATATCAATATATAACTTCCGTTAACAGATTTAATGTGTCAATGTATGGATTTCCTCTAAAAATTTAAATTTGAAACAATAGAAATGTTACATCTAACTCAATCGTGTCTCTCTACCCCCTTCACTCCCTCACTTCGTTAATTTACTTATTACTGCCCGTCAGAAATGTGTAAATTTCTTTTCATTTTTCGTTTCAGCCTTTAGAAATAAAATCTGATGATCCGCTATCCTTTAAAAGGGCTGTGGTGAAATAATTTATTACATGGGACCTTAAAGTGGTCTGTTGTTTTTTTAAATTACTAGCTCTGATTTACATTGAGCTCTCTGGATTTTATCCTCCTTGAGTCTACCCATACGGATTACGTAGTTTTTCGTAAACTAAATATATATATATATATATATATATATATATATATAGCCGCCATATATATATATATATATATATATATATATATATATATAGCCGCCATATATATATATATATATAGCCAACATATATATATATATATATAGCCAACATATATATATATATATATATATATATATATATATATAGCCGCCATATATATATATATATATAGCCAACATATATATATATATATATATATATATATATATATATATATATATATATATATATATATATATATATATATATATATATATGTTCTGGTTGTTATATGAATGTTTTACACATAGGTGTCTTTAAATATATATTTTTTTCATTTGTTAATATGTAATAATAAACACTAGAGTAATAGATAGCGGCTCGGGTTCGAATTCCAGTCGAATCCATTACATTCACTTATGTGTTAATACCCTTGGGAAAGGCATGAATCCTCTTCTTCCCCACCCCTAGCTATGGGTAAATAGAA
>OZ038507.1:33334122-33366622 GCA_964036315.1 Acanthosepion esculentum | reverse complement strand
AGATTTTTAAGTGACAGATTAAAACGATTCATAGGCTGATAAAAAAGAAAAAAACAAAGAAAGAAAGAAAAATGAAATATGCAGAACAATCGAGATATTGGTTAACAAGGAAAAACGCTTGCTGCAAGAATTACGCCAATTTAATTCTAAAAAAAAATTCTTTAAAGTACGAACGCTGTTACTTTCTAAAGTTCTGAGGCAAAGTATTGGAAAATTTACACAAATCCTTCTGAGTACTGCGCTTCTACAACTATGGCGTTCTCATGCCTGCTTGGATTTCAAATAGGTTTTATTTAAAATTTAACAATTTTGTTAAAAACTGCTTTCTCGGGTGAGTATCTTAATTTTTATGTTTTTACCCTCCTTCCTTCAACCGGTACTTTCTCATGCCTGCGCTGCACAGTTTGCATTTCATTGTCAAGCTAGTTTTTTTTTACAGCGAGGATCACCCTGCACAAGGCTCGAGAGAATTAGAGAGTAAGAGGCAGTTTATGAGGATATGTGGGGAAGATTACGGTTAACCCTAGACTCGAACAGGTTAAGATTGTAGTGATCGGGGAAGCATCCCCTTGGGAGTCGGTTCCACAAGGTAAGAGGTAAGAAGCAGTTTATGAAGATATGTCTGGAAGATAACGGTTAACCCTAGACTTGAACAGGTTAAGATTGTAGTGATAGGAGAAGCATCCTCTTGGGAGTCAGTCCCACAAAGTAAGAGGTAAGAAGGACAGTTTATGAGGATATGTGGGGAAGATAACGGTTAATCCCAGACTTGAACAGGTTAAGATTATAGTTATCGGGAAAGCACCCTATTGAGAGTCGGTTTCGCAGTGCAGCGGTTCGCTGGGAGAAGCTGCTCGTGTAGAACTTACTTCTCAACGACGGAATAGGAAGGGTATAAATGTTTTTCGCTACAATGTGTGTAGGACTGTGGCTCTTAACCGTGGAGATGAGGACTGGTGATACTAAGGAATGTAGTTAGTCTGAGAATCGCGAAAGTCTTACGACGTTTCGTCTGTGAGAAAGGGTTTGTTGGGTGGAAAATAATTTGTCACCCATAAGGATGTGGTGACGCTTTTTGACTCTGTCGAGACTGGAAAGTGAAGACTGGCCAGTTCCTGTCGATCTATAGCAATAGTACTCCATTTTAGCTCTGATCTGTCTCTTATAAACGTAGAGGATAGCATGAGGAGTCACGCACTTACTGGAGGGGTACAGGGAACCGAGTATTTTCCCGGCACCTTTGGCGATAATGTACGAATTCCACTTGAGCTCTCGCTTGAGTTTAAGGACCAGTAGACACCCAAGGTACGGTACCACCCTGAGGAAACATCATTCATCATTGGTGCTAGTCATACGCTTACATATTGTCTACCGGTTCCCGTATGATCACCGAAGTTAAGCAACGTCGAGTCTGATCATTAACTAGATGGTTGACAAACTGGGGATAACAGGTGCTGTAAGCTTGGGTGTATGGCTGGTATAAACGTCTTACGGCGATATCACTTGGAAAAACCGGATCTCGTGCGATAATCAAAGTTAAGCAACGTCGAGCCTGGTCATTACCTAGATGGGTGACAACTTGGAAATACCAGTTTCTCTAAGTTTTAATATGCGTCTGGTACAAACGTCTTACGGCCATATCACTTCGAAACACCGGTTCCCGTAAGATCATCGAAGTTAAGCAATGTCGAGCCTGGTCAGTAACTAGCGGGATGAACAGGTCATATGCTTATATATTGTCTACCGGTCCCCGTATGATCACCGAAGTTAAGCAACGTCGATCCTGGTCATTAACTAGATGGTTGACAGACTGGGGATAACAGGTGCTCTAAGCTTGGGTATGCGACTGTGATAAACGACTTACGGTCATATCACTTTGAAACACCGATTCCCATACGATCATCGAAGTTAAGCAACGTTGTGCCTGGTCAGTATCTAGATGGGTGGCCGCTTGGAAATATCTGGTGGTGTAAGCTTGGGTGTGCTGTTTGTGTTACGGATAATGTCTCGGAATTTTTAATCGGAGATCTGATTTTCCAATTTCAGTTGTGTTCGTTATATTCACATACGCGCAAATACCCTTGAGAAAAGTATGAATCCTCCTCCTCTAACCCCCAGCTATGGGTTAATTAATAAGACTTGTATAAGTAAATTCTTCTCTTAGAATCTGAATATATTTTATGGCTTTAAATGGCCTGAATAGGGTTAATAAGCCGTCAAAATATGAATCCGTCAATCATGTTGACTGCCCAGCACCCACGAAATGTTCGAGCAAGGCTGTATCTTGGTTGATGTGATATGTAACAGTTATAACTTCCTACTAGCGGTTAGAATAGTATATACTCGCCGTGACGTCACGAGAATTCTCTCCAACTGACTCTACGGTCTGGCATTTACACAGTCTCCCCACTGAGAGGAATTGTGGTACAAGGTCGTGTTTAGTGTGGGAAACCCGAGCGCGTAAACTCAGGGCAACGGTAAAAATTTAACCAGCCCCCGCAACCGCGGGATCGGGCACTTTCCATTGTCGATTTTTCTCAGCTGAGTCTCCGTCCGTAGACCGAGCCCCAACTGAGTCGCATTCTGCCCGAAGACAGAGAGCTTGACAATCGCGAGCCAGAGAGTAGACTTCTTGACTCTAATGGATTTCTCCTGATTCTTGAGTTAAGGCGTTCTGCCTAGTTCATTTGTGTTACCGGGTGTATGTTACTTAATCCACAACATCTGACTGAGTCATTCTATGCCCGAAGATAGTGGTCGTCTTGTCGCCAGCCTGGAACAGACTGCGATAAACTGGTATTTACCAGTGGCCAAACTACGGACTAGATGCGACACAGGTACAAGTTTGCTGTGGGGAACCCGAACGTTTCCACCCGTGTCAGTGGTCAAAATTTACCCAGCCCCCGCCAAGGCGGTCTCAGATAAAGAACTGGTATGTTTTTCTCAGCCGAGTCTCTATCCGAATACAGAGTCATCTTCCACCCGAAGACGGAGGTCTTGTCTTGATTTGTATTGTCGCCAGCCTGATACAGACTGCGACAAACTTCTTTGATTCACTTTGAGTTCTTTATTTAAGGCGTCCTGCCTAGTTCATTTGTATTACTGGGGAGGGGGTGTTACTTACTCGACGACAGTGGCCTTACATCGATGTTACTGTAACGTAGCAATCGGATACTTTCCTGACCCCAAACTGACCGCCCATCACTAACGTTGTCACAACGTAATTTTTGAAATGCTCTTGATTAAAAAATTTTTATCGTGTTCTGTTTTTTAAGTCATTTCACCCCAAGTAAGGCAAAAAAGCCACTAAGGGGAGTGAACAATAAAAGAACAGAAATTAAGAATAAAAACAAAACAGTTTACGTAGCATTTAAATTTTCAAAGTCGGTTCCAAATCAAGAAGCCTGAACAGATTTACACAAGCGAGAAGTTCAAGAAAAGAAACAGCATATAACTGACAGTAGTAGGTAGCCATTTTAACTGTAAAATGATGAGGTCTTAGCACCTATCTACTACTGCGCTTAAATTCATCAAGAGAATTGATCTGAACAATAACACGAGATTATGGAAAATGCACAAAGAATCTAGGTTATAGCGGCTGGAAAAGGACAGAAGCCGAGATGCCAGGCCAGGACCTATAACGTTGCAGAGTCTTTGGATTTTATCTAGGATCTCTAAATATATAGCAGGAGCAATATTCTAAGCATGGACGAATGATAAACTTGTAAAAATGTAAACCAGATTCTGTCAAGAAAAAATGTATTTCACGACACAGAGCGCCAAGTATCTTAACAGCAGACCTAGCAACTGATTCGATAAATCTTTCCACTTCATGAGAACGGAAAACGTTAGCCCGGGAAGGCGCAATGACTCTTTTTCTTTGGGGTTATTAACATCCCTGCTGATGAAAGACAAAAATGCTGCTGTCAGATGATTAAAAGAAAACAATTTTTTTTTTTTTTTTTTTTTTTTTTTTTAATCATATCGCCCCAAGCAAGGCCAGAGGCCACTATCGCGCAAGGGGTTAAAGAAGGGTTGGAGGAAGAGCAGATAGGAGTGGCAATGGAGGGGATGAGGAAGAAGAGAAAGACAGTGGGTCGATCAAGGCAAGGGGGCCACAAAAGATCCGGAGCGAGAGCAGATAGGAATGAGAAATGAAAGGATGTGGAGAAGGGAAGTGTATAGATCAAGGCAACTGGAGATGTCGATTGACGCTACACTTAAACCGTTGGAGATTGTATTTGTCAGGGAAACAGTAGTAGGGAAGGGAGTTCCATAGGCGGGATGTGCGAGACATGAAGCTATTGGAGTAGAAGAGACGTCTACACCTAACAGTTTCCACGGTGTAGGGGTGGGAGCGGGATGCCAGCCTGGTGGGGCGTTTAAATTCACGAGGCCTGGGGACAAGCGAACGCAACTCCTCAGAGCAATTACCGTGGAAGTATTTGTAAAAAAGGCAGAGCGACTGCAGACGAGATGACAGATCAGGGCCAATCACATTGCCTATCCGTCTCTGGATCTTATCAAGAACCCCGAGGCAAAGAGCAGGGGCTCCAGACCATATATGGCAGCAATACTCCATGCATGGGCGAATGGTCGATTTATAGACTTGAAGGATCGATTCAGGGGAGAAAAATTTCCTGGCTCGGCACAGAGAACCAACTTTCTTTGAGGTGGCTGATGCAACTGACTCGATGTATTTATTCCATCTCAGATCAGCAGACAGCGTGAGACCGAGCAGCCGTAGGGAGGGGCTCTCGAGAAGATGGTCATCAGACATTCTAATGGGATGCAGGGATGGAACCTTGTGGTGGTTGATGGAGAGCAGTTTTGTTTTAGACGCGTTAAAGTTAACCATCCATTTCTCACCCCAGATCACAACTGATTGGAAGTCCTTTTCAATTTGGGCTGCCAGGTTAGCTTTTTCCGCCTCAGTAGATTTGCGTTTGAGGCAGGAGTAAATAGTGGTGTCGTCAGCGTAGATGCCGACTTGGGAGTCAATGGCGTCAGGAAGGTCATTTATAAATATGAGGAACAGAGTAGGGCCTAGGATGGAGCCTTGAGGTTTTGTAGACATTAAAAGTAACAAGCCATTCCTTTCCCCCAGTTAACAACAGGAAGTAGATTTTTTTTAGATCAGTTGCCAATTTGACCTTGTCAGACATACCGATGAGATTCCTTAATCTAAATTTTGAATGCCCTCTTCTGATTGGTTCCTTGAATTCATTATCCATTTTAATGCAACCGCCGCTTCTACTCTAACAGATTCTTCTCTCAATATTGCAAAATGCTTGCGCATTATGAAAATATTTAGGATAGTTAACTGTTGACCATCGCCGTGAAGATATTAATATTTTTTATGATCATGGAAGTATCCACTCGGGCGTCCGTTGCAGTTCTGGTGAAGAAAAGCATGTCTGACTGGAACTTGCTCTTCACTAATGGAATATGAATGAAATAGGCGTGTTCTGTCTGGGAAGGTCTGGGCTGCTGTAAACAAGGAATATAGTTCGTCCGAACATCTGCAATCCAAATTGCAATAGAATCTAAAAGTTTCCGTCTGAGGGGAAAAGATGATGAAGCATGGAAAACAATTGATCACCCACAAAGCTGCTAGCGAGCTAGCTAGATATATATGATCCGACTAAGATAGATAGATAGATAGATAGATAGATAGATAGATAGATAGATAAGAAGAGAGTGAGATAGTTAGATAGATAGATAGATAGATAGATAGATAGATAAGAAGAGAGATAGATAGATAGATAGATAGATAGATAGATAGATAAGAAGAGAGTGATATAGATAGATAGACAGATAGATAGATAGATAGATAGATAGATAGATAAGAAGAGAGTGAGATAGATAGATAAGAAGAGAGTGAGATAGATAGATAAGAAGAGAGTGAGATAGATAGATAGATATATAGATAGATAGATAAGAAGAGAGTGATATAGATAGATAGATAGATAGATAGATAGATCAGAAGAGAGTGAGATAGATAGATAAGAAGAGAGTGAGATAGATAGATAGATAGATAGATAGATAGATAAGAAGAGAGTGAGATAGATAGATAGATAGATAGATAGATAAGAAGAGAGTGAGATAGATAGATAGATAGATAGATAGATAGATAAGAAGAGAGTGAGATAGATAGATAGATAGATAGATAGATAGATAGATAGATAGATAGATAAATTCGAGTCAATTTCGATTAAAGTCATATCTTAATTTATTTTCAAAAGGACTTTCATTCTTTATCGCTGATGTCGCAATGCTGAGAGCCTTTTCCAGATAGATAGATAGATAGATAGATAGATAGATAGATAGATAGATAGATAGATAGATGCCTTGCTGTCGGGTCCGACTGAAATACATAAGAAGAAACCAATGGTGGCAAACAGAATCGCTGCCTGCTTTTAACTGCTCTATAACTCTTGGTCCGTTTAAAGCGAGCCCACATTTATTTAATACGTTTTTCTTTTGGACCTTGACTCCCTCCCACCTTAGGTTGTTAGGTTTACATTCTCGGTATTAACATATAGATTTTGTGACTGTAACAACATTCTCAGCTAGGGGAATCAAGAATCAATTGGCTCTTTCGGAATTAACAACTCTAAATCTAAATAAATAAATAAAAGGAAATTACGAAAAAAACAAACTCCAATACGAAGCCAGCAAAAAAAAAGTGGGAGGGGGCATAAAGAAACACAATCGTCTATATAAATAAAGTAGTAACCTCTGTTTATTTGTTACCGAACTCCTCCTAGGGGTTTTGGAGAGAGACTCCTCTCCATAACGGTATACATTCTAAAAATACATTACCCAAGATACTTGGAGAAGTATATTTCATTTTGACCAAAAGTGGTTCCCGGGGGCACCCATAACAGATTTTTTTTTCTCTTTGATTAAAATTAAATTTCAATTTGAACAAAAGGATGACTCCTAGAGAACTTGGATAAATATATTTTATTTTGATCAAGCAGAGTCCCCGGGGAGCAGAAACTTCCCATTTGATTTAAATTAAATTTAAATTTGAACAAAGGAATGACTCCTATCCAAAATATAGAAGGAGAAAGCCAGAAGATTGAGGTCACATCGGCAAGATCAACATGAGACAATATGGACATCAAGTTGAGCAAGAAATTACCAATCAGTGGTTAGCGCCTTACACTACATATTTGTTGCGACAGTTCAACTATCATATGAGTGTTGAAATCTGCTCAGCAATTCATTCAATCAAGTATTGCATCAAATACATATCAAAAGGGCCAGACCAAGCTGCTTTTGAACAAAATTTTGTTCCTTTGATTTAAATTAAATTTAAATTTGAACAAGGGAATAATTCTTATCCAAAATATAGGAGTTGAAAGCCAGAAGATGGAGGTTACATCGGCAAGATTATTGAGTAATATTGAAATGAATAATTTTTCGCCACAAATTTTAACAATGAGTTAATATCAATCATCACTTTCTTACAAAAAATGTTTGATACGCAGCAAAGCGCGGGTTATTCGGCAACTAACTTAATAAAAATAGACAATGCAGACAGAATTAAGAAAGTCGAAACGGATTTCGAGACAAAGACAGAGCCGTAATAATGCCAAAAACCAGGAATCCTTGTTGGAATTTCTTGGATTAAAAAGGGTAAAAGCGATACAAAATTTACCCATTTTGATATTAAGCAATCCGCAAATAAAGGGAAAAAATATTCTTCTCCATTCAAGAAGTGGGTGATCACGGCTCTCCACAACTGCCTGTCCATTGTCGCCGCCATTGAAGTCTTTTTTGCTATCTCTCTTAATCCTTGTTCTGCCAAACATTTACCCCCAAGCTCGATAGGTGGGTTATGTGTTGCTTTCTTCTGTCGCTCTTATTTTTAATATGACCTGCGAGTCTCAAAGTTTCCTAGCCTTCTTTCGTCTAGAATTTTTAATTGTCTCCTTCTGATGCTGGGTAAGATTATAATGCTGATGTTCCCAGGTTCCATCCTGACCCGGGGTGGTAAAACCTGTTAGGGCCCCAGCTATAAGTAAATAGTTAAACACCAAAAAAATAAACAAAGCTGGGTTCAAAACACTATGAATGTGTAAAAATAGGTTTTAATACCAGAAATAATTTGTCAAAATTATTACCAGCAATACATTATTACCAGCAATACATTTTTGAAAAAAATATTACCAGCGATACATTTTTGGAGGAAAATTATTACCAGATAGATTTTTAAAGAAAAAAATACATTTTTGAAGGACCATGTTTCCAGCAATAAAAATTGTCGGCATTCAATAACCCATCGAGGTTGATATGCCGTAAAACAAACCAAACCAAACCAAATCAAACCAAACCAAACCTTCCGATGTTGCGTTTGAGTGTACTATTCGTTTCCATTTTCTCTAAAAATTTGTCATTGCTTACATGTTCAGTCCATGATATTCAGACCATCCTCCCGTACAACAAAATGTCTGCTGCTACAGGTTCTTTTTCATCTGTGAAGAGATTGTTCAGCATCCACTGCTATATAAAACAGCAATGGTAATTTTAAAGAAATAATATTGAATTCGCCAATTTACTCTATGGAAATTAAAAACCTCACTTTAACTATCATTTTGGCTAATGCCGACAATAAGACCAATTAGGGCCGAAACTACGATTTCGGTGAAAATTCTAATTCCGGTCGAAAATTGCGTTCTTCAATTCACAAACTCCGTAGAACTTCAATTGAGTTGAATTCTTCAAATTACAAAATCTGCGGGACTTCTAAACTTCACGTTACCAAAACCGCTCACATTTTGAAGAATAAAATAAACTGATTTCCCCAATTCACAAAATTCTGAAGATATTTGAAGCTGAATTTAAAACATTTTTTTTTAATTCACAAAGTTTTTGTGTTACTTTAAACTCAATATGATTTAAAAACTTTTAAAATCACTAATTTTTCTCAGTTATTTTAAAATTTGAATCTTTAACTGTTTCCTTCTCATCGGAACACAAATCCCAATACTGGATGTTCAAGCATCAAATGAAAGAAGATATATGTTTAAACCGAAATATATTTTTTTATATCATAAATGTTTATGGGGATATATGTATTAGTATATGGGTGTATCTTCCACACAGAGTTTACTGACTATCTGTGTTAGGAAGAATAGCGCGTTCTAGCCTTCTAGTGGCTCACCGATACTAATATTAGCATTAGTGTAGCCATTGCTACACTAACACTGAATGCGAATATAAGAAAACGAAATACTCGAGCGTAACAAATAAAAAACATTTAATAAGGCAAACAACCTTCGTATATGTGTTTATAAGATTTATATATGTCCCAAAACAAATAATTGTTCATATTGTCCCAAAGGAACGAGGAGGTTAAGCAGAATTGGAACGAAGAAATGACCTACCAATTTTTATGGCCTTTGGTTGTCCTCGGAAACATGAATAATTTTCGGTTTCGTTGGGCCGTACCCTGTCGACCAGTTTCCACGTGTGTGTGTATGCCCCTGCGGTCAGAGAGGTAAAGAGGTCGTTCCTTCCAGAACGGAAGTAACGACAAAAAAGGCAGAAGAGTTCTACTCACTAAAACGAGGCCACAACTCTCATGAGTTAAAGCAAAGGGAAGACAACTGTGGTCTCCCTACATATGTATACAATTGTCCTTTGTCGCCGCCATTAAAGTTTGTCTATCTCTCCTAATCCCCGTCCTGCCAACCATTTACCCAGGCTCGTTAGGTGGGTTATGCGTTGCTTTCATCTGTCGCTCTTGTTTTCAATATGTCCTGCGAGTCTCAAAGTTTCTAAGCCTTCTTTCCTCTACATTTTTAATTGTCTCCTTCTGATGTTACGCATGAGTGTACTATCCGCTTCCATTTTCTCGAAAAATTCAACATTGCTCACATGTTCAGTCCATGGTATTCTGACCATCCTTCAGTGCAAAAAGATGACTGTTGCTTCAAGTCCCTTTTCCATCTGTGAAGAGATTGTCTAGCATCGGCTACTATCTAGTGTGGCGATATTACAGATGAAAGAAGATTTTCAATCCTGGGATAACCCTGATTCCAAAAAGGCATAATATGTCTACGTAGGGCAAGTGTGGCCCGAATTAGAGGGTTTTAGACACACGGACAGACAGACAGAATTTGCCGTTTATTTATTTAGAATGTAAGCATTGTACATGAACTTTAAATAAATGCTGACGGTAGACAAATCATTTTTCTGAGATCAGGTGTTATTATTATCTACATGCGAACTATTGTCCTCATCTTTGTTGTTGCTGTCACAAAGTTTCGATCTTCGTCTCCTACGGCCTATATCTGTTGCTTACCGATTTGTGTAATCTTCAGGTAGTATTTCAAACTGAATCCTTTATTACACCCCCACGGGTAGATTTTTCTCGTCCCGCTAACCATGTCGAGGGTTATCTTGTCTGGTTCTTATTTAATGGAGAACTCTCCAATCGATTTTCTATGTATGAAGTTCCGGTAGCTCAGTTGTTAGAATCAGTCAGATTACCTGCACAGATGATTTGATTATAGCAGAACCGAACACACGTTTTGGAAGAGCTAAATACAGAGAAATGGTGCACAGCATGCCACAACTTTTCGAAATGACCCTTTTGTCTTGGAATTCAGAGCTGTCATTCTCACAGGCCAGGTGCCACGCAAGTCTATAGAATCCAGCCTGTCCTGTGTTACGATTTTTGTGTACCATTATATACTAGTGAGCAAACTCAAATCACTGGGCTCACTTTATAGTTCCTGAAAAGAAGGTTAACCAATCAGGAGACGTGAAATATTCAATCCGTCATGTATAAAAGCGGCCATTTTGATTACTCTCTCCGAATAACCAGTGCCAACCGGTTCACCGCAGTTTACTGTTTTTTCGTTTGAATACGGTGTGAGACAACTTTGAAGAATAACTCAGTGATAAGTGTTTATTTTGTTACTTTTTCAGTTTCCAACATTGTTTTTGAAGTTTCTTGGTTTTGACTTTTTCGTTTTAGTATATATTGGAATATTTTACATTTACCTTTCATTTGCCTTTTTGTTGTATTTATTACCCTCCCCCTATTTTGATTTGCATTTGCTCTTTGGTTGAATTGTTTATTGCCTTGGTTGTCCCGTTCTTGTTCTATTTTATTTTGTTTGAAATGATATAAAGTATTATTTATAAAAGGAGCAAGTAAAAATAACTTACGTCGACCGTGGCTGTGTTTTAGTCTACGCCATGGTCGACACAAACAATAAAAAAGTGCCTGATACACCGGTGGTAAAGCCGGTGTCGCCAGCAAAATCGGCCTGGTCTCAAGATAGGCCGCTAAAGAAAGATGGGGAATTTTATGCCAGTCAGAGGAAAAAACTGGAAAGTAGTTTCAACGGCAACGAATTCCTCACGATAAAGGACGCCTTTGATGCCGTTAAAGTAAGAACGATTTCTCTGCTTACTTCAGACGTGAAGAGTCATAAATTAATGGGGGTAAGCAGAGAATGCATGGAGGAGGCTTTAAAATCTTTAAACATTTGTCCAAAGATTTTGGCCAGAAGGACCAATGCTCTTTGGGATCTCCTTCTCCAGACTGAAGATCAGGCCCGAAGATTAGCGGGAAGTGTTCTAAACACAAAAACATTACGGTTACAGACCGAATATATGGGCACCCGCAGAACGAAAATTACCGTCCACGGAGTGCCGATAGACATATCAGAAGATCGGATGGGGGCTTTCTTCTCTAAATATGGGGAAGTGAGCGAAGTGAAGGCCATCTGCAGTAAGTCAGGAATAGACACTGGGGATATGGAAGTTCAAATTACCCTAGACAAGGAAAACTTCCAAGATATCCCAAACATTTTGCTCTGCCGAACGAGAAGAATGCTGGTGGTGGTTGAAGGGAGGAAACCATGTTGTTGGGTGTGCGGACAGCCGGGCCATATGGCAAAGGCGTGCCCCACCAAGAAGGTGCCAGCACAAAAAGAACCGACTCCAGTAACGACAGCAGCAGCGACAGCAGCGACCGCTACCAAAACCGCCGAAACTGGAAAGACTTCGAGTGACGGCTGGAAGGAAGTGGTTGCAAAGGGGCGAAAATCCCAAACAAGCCTCCCGTCCCCCCCAAAGGAGGCTTCTCCCAAAAAGCAGACTGACAAAGAGAGTCGGAAGAAAGAAGATAAAAAGAAGCAATATCAGCAACCCGAAGTCGAGATGGAGGTGGAAGAACTACCTACAATGCGGTCCTCCTCTTTGAAGAGGAACAGGGAAGAGGACGAAGAAGAAGTCCCGACAAAAAAACATACAGCAGAAAAAAGACCAGGGAGGAGCCGGGAAAAATCCAAATGCGCATCCACCCCGGCGTCTCCAGAGAGATATATTGCTGTACCTATTCCTAGGAGTCTCCCCCCATCACTCTCACGTTTGCCACTCCCTCCTTCCACTCCCACTCCCACTCCCACACAATCATCCACCCCCATGTCATCGGATGCGTCCCCTACCCAGCATACACCCACTCTCCCGTCCATTCCCTCCCCACCAGACCCAGATAGGGTTAAGAAAAAAAAGAAGAGGATCTTTAAAAGAGCTGAAGATATATGTAGGGTGGATAAGACGGAGCTGGAAAAAAACTGTTCCTCCAGGAAAAAATCCCTTCTAGGTCCACTCTTTAAACTCTCTTCCATTGACAACATGTCGGTGGAAGACCCCCAGAATTTCCCAGGGGCCCCAGGTGTGATTGCCCTCATCAGGGATGCGGGGAAACATTTGAAAGTGTGGGCCCATATGTTTGAGGCCAAAGAAGCATTCCCAAATTTGAGAATGGCGGAGTTTGGGTCTCCTGATCTCACCAAGATGCACGGCTTCTGTGCAGGGAGGGTCCCGGTACGTCTCCACCCCTCACTATACAGGGCCTTAAAATTAACATACCCTACGGACGTCGGCGGGATTGTCTCGGAAGGACGGATGACGTCGGAGCTGGGCACGGGAAGCCTGGGACAAACCGTCGGGGTCCTGTCACCCGCAGATTTCCGCCCCGTATGTGCTTAGGTTGTTGCAGTAACTGTCGTTTTTTATTTTTGCAGGCCTAGGAAATGGAAATAAAGATAGCCAGTTTGAATGCGAAGGGCTTGAGAGATCGGGGTAAGGCTGCCCGCCTTCTTCGGGATCTCTTGTCCTTCGGCGTGGATGTTGCCGCGATCGAAGAGACCCACTTTGTTTGCACTTCCGATGCGTGTGTGCTGGAGGATGACTTTGTCATCTATTCAGCATATGGGGACCGATGTGCCAGAGGAGTTTCTTTGTTGGTCAGACGTACTCTCGATGCGAAGGTGGACCTTGTGCATACCGATGCCGAGGGCCGGTTAATCGTGGCCGATATTGCCGTGAAAAGTGGTTCGTTTCGGGTCGTTGCGGTTTATGCGCCCAACGACTGGGAGGAGCGGGGTTCCTTTTTTCGGCGGTTGGGGCCGTTCCTAGTTGATTCATCGCGCCTAGTTTTAATGGGGGACTGGAATGCCATCCTGAACCCCAAGTTAGACAGGGGGCGGGGCGCTAGCGGGAGTAGGGGTGATCGTAGCCTGGTCAATCTGATCGACGATTATGGTCTCGTCGATAGATACCGGGTCGATCATCCCAAGGGGAAAATGTGGACGTGGGCTCGTAGCTGGCCGTCTGTCAATGTAGTTAGCTACATTGACAGAATGTTAGTTCGTAGAGCCGACATAGACTTGTTAGATTGTCCCACGTTCCACTGGGTAGGCTACACGGATCACAAACTCGTTTGTGCCCGTGTGGCGTTAGAACATAGGCCTAGAATGGCTGGCTACTGGAAGTTCAATCTGTCTTTACTGGACAGGCGGGACTTCCAGAGGCAGCTAACTAGTGTAGTGCAGCGGGAGCTAGTGGGGGCGGTTATCGGGAATAAGTGGTAGGAGCGACTTAAGGATAGAATTAGGTCTTTCACCGCTGATTTCAGCAAACGGCTCGCCCTAGATAGAGCTGAAAAGGTGAAGACGCTTAAGGCTAATTTTTCCCGGGCGGAGGCTGGGGGGGATCCCCTAGAGATAGCCCTAGCTAGGGAGGCCCTGCAGCGTTCGAATAGCGAGCGCTACATGGGTCAGGTAATTAGGCATAGGCTAAGTAAGATGTCTTCTGAAGCTGTGAACCTGGGCGCAGATCTGCGTCGGGAAGAAGTCCGTCGAGGTGGTGATCGTTACATTCGTCAAGTCGAAACCCCGGAGGGGCGTACTCTGCGGTCGACTGGCGACATGTGCGAGGCGTTTCGGCGGCATTTCGAGAGCCGCTTTACCAAGGAGCCTGGTCTCCGTGAGGAGGAGTTTCGCAGCTATTTGGCTGACTTTCCTCGGCTTGAGCCGACTGAAGCAGCTAGCTGCGAGGGAGAGATCACGGAGGGCGAAGTCTACGAGGCATTGAAGAAGGTCGGCAGAGGCAAGTCGCCCGGTCTGGATGGTTTGCCTTATGAATTGTACTTGAGGCTGTCGCACATCTTTGTTCCGATTTTGACTGCAGTGTTCAACAACTGGTTTCGGTCGGGGTCCATCCCCAACCGCATTTCCAGGGGTGTGATCACTCTGTTGAAAAAGGGCAAGGGTGTTGGGGGTAAACTAGACGATTACAGGCCCATAACTCTGCTAAACACAGAGTTAAAGATTATGGCCAAGATCCTGCAGGAGCGTTTGCAGTCAGTTGCCGAGTCTCTGTTGGGACCCGAGCAGACTTGTTCTGTGAGGGGCCGAACAATTCAGAGCAACCTGCATTTGATCCGCACGATCCTAGAGGGAGTAAAAGACGACGAGGAAGCCGCGCTGATCAATTTGGATCAGTCCAAGGCATTTGATAGGGTCGACCATCGCTACCTTGCTACTGTCCTGCAGGCCGCCGGATTCGCACCCGACTTCTGCCGATGGATTAGCCTCCTGTATCGCTCCCCCAGTGCTGTGGTACAGGTGAACGGAAAGTTGTCGGGCGCTTTTGTTCTGTCGAGGTCGGTTCGTCAGGGTTGTCCGCTGTCGCCTCTCCTTTATGCTTTGGCGTTGGAGCCTCTCCTTCGCCGGCTGAAGGACGAGACGTGCAGTCCGGCCCTACGCGGGATCGCCGTTCCTGGAGGGTCTCGAGCCAGGGTTTCCGCGTACGCCGATGACGTATCTGCTTTCGTGTCGTCCCGGGGCGACATTGAAGCGGTACAGAAGGCGCTTGATCGGTACGAGAAGGTGACAGGGGCCAAGATAAACCGCGACAAGTCGTCCGGCTTGCGGTTAGGTGCCTGGAAGGGGCGTGATCTTCCAGGCCGCTTCGGTTGGACGGACGGTCCTGTCCGCATTCTTGGAGTGTGGTTTGGACCCGACCTCCAGCTGGAGAAGAATTGGTCAGAAGTACTAGCAAAGATCGGTTCTGCCGGCAAGACTTGGAACCGACGGAGGTTGTCTGTGAAGGGCAGGGCGGACGTGTGTGTTACATACATTTTCCCCCTGGTTCTTTATCGATTGTCAGTACTTCCTCTCTGTAAGGCCCACAGGAAGGCGCTCGAGCGATCGCTATCCTCCATTTTATGGAGGGGACGCGGTAACAGGGTCGACAGACGAGTCTGCACTAAACGTCCGTGTCATGGGGGGCTGGGAATGCCACACTTGCTGAGTCACATCCGTGCCTCACGGTTGGCTTTCCTACGCCGCGCATTGACTAGAGGAGATCCGATTCTGGAGGGGATTGTTAGGGACGCGTTCCCTGGCCTTACTATCAGTCCCCCCATCTCGAGGGTTGAGCGCCGTCGTAAACCCCGGGATCAATCGCTTTTCCTCCGCGAGTGTCGGTTCGCCTTGAAGGCTATTCCGCGGTCCAGTGACCTGTCACAGCCTAGGAAAGTCTTCTATAGGGGATTAGTGGAGGGGCGCGCGAAGGATTCCCTACGTGATACGCTCTGCTTTTCGGAAGAGGAGTATCGCTCCTACTGGTCTTGGGCGCCAGCGGCGGATTATCTCAGTAACCCTGAGTTTTCGCTTACCTGGCGATTGGCTCGGAATCGGCTGCCTCTCAACGACAAGGCTTTCATATGGGGCTTGGCGGATTTGCCAGACTGTGAACGGTGTGGTCTTGGTTTAGAAGAAACGGCTTCGCACGCCTTCTACCATTGCCCCCGGGTCCGCCCCTTATGGGACCATGTCGGCGAGCTGACGGCTCGTCTCGCTCCCGAAGAACTCGTGTCCATTGATCGCGCATACGCGTGTGACAATGTGTCGCCCCCGTATTCCGGGGTGAAACGAATGGTGTTTCTGACGCTGCTAGCCACGGCTCGAATGGTGATATGGACGACGCGCATGCAGGAAGTCTTGCGAGGCAATCGTCTTTCGCATCAGGATCTAATCCGATTCTTTGAGCATCAGCTCAAGATGAAGATTAGAACTGATAGGAAACGATTGCATTCGACAGTCTTCAACGAAAGGTGGGTAAAAGAGGCGAGCTTGGTTCGTTTGGACGGGGCTAGCCTTGATTTTCTTTTCTAGGTCAATCTAAAGTCACATCGGGGTGGTTTCCTGTGGAACCCTCCCCTTGGTTAGGTTAGACAAGCTTAAGTGTACCTAGTTAATGTGAGTAAGTGTTGTTCCCGGCCTGTTTCCCGGCTATCTTTTTAGTTATGATCCAAGTCGAGATTCCCAACCTCCCCAGTTTGTTTTGGCCCCACCTTTCATCTCGACTAGGTCAGCCTTTTATTTCCCCATGTCCGGGTTATTTTATCTCTTTCCCACTCCCTTAGCGAGAGTGTTTCTTGATTCTGTCCTCTGGGCAGAATACAGCGGCCTCTCTATTTTGAGGGTTGGACGGGCCCTACTAACACGAATTATGTTTAGTTTAAATATTCGTTGAGTTTTTAGTTTGTTATTGGGTTCATCTCCCTCCCCACTTTCATCTTTTCATTATTAGAATTTTAATGTATGTTATTATCATCAAAATTTTTATGGTGTGGGGCGCGTTTTTGTAGGTTCCCCTGGTGTGGATGTGGTATTATGGTGGATGAAGGTTTGAATGGCGACGGATGAGTTCTTGTGGTGAATGGGTAAATTGTAATGTATGAATGGGTCGCGAATCTGATTAGCGAGGTATAGGATAGTAAGTTATGACCAGCCTTTACCCCTCCCCTTTTCGGCCTTGTGCCACATTTGTTGTATTCCAACAAAAAATAAAATAACCAGTGCCAACCGGTTCACCGCAGTTTACTGTTTTTTCGTTTGAATACGGTGTGAGACAACTTTGAAGAATAACTCAGTGATAAGTGTTTATTTTGTTACTTTTTCAGTTTCCAACATTGTTTTTGAAGTTTCTTGGTTTTGACTTTTTCGTTTTAGTATATATTGGAATATTTTACATTTACCTTTCATTTGCCTTTTTGTTGTATTTATTACCCTCCCCCTATTTTGATTTGCATTTGCTCTTTGGTTGAATTGTTTATTGCCTTGGTTGTCCCGTTCTTGTTCTATTTTATTTTGTTTGAAATGATATAAAGTATTATTTATAAAAGGAGCAAGTAAAAATAACTTACGTCGACCGTGGCTGTGTTTTAGTCTACGCCATGGTCGACACAAACAATAAAAAAGTGCCTGATACACCGGTGGTAAAGCCGGTGTCGCCAGCAAAATCGGCCTGGTCTCAAGATAGGCCGCTAAAGAAAGATGGGGAATTTTATGCCAGTCAGAGGAAAAAACTGGAAAGTAGTTTCAACGGCAACGAATTCCTCACGATAAAGGACGCCTTTGATGCCGTTAAAGTAAGAACGATTTCTCTGCTTACTTCAGACGTGAAGAGTCATAAATTAATGGGGGTAAGCAGAGAATGCATGGAGGAGGCTTTAAAATCTTTAAACATTTGTCCAAAGATTTTGGCCAGAAGGACCAATGCTCTTTGGGATCTCCTTCTCCAGACTGAAGATCAGGCCCGAAGATTAGCGGGAAGTGTTCTAAACACAAAAACATTACGGTTACAGACCGAATATATGGGCACCCGCAGAACGAAAATTACCGTCCACGGAGTGCCGATAGACATATCAGAAGATCGGATGGGGGCTTTCTTCTCTAAATATGGGGAAGTGAGCGAAGTGAAGGCCATCTGCAGTAAGTCAGGAATAGACACTGGGGATATGGAAGTTCAAATTACCCTAGACAAGGAAAACTTCCAAGATATCCCAAACATTTTGCTCTGCCGAACGAGAAGAATGTTGGTGGTGGTTGAAGGGAGGAAACCATGTTGTTGGGTGTGCGGACAGCCGGGCCATATGGCAAAGGCGTGCCCCACCAAGAAGGTGCCAACACAAAAAGAACCGACTCCAGTAACGACAGCAGCAGCGACAGCAGCGACCGCTACCAAAACCGCCGAAACTGGCAAGAGTTCGAGTGACGGCTGGAAGGAAGTGGTGGCAAAGGGACGAAAATCCCAAACAAGCCTCCCGTCCCCCCCAAAGGAGGCTTCTCCCAAAAAGCAGACTGACAAAGAGAGTCGGAAGAAAGAAGATAAAAAGAAGCAATATCAGCAACCCGAAGTCGAGATGGAGGTGGAAGAACTACCTACAATGCGGTCCTCCTCTTTGAAGAGGAACAGGGAAGAGGACGAAGAAGTCCCGACAAAAAAACATACAGCAGAAAAAAGACCAGGGAGGAGCCGGGAAAAATCCAAATGCGCATCCACCCCGGCGTCTCCAGAGAGATATATTGCTGTACCTATTCCTAGGAGTCTCCCCCCATCACTCTCACGTTTGCCACTCCCTCCTCCCACTCCCACTCCCACTCCCACACAATCATCCACCCCCATGTCATCGGATGCGTCC
This sequence comes from Acanthosepion esculentum, assembly GCA_964036315.1. Lineage (NCBI taxonomy): Eukaryota > Metazoa > Mollusca > Cephalopoda > Sepiida > Sepiidae > Acanthosepion > Acanthosepion esculentum. Next base: position 33,347,814 of record OZ038507.1, on the reverse strand, counting down.
CCTACCCAGCATACACCCACTCTCCCGTCCATTCCCTCCCCACCAGACCCAGATAGGGTTAAGAAAAAAAAGAAGAGGCTCTTTAAAAGAGCAGAAGATATATGTAGGGTGGATAAGACGGAGCTGGAAAAAAACTGTTCCTCCAGGAAAAAATCCCTTCTAGGTCCACTCTTTAAACTCTCTTCCATTGACAACATGTCGGTGGAAGACCCCCAGAACTTTCCGGGGGCCCCAGGTGTGATTGCCCTCATCAGGGATGCGGGGAAGCATTTAAAAGTATGGGCCCATATGTTCGAGGCCAAAGAAGCATTCCCAAATTTAAGAATAGCGGAATTTGGGTCTCCTGACCTCACCAAGATGCACGGCTTCTGTGCAGGGAGGGTCCCGGTACGTCTCCACCCCTCACTATACAGGGCCTTAAAATTAACGTACCCTACGGACGTCGGCGGGATTGTCTCGGAAGGACGGATGACGTCGGAGCTGGGCACGGGAAGCCTGGGACAAACCGTCGGGGTCCTGTCACCCGCAGATTTCCGCCCCGTATGTGCTTAGGTTGTTGCAGTAACTGTCGTTTTTTATTTTTGCAGGCCTAGGAAATGGAAATAAAGATAGCCAGTTTGAATGCGAAGGGCTTGAGAGATCGGGGTAAGGCTGCCCGCCTGCTTCGGGATCTCTTGTCCTTCGGCGTGGATGTTGCCGCGATCGAAGAGACCCACTTTGTTTGCACTTCCGATGCGTGTGTGCTGGAGGATGACTTTGTCATCTATTCAGCATATGGGGACCGATGTGCCAGAGGAGTTTCTTTGTTGGTCAGACGTACTCTCGATGCGAAGGTGGACCTTGTGCATACCGATGCCGAGGGCCGGTTAATCGTGGCCGATATTGCCGTGAAAAGTGGTTCGTTTCGGGTCGTTGCGGTTTATGCGCCCAACGACTGGGAGGAGCGGGGTTCCTTTTTTCGGCGGTTGGGGCCGTTCCTAGTTGATTCATCGCGCCTAGTTTTAATGGGGGACTGGAATGCCATCCTGAACCCCAAGTTAGACAGGGGGCGGGGCGCTAGCGGGAGTAGGGGTGATCGTAGCCTGGTCAATCTGATCGACGATTATGGTCTCGTCGATAGATACCGGGTCGATCATCCCAAGGGGAAAATGTGGACGTGGGCTCGTAGCTGGCCGTCTGTCAATGTAGTTAGCTACATTGACAGAATGTTAGTTCGTAGAGCCGACATAGACTTGTTAGATTGTCCCACGTTCCACTGGGTAGGCTACACGGATCACAAACTCGTTTGTGCCCGTGTGGCGTTAGAACATAGGCCTAGAATGGCTGGCTACTGGAAGTTCAATCTGTCTTTACTGGACAGGCGGGACTTCCAGAGGCAGCTAACTAGTGTAGTGCAGCGGGAGCTAGTGGGGGCGGTTATCGGGAATAAGTGGTGGGAGCGACTTAAGGATAGAATTAGGTCTTTCACCACTGATTTCAGCAAACGGCTCGCCCTAGATAGAGCTGAAAAGGTGAAGACGCTTAAGGCTAATTTTTCCCGGGCGGAGGCTGGGGGGGGATCCCCTAGAGATAGCCCTAGCTAGGGAGGCCCTGCAGCGTTCGAATAGCGAGCGCTACATGGGTCAGGTAATTAGGCATAGGCTAAGTAAGATGTCTTCTGAAGCTGTGAACCTGGGCGCAGATCTGCGTCGGGAAGAAGTCCGTCGAGGTGGTGATCGTTACATTCGTCAAGTCGAAACCCCGGAGGGGCGTTCTCTGCGGTCGACTGACGACATGTGCGAGGCGTTTCGGCGGCATTTCGAGAGCCGCTTTACCAAGGAGCCTGGTCTCCGTGAGGAGGAGTTTCGCAGCTATTTGGCTGACTTTCCTCGGCTTGAGCCGACTGAAGCAGCTAGCTGCGAGGGAGAGATCACGGAGGGCGAAGTCTACGAGGCATTGAAGAAGGTCGGCAGAGGCAAGTCGCCCGGTCTGGATGGTTTGCCTTATGAATTGTACTTGAGGCTGTCGCACATCTTTGTTCCGATTTTGACTGCAGTGTTCAACAACTGGTTTCGGTCGGGGTCCATCCCCAACCGCATTTCCAGGGGTGTGATCACTCTGTTGAAAAAGGGCAAGGGTGTTGGGGGTAAACTAGACGATTACAGGCCCATAACTCTGCTAAACACAGAGTTAAAGATTATGGCCAAGATCCTGCAGGAGCGTTTGCAGTCAGTTGCCGAGTCTCTGTTGGGACCCGAGCAGACTTGTTCTGTGAGGGGCCGAACAATTCAGAGCAACCTGCATTTGATCCGCACGATCCTAGAGGGAGTAAAAGACGACGAGGAAGCCGCGCTGATCAATTTGGATCAGTCCAAGGCATTTGATAGGGTCGACCATCGCTACCTTGCTACTGTCCTGCAGGCCGCCGGATTCGCACCCGACTTCTGCCGATGGATTAGCCTCCTGTATCGCTCCCCCAGTGCTGTGGTACAGGTGAACGGAAAGTTGTCGGGCGCTTTTGTTCTGTCGAGGTCGGTTCGTCAGGGTTGTCCGCTGTCGCCTCTCCTTTATGCTTTGGCGTTGGAGCCTCTCCTTCGCCGGCTGAAGGACGAGACGTGCAGTCCGGCCCTACGCGGGATCGCCGTTCCTGGAGGGTCTCGAGCCAGGGTTTCCGCGTACGCCGATGACGTATCTGCTTTCGTGTCGTCCCGGGGCGACATTGAAGCGGTACAGAAGGCGCTTGATCGGTACGAGAAGGTGACAGGGGCCAAGATAAACCGCGACAAGTCGTCCGGCTTGCGGTTAGGTGCCTGGAAGGGGCGTGATCTTCCAGGCCGCTTCGGTTGGACGGACGGTCCTGTCCGCATTCTTGGAGTGTGGTTTGGACCCGACCTCCAGCTGGAGAAGAATTGGTCAGAAGTACTAGCAAAGATCGGTTCTGCCGGCAAGACTTGGAACCGACGGAGGTTGTCTGTGAAGGGCAGGGCGGACGTGTGTGTTACATACATTTTCCCCCTGGTTCTTTATCGATTGTCAGTACTTCCTCTCTGTAAGGCCCACAGGAAGGCGCTCGAGCGATCGCTATCCTCCATTTTATGGAGGGGACGCGGTAACAGGGTCGACAGACGAGTCTGCACTAAACGTCCGTGTCATGGGGGGCTGGGAATGCCACACTTGCTGAGTCACATCCGTGCCTCACGGTTGGCTTTCCTACGCCGCGCATTGACTAGAGGAGATCCGATTCTGGAGGGGATTGTTAGGGACGCGTTCCCTGGCCTTACTATCAGTCCCCCCATCTCGAGGGTTGAGCGCCGTCGTAAACCCCGGGATCAATCGCTTTTCCTCCGCGAGTGTCGGTTCGCCTTGAAGGCTATTCCGCGGTCCAGTGACCTGTCACAGCCTAGGAAAGTCTTCTATAGGGGATTAGTGGAGGGGCGCGCGAAGGATTCCCTACGTGATACGCTCTGCTTTTCGGAAGAGGAGTATCGCTCCTACTGGTCTTGGGCGCCAGCGGCGGATTATCTCAGTAACCCTGAGTTTTCGCTTACCTGGCGATTGGCTCGGAATCGGCTGCCTCTCAACGACAAGGCTTTCATATGGGGCTTGGCGGATTTGCCAGACTGTGAACGGTGTGGTCTTGGTTTAGAAGAAACGGCTTCGCACGCCTTCTACCATTGCCCCCGGGTCCGCCCCTTATGGGACCATGTCGGCGAGCTGACGGCTCGTCTCGCTCCCGAAGAACTCGTGTCCATTGATCGCGCATACGCGTGTGACAATGTGTCGCCCCCGTATTCCGGGGTGAAACGAATGGTGTTTCTGACGCTGCTAGCCACGGCTCGAATGGTGATATGGACGACGCGCATGCAGGAAGTCTTGCGAGGCAATCGTCTTTCGCATCAGGATCTAATCCGATTCTTTGAGCATCAGCTCAAGATGAAGATTAGAACTGATAGGAAACGATTGCATTCGACAGTCTTCAACGAAAGGTGGGTAAAAGAGGCGAGCTTGGTTCGTTTGGACGGGGCTAGCCTTGATTTTCTTTTCTAGGTCAATCTAAAGTCACATCGGGGTGGTTTCCTGTGGAACCCTCCCCTTGGTTAGGTTAGACAAGCTTAAGTGTACCTAGTTAATGTGAGTAAGTGTTGTTCCCGGCCTGTTTCCCGGCTATCTTTTTTAGTTATGATCCAAGTCGAGATTCCCAACCTCCCCAGTTTGTTTTGGCCCCACCTTTCATCTCGACTAGGTCAGCCTTTTATTTCCCCATGTCCGGGTTATTTTATCTTTTTCCCACTCCCTTAGCGAGAGTATTTCTTGATTCTGTCCTCTGGGCAGAATACAGCGGCCTCTCTATTTTGAGGGTTGGACGGGCCCTACTAACACGAATTATGTTTAGTTTAAACATTCGTTGAGTTTTTAGTTTGTTATTGGGTTCATCTCCCTCCCTACTTTCATCTTTTCATATTAGAATTTTAATGTATGTTATTATCATCAAAATTTTTATGGTGTGGGGCGCGTTTTTGTAGGTTCCCCTGGTGTGGATGTGGTATTATGGTGGATGAAGGTTTGAATGGCGACGGATGAGTTCTTGTGGTGAATGGGTAAATTGTAATGTATGAATGGGTCGCGAATCTGATTAGCTAGGTATAGGATAGTAAGTTATGACCAGCCTTTACCCCTCCCCTTTTCGGCCTTGTGCCACATTTGTTGTATTCCAACAAAAAATAAAATAACCAGTGCCAACCGGTTCACCGCAGTTTACTGTTTTTTCGTTTGAATACGGTGTGAGACAACTTTGAAGAATAACTCAGTGATAAGTGTTTATTTTGTTACTTTTTCAGTTTCCAACATTGTTTTTGAAGTTTCTTGGTTTTGACTTTTTCGTTTTAGTATATATTGGAATATTTTACATTTACCTTTCATTTGCCTTTTTGTTGTATTTATTACCCTCCCCCTATTTTGATTTGCATTTGCTCTTTGGTTGAATTGTTTATTGCCTTGGTTGTCCCGTTCTTGTTCTATTTTATTTTGTTTGAAATGATATAAAGTATTATTTATAAAAGGAGCAAGTAAAAATAACTTACGTCGACCGTGGCTGTGTTTTAGTCTACGCCATGGTCGACACAAACAATAAAAAAGTGCCTGATACACCGGTGGTAAAGCCGGTGTCGCCAGCAAAATCGGCCTGGTCTCAAGATAGGCCGCTAAAGAAAGATGGGGAATTTTATGCCAGTCAGAGGAAAAAACTGGAAAGTAGTTTCAACGGCAACGAATTCCTCACGATAAAGGACGCCTTTGATGCCGTTAAAGTAAGAACGATTTCTCTGCTTACTTCAGACGTGAAGAGTCATAAATTAATGGGGGTAAGCAGAGAATGCATGGAGGAGGCTTTAAAATCTTTAAACATTTGTCCAAAGATTTTGGCCAGAAGGACCAATGCTCTTTGGGATCTCCTTCTCCAGACTGAAGATCAGGCCCGAAGATTAGCGGGAAGTGTTCTAAACACAAAAACATTACGGTTACAGACCGAATATATGGGCACCCGCAGAACGAAAATTACCGTCCACGGAGTGCCGATAGACATATCAGAAGATCGGATGGGGGCTTTCTTCTCTAAATATGGGGAAGTGAGCGAAGTGAAGGCCATCTGCAGTAAGTCAGGAATAGACACTGGGGATATGGAAGTTCAAATTACCCTAGACAAGGAAAACTTCCAAGATATCCCAAACATTTTGCTCTGCCGAACGAGAAGAATGCTGGTGGTGGTTGAAGGGAGGAAACCATGTTGTTGGGTGTGCGGACAGCCGGGCCATATGGCAAAGGCGTGCCCCACCAAGAAGGTGCCAGCACAAAAAGAACCGACTCCAGTAACGACAGCAGCAGCGACAGCAGCGACCGCTACCAAAACCGCCGAAACTGGAAAGACTTCGAGTGACGGCTGGAAGGAAGTGGTTGCAAAGGGGCGAAAATCCCAAACAAGCCTCCCGTCCCCCCCAAAGGAGGCTTCTCCCAAAAAGCAGACTGACAAAGAGAGTCGGAAGAAAGAAGATAAAAAGAAGCAATATCAGCAACCCGAAGTCGAGATGGAGGTGGAAGAACTACCTACAATGCGGTCCTCCTCTTTGAAGAGGAACAGGGAAGAGGACGAAGAAGAAGTCCCGACAAAAAAACATACAGCAGAAAAAAGACCAGGGAGGAGCCGGGAAAAATCCAAATGCGCATCCACCCCGGCGTCTCCAGAGAGATATATTGCTGTACCTATTCCTAGGAGTCTCCCCCCATCACTCTCACGTTTGCCACTCCCTCCTTCCACTCCCACTCCCACTCCCACACAATCATCCACCCCCATGTCATCGGATGCGTCCCCTACCCAGCATACACCCACTCTCCCGTCCATTCCCTCCCCACCAGACCCAGATAGGGTTAAGAAAAAAAAGAAGAGGATCTTTAAAAGAGCTGAAGATATATGTAGGGTGGATAAGACGGAGCTGGAAAAAAACTGTTCCTCCAGGAAAAAATCCCTTCTAGGTCCACTCTTTAAACTCTCTTCCATTGACAACATGTCGGTGGAAGACCCCCAGAATTTCCCAGGGGCCCCAGGTGTGATTGCCCTCATCAGGGATGCGGGGAAACATTTGAAAGTGTGGGCCCATATGTTTGAGGCCAAAGAAGCATTCCCAAATTTGAGAATGGCGGAGTTTGGGTCTCCTGATCTCACCAAGATGCACGGCTTCTGTGCAGGGAGGGTCCCGGTACGTCTCCACCCCTCACTATACAGGGCCTTAAAATTAACATACCCTACGGACGTCGGCGGGATTGTCTCGGAAGGACGGATGACGTCGGAGCTGGGCACGGGAAGCCTGGGACAAACCGTCGGGGTCCTGTCACCCGCAGATTTCCGCCCCGTATGTGCTTAGGTTGTTGCAGTAACTGTCGTTTTTTATTTTTGCAGGCCTAGGAAATGGAAATAAAGATAGCCAGTTTGAATGCGAAGGGCTTGAGAGATCGGGGTAAGGCTGCCCGCCTTCTTCGGGATCTCTTGTCCTTCGGCGTGGATGTTGCCGCGATCGAAGAGACCCACTTTGTTTGCACTTCCGATGCGTGTGTGCTGGAGGATGACTTTGTCATCTATTCAGCATATGGGGACCGATGTGCCAGAGGAGTTTCTTTGTTGGTCAGACGTACTCTCGATGCGAAGGTGGACCTTGTGCATACCGATGCCGAGGGCCGGTTAATCGTGGCCGATATTGCCGTGAAAAGTGGTTCGTTTCGGGTCGTTGCGGTTTATGCGCCCAACGACTGGGAGGAGCGGGGTTCCTTTTTTCGGCGGTTGGGGCCGTTCCTAGTTGATTCATCGCGCCTAGTTTTAATGGGGGACTGGAATGCCATCCTGAACCCCAAGTTAGACAGGGGGCGGGGCGCTAGCGGGAGTAGGGGTGATCGTAGCCTGGTCAATCTGATCGACGATTATGGTCTCGTCGATAGATACCGGGTCGATCATCCCAAGGGGAAAATGTGGACGTGGGCTCGTAGCTGGCCGTCTGTCAATGTAGTTAGCTACATTGACAGAATGTTAGTTCGTAGAGCCGACATAGACTTGTTAGATTGTCCCACGTTCCACTGGGTAGGCTACACGGATCACAAACTCGTTTGTGCCCGTGTGGCGTTAGAACATAGGCCTAGAATGGCTGGCTACTGGAAGTTCAATCTGTCTTTACTGGACAGGCGGGACTTCCAGAGGCAGCTAACTAGTGTAGTGCAGCGGGAGCTAGTGGGGGCGGTTATCGGGAATAAGTGGTGGGAGCGACTTAAGGATAGAATTAGGTCTTTCACCACTGATTTCAGCAAACGGCTCGCCCTAGATAGAGCTGAAAAGGTGAAGACGCTTAAGGCTAATTTTTCCCGGGCGGAGGCTGGGGGGGATCCCCTAGAGATAGCCCTAGCTAGGGAGGCCCTGCAGCGTTCGAATAGCGAGCGCTACATGTGTCAGGTAATTAGGCATAGGCTAAGTAAGATGTCTTCTGAAGCTGTGAACCTGGGCGCAGATCTGCGTCGGGAAGAAGTCCGTCGAGGTGGTGATCGTTACATTCGTCAAGTCGAAACCCCGGAGGGGCGTACTCTGCGGTCGACTGACGACATGTGCGAGGCGTTTCGGCGGCATTTCGAGAGCCGCTTTACCAAGGAGCCTGGTCTCCGTGAGGAGGAGTTTCGCAGCTATTTGGCTGACTTTCCTCGGCTTGAGCCGACTGAAGCAGCTAGCTGCGAGGGAGAGATCACGGAGGGCGAAGTCTACGAGGCATTGAAGAAGGTCGGCAGAGGCAAGTCGCCCGGTCTGGATGGTTTGCCTTATGAATTGTACTTGAGGCTGTCGCACATCTTTGTTCCGATTTTGACTGCAGTGTTCAACAACTGGTTTCGGTCGGGGTCCATCCCCAACCGCATTTCCAGGGGTGTGATCACTCTGTTGAAAAAGGGCAAGGGTGTTGGGGGTAAACTAGACGATTACAGGCCCATAACTCTGCTAAACACAGAGTTAAAGATTATGGCCAAGATCCTGCAGGAGCGTTTGCAGTCAGTTGCCGAGTCTCTGTTGGGACCCGAGCAGACTTGTTCTGTGAGGGGCCGAACAATTCAGAGCAACCTGCATTTGATCCGCACGATCCTAGAGGGAGTAAAAGACGACGAGGAAGCCGCGCTGATCAATTTGGATCAGTCCAAGGCATTTGATAGGGTCGACCATCGCTACCTTGCTACTGTCCTGCAGGCCGCCGGATTCGCACCCGACTTCTGCCGCTGGATTAGCCTCCTGTATCGCTCCCCCAGTGCTGTGGTACAGGTGAACGGAAAGTTGTCGGGCGCTTTTGTTCTGTCGAGGTCGGTTCGTCAGGGTTGTCCGCTGTCGCCTCTCCTTTATGCTTTGGCGTTGGAGCCTCTCCTTCGCCGGCTGAAGGACGAGACGTGCAGTCCGGCCCTACGCGGGATCGCCGTTCCTGGAGGGTCTCGAGCCAGGGTTTCCGCGTACGCCGATGACGTATCTGCTTTCGTGTCGTCCCGGGGCGACATTGAAGCGGTACAGAAGGCGCTTGATCGGTACGAGAAGGTGACAGGGGCCAAGATAAACCGCGACAAGTCGTCCGGCTTGCGGTTAGGTGCCTGGAAGGGGCGTGATCTTCCAGGCCGCTTCGGTTGGACGGACGGTCCTGTCCGCATTCTTGGAGTGTGGTTTGGACCCGACCTCCAGCTGGAGAAGAATTGGTCAGAAGTACTAGCAAAGATCGGTTCTGCCGGCAAGACTTGGAACCGACGGAGGTTGTCTGTGAAGGGCAGGGCGGACGTGTGTGTTACATACATTTTCCCCCTGGTTCTTTATCGATTGTCAGTACTTCCTCTCTGTAAGGCCCACAGGAAGGCGCTCGAGCGATCGCTATCCTCCATTTTATGGAGGGGACGCGGTAACAGGGTCGACAGACGAGTCTGCACTAAACGTCCGTGTCATGGGGGGCTGGGAATGCCACACTTGCTGAGTCACATCCGTGCCTCACGGTTGGCTTTCCTACGCCGCGCATTGACTAGAGGAGATCCGATTCTGGAGGGGATTGTTAGGGACGCGTTCCCTGGCCTTACTATCAGTCCCCCCATCTCGAGGGTTGAGCGCCGTCGTAAACCCCGGGATCAATCGCTTTTCCTCCGCGAGTGTCGGTTCGCCTTGAAGGCTATTCCGCGGTCCAGTGACCTGTCACAGCCTAGGAAAGTCTTCTATAGGGGATTAGTGGAGGGGCGCGCGAAGGATTCCCTACGTGATACGCTCTGCTTTTCGGAAGAGGAGTATCGCTCCTACTGGTCTTGGGCGCCAGCGGCGGATTATCTCAGTAACCCTGAGTTTTCGCTTACCTGGCGATTGGCTCGGAATCGGCTGCCTCTCAACGACAAGGCTTTCATATGGGGCTTGGCGGATTTGCCAGACTGTGAACGGTGTGGTCTTGGTTTAGAAGAAACGGCTTCGCACGCCTTCTACCATTGCCCCCGGGTCCGCCCCTTATGGGACCATGTCGGCGAGCTGACGGCTCGTCTCGCTCCCGAAGAACTCGTGTCCATTGATCGCGCATACGCGTGTGACAATGTGTCGCCCCCGTATTCCGGGGTGAAACGAATGGTGTTTCTGACGCTGCTAGCCACGGCTCGAATGGTGATATGGACGACGCGCATGCAGGAAGTCTTGCGAGGCAATCGTCTTTCGCATCAGGATCTAATCCGATTCTTTGAGCATCAGCTCAAGATGAAGATTAGAACTGATAGGAAACGATTGCATTCGACAGTCTTCAACGAAAGGTGGGTAAAAGAGGCGAGCTTGGTTCGTTTGGACGGGGCTAGCCTTGATTTTCTTTTCTAGGTCAATCTAAAGTCACATCGGGGTGGTTTCCTGTGGAACCCTCCCCTTGGTTAGGTTAGACAAGCTTAAGTGTACCTAGTTAATGTGAGTAAGTGTTGTTCCCGGCCTGTTTCCCGGCTATCTTTTTAGTTATGATCCAAGTCGAGATTCCCAACCTCCCCAGTTTGTTTTGGCCCCACCTTTCATCTCGACTAGGTCAGCCTTTTATTTCCCCATGTCCGGGTTATTTTATCTTTTTCCCACTCCCTTAGCGAGAGTGTTTCTTGATTCTGTCCTCTGGGCAGAATACAGCGGCCTCTCTATTTTGAGGGTTGGACGGGCCCTACTAACACGAATTATGTTTAGTTTAAACATTCGTTGAGTTTTTAGTTTGTTATTGGGTTCATCTCCCTCCCTACTTTCATCTTTTCATTATTAGAATTTTAATGTATGTTATTATCATCAAAATTTTTATGGTGTGGGGCGCGTTTTTGTAGGTTCCCCTGGTGTGGATGTGGTATTATGGTGGATGAAGGTTTGAATGGCGACGGATGAGTTCTTGTGGTGAATGGGTAAATTGTAATGTATGAATGGGTCGCGAATCTGATTAGCTAGGTATAGGATAGTAAGTTATGACCAGCCTTTACCCCTCCCCTTTTCGGCCTTGTGCCACATTTGTTGTATTCCAACAAAAAATAAAATAACCAGTGCCAACCTGTCAGGCAAAAGAACAGAAGAAAGAACTACGCTCTGCTACTGAAACGAGATATCCACTGCTAACCTAACCTGAACTACGCTTCCCTACTGTCTTCGAAATATTCACTGTCAGCCTCTGGATTCTATACTCAAAGACTACCGTCATCATGAACAACATCCTGCTATTTACCCATAGCTGTGGGGAGAAAATATGGATTCATACCGTTACTGAGTGTATTAGCACGCAAGTGAATATAATGAACACGACTGGAATTCGAACTCAGTACTCCGATTTCACTATACGAGCCGCTATCCCTGTCTAATTTGCTTATTTAATCCTGCTCAGTTATTGCTTGCTCCGTTTCTAATGAGCTCAAGTCTGTACTGCCTCGACCAGGGATTGAATTCACAATTACTATGTCACCAAATTCGCGGTTCAAATGTTTAATCTGCTGGCCTATTGCACCCCGGGGGTGTCCGTGATTTTTGTACGATATCAATTTCTATAACTTGGAATAAATTCGGAAATAATCGAAATTTATTGCGAAATCCAGCGAAAGTCATCCATTAAATAAAAATAGTTGTTTGTATGAAAAATAAGGACCTACGTTCATCAAATTGTCTTTAAATTAAATGGCGACCGAAGAATTTACATTGAACTTTTAAAACGGTAAGCTTAAATGTTAATGCAACGCTTAAATGCAGCGATCAATTTTGAGTTCTTCCATAGTTTATTGTTGCCTATCGCATACGGCAGCATTATGCCTCTCAAAAAGAAACCTCAACCAACATAGGACCAGATTGCAATCAAAAGAGCCAAAGCTACAGCAAGAAAAAGAAAGTCCCAGACAAATGAAAACCCAGATCAAACGGCAGCCAGGAGAGCTGCTAATGCGGACAATATGCAAGAACTCAGGGACTCTCAAACTCCTGAACAAGTCGAAAGCTGAACTAAGAGCCCTACGCAGGAGCTAGTTTAAATGCCGCTCGATAGGGTGGCTCTTAAGCTAGTAACAAATATAACGAGCCCCGGACGCCTTAAACCTGCCTTAGAATCGATCCCGTTCAATTATATTTGTTCCGGGTTTTGTGGGCGAATTTTTTTTTATCTGTTCTTTGCGGTAAGATTAATCATTATTAAAAGGGAATCGACACGAGCGTAAAAACCATAAAAATCTTTTTGCCATTTTTCTTGAATACGTGATTCACCCTGTGTCGTCCTTCCTCAATAAAAAAAAAAGAAACTTTATAAATAAAGCCCATTATCACACCTGAATAATTTTCATCTAGTATTTAGATATTCCGAACAAGAATAGGCTGGGGCGTTTTTAAAGAGATTTCCCTTCACGCGATTCACCTGATTAGTAATCAGAAAAGAAATTCTAAAACAAAAAAGGAAAAAATTATCAAATAATAGGCGGTGCCAGTGACACATGTCTATTTGGTTGCCATTTTGAGAGTGGGTGAATTGAAAACAGGTCGTTACATTATGGTGTTGTGTAGGGTATCATATCGGCCTGAGAATCTCGAATTAGAATTGTCGTCAGGAGACATGCTTGCTTGATTTCGTGCGCTAATTGACCGCCCATTTGGCGTCTCTGTTTTAATGCCTGCAACATTATGGTCACGGAAGACAAAGCAAATATTAAAATAGTCGATTGGCAAAAGTTGACTTTCAGAATATTTGTTTTGTCTCTGGCTAGTGTTCAGCATTTTCTTCGGCGTCAAATGGAATGACCGTCACACCATCAATGAAGTCAACACTCGCTGAGAAATGCTGAGCATTGAAGCTGACATACTCACGAATCGCCTCAGATGGGCAGGTCATACCACCCGAATGGCCTTATCAAGATTCCAACGAACCGACATTTACAGCGAATTCGTCAACGGCAAACGACATAGCAGAGACCCTAAAACGCAAATTCAAAGACCAACTGAAGTCTTCTGTCCTTCAAACCGGAATCAGCGGTAACACCTGATTGTGTAGAGCAATTTATTCTGTTGTTCCACATTTGAGGAGAGGAAATAAAAAGAAAACAACGCAGGACCTGCCGGCTCCAGACAACTCCATAGTCCGCCTTACCATGCGATCAATGCCCGAAAATGTTCCATTCCCAACCTCGCATCGTCGCGGCACCGGATGAACCAAACTCCAGCCAAGACCATCAGCCACCCAACCATGCGATCAATGCCCGAGACACTTCCATTCCCGACCTTGCATCATCGAGGTACTGGATGAAACAATCTACAGCCAAGACCATCAGCCACCCTACTATGCGATCAATGGCCGAGATATTTCCAGTCCCGACTTGGCATCATCGAGGCACCGGATAAAGCAAAGTCCAGCCAAGACTATTATTGCCCACCCTACCATGCGATTATTACTCGAGACATTTCTATTACCGACTTGATCTGCTGAGACATCTCAGGTTGAAGCATCGGTTTACATGATATTGGCGGGTCCTGACGCTTAAGGTCTGTGCCAGTGGAGAAAGGCTGGAGGAAATAAAAAGTAGACAACGCAGGTTCGGCTAGCTCTGGCTAAAACTATCAACGCCCTACCAATATCCGAGATATTTTCATTATTCCATTCCCCACTTCACCTCCATCGTGAAGGCACCGAATGAGCCAAATTCGGACACGAGTGGTGC
>OZ038507.1:33332098-33333922 GCA_964036315.1 Acanthosepion esculentum | reverse complement strand
CGAACATGCTAATATATAAACATTCTAGATAAATAGATAGATAGATAGATAAATAGATGCAGACATAAAAGCATGCTAATATATAAACATTCTAGATAGATATATAGAAAGATATATAGACACACAGATAGATAAATAGATAGATAGATAGATGGATGGATAGATAGAAATACATCGATAGATAGATAGATAGATAGATAGATGCAGACATGCAAGCATGATAATATATAAACATTCTAGATAGATAGATAGATAGATAGATATTAAGGAACAGTGACAGACAGATAGATAGATAGATAACAGGCTCAGATAGATAGATAGATAGATAGATAGATAACAGGCTCAGATAGATAGATAGATAGATAGATAGATAGATAGATAGATAGATAGATAGATAGATAGATAGACGTATTTTTAATAACACTTCATCTCCGAACTTTGCACAACATATCCTCTTCGATGTGTATTGTCAAAGCAATCAACTCTTTCATCTGAAAACATCTATTTGCCACGCCAGTACCTTCGTTCTTTTTTCCAGTATATTTCAACAGCCAGTCTCTTCTGCCTTCTTTGAGTCTTATAGCAGACTTTCTGACAATGCATTCTGGCAGAGGCCAATAGTTAAGGAATAAAAAGCATTTTTTAAAAGATTATTTTATTATTATTAGTTTTATTATTATTATTATTATTAATATTATTATTATTATTATTATTATTATTATTATTATTACTGAATTAGATAAAAGCACTGTTATATATATATTTGCCTGTCTTTTTTTTTATTACGATCATGTTGTACTGGAAGAAAAAAATGTTCTTTGAATGCGAAATCATATAGATATAAGTACATCAACGTTGATAAGTGGTGATGTCACTGAATCATATAAAAATTCGGATCTATCAAATAGCGGAATTAGAAATACTATGTGAGGCGGGCAGGTGTATCAGGTGTATCATCGAGCCTGATTTTGGTCAACCAGGAAAAGAGGCGTCAAGCTGGAGTTTCTGAAACCTCCGGTGATTCAGATTATAAAGCACCACTGACGACACCCGACCAGCGTTTTGGAAACGCGTTATTTTGCTAATTTTCACGGTGGAGCGGCTCGGATTGAAGAATCGGAGAGCTGAGTTCGAATTCCAGTCGAATCCATTACATCCGCTTACGGGCTAATAACCTTGGAAAAGGTATGAATCCTCTTCTTCTTCCCGCCAGATATGGGTTAATAGGACAGACCGGGTTCTATAGCATTAGATTGCAACTGGGCTATCGCAGAAGGAAATCTGCAACCTACTGCGGGAAAAAAATTCTACCTCGTCAGTCATGTTTCGAAAGATATATCACCGCCTTAGCATGTATCTCGCATGGCACATAATTCACTGAAATTCACTTACGCGCTAATACCCTTGGGAAAGGTATGAATCCTCTTCTTCTCCCTCTATGGGTAAATAGCAGTACAAAGCCGGTTCTATAACCTTGGATGGCAACTGCTCTACCGCAAAAAGAAATGGCAACCTACTGCGGGAAAAGAATCTGCCTCGTCAGTCATGTATCTTTCGATACATGATCGCCTCAGCGATTATCATGCATGGCACATAACTGACTGAAAATCACTTTACGTGCTAATACCCTTGGGTAAGGTATGAATCCTCTTCTTCTCCCTCTATGGGTAAATAGCAGGACAGACCGTGTCTATAGCCTTGGATCGCAACTGGTCTACCGCAGAAAGAAATGGCAACCTACTGTGTAAAAAAATCTACCTCGTCAGGTATCGAAAGATAAATGATCGCCTAAGGGTGTATCACGCATGGCACATAACTGACTGG
>OZ038507.1:33317098-33329598 GCA_964036315.1 Acanthosepion esculentum | reverse complement strand
ATATATATGCATTTACACTACTCTCAGTTTCATGACAAACGCAATCTTCAAGTTTTATATTGAACATTATTTAATTTGAAAATATATCAGTTTATCTTAATGCTAGCATAGTTAAGCTCTATTTATATAGTGATGTAATCTTTTCCAAAACTTTTAAAATAAATTATTTAAAAAAAGTTAATTACAGTGTAACCCGGATATAAGAGACCCGGATATAAGAGAAATCCGGATATAAGAGAGATTTTATATGGTCTCAAATTAGAGCCTGTGTTAATGTATATAAATTAGACCAAACCCGGATATAAGAGAAACCTTGATATAAGAGAAACCCGGATATAAGAGATTTATTATCTGGTCCCGACAACTCTCTTATATCCGGGTTACACTGTATATTTCACACGACAGTAAATCTAGCAACGAAGCCAACCGGTATTACCATATCAACATAAAAGATAGGTAATTATAAATTTAATTTTCGAGTGATGAGTTATCAACTATAAATTAATTATTGATAATGGAAAGGTGCTTATTTAATTTAATTTAATTTAATATAAATAGAAAAAATATTCGAGAAAAAAATTTATATATACATAAAATATAAATTATGGAATATATTTTTGTATATAAATAAAAAAAAATAAATAAATATAGTAGAATATATATATATATATATATATATATAGAGAGAGAGAGAGAGAGAGAGAGAGATAGATATATATGTGTGTGTGTGAGAGTGTGTGTGTGTCTTTGTGTGTGTGTGTGTGTGAATATATAAATATACGAATTGCACATGTATGAAATTCTGGTGTTATTGAAACAGTGCTCGATCTTATATAACAGATATCTCTCTCTCTCTCTCTCTTCCTCTCACTAAATATATATATATATATATATATATATATATATATATATATATATATATATATATATATATATATATATATATATATATACAGCAGCGGCGATAATATAAGGAACGGAAACAACAAAGACATAAATATGTGTATTACTTATAAAGTAATGCTTGATTAGCAATGAAATTTTTACCGAATAAAGATTAAGGTGTAATTAACAATGTAAATTAAAAGTTTATGCAAATTATTAACATCGTTCCTTAACTTTTGTCCAGTAGCTTATTTCCTTTGTTCCATTCAATCTTTATTTTTTTTTAAACTATTATGTAAATTTTTGTTACTTTGTATAATATTTATGCATTACACCCTAATCTTTATTCGGTAAAAATTTCATTGCTAATCATGCATTACTTTTTAAGTAATACACATATTTATGTCTTTGTTGTTTCCGTTCCTTATATTATGGCCGCTACTGTATATATATATATATATATATATATATATATATATATATATATATATATATATATATATATATATATAGTGAGAGGGGGAGAGAGAGAGATATGTTATATAACATCTGTTTCAATAACATCAGAACTTCATATATGTGCAATTCGTATATGTATATATTAACACACGCACTCACATACATACATACATACATACATATATATATATATATATATATATATATATATATATATATATATATGTAATAGAATTTTGGGGATTTAGACAAATCCTTATAGTAATTCATCGTGTCAAGAAGAATACTCAACAGAATCGAGAAAGAACTTTTTATTTTACAGTTGATGAATTCCAAATAGGACGAAACGGCCGTCCAGTGCTTTCTGCATTCGGTTGACAATTCTGCTTTACTCGATTTGAATGTCCCAGCTAATGCTCTGCGTTGGAGCGGTTCGGGGTAAAGGAAAGTCGTGGCTCTTGGGGCACAATCCGTTGGGTTATGAATACTAAGATGAGTATCACCACGGCATTTGTGAGTAGCGGATCTACATTGAGTATATTAAGTTACTTCTTCGTCACCGGGGTCCGTTGATACAGTTGATATGAATCGGTCCGCGACCAGTGCTTTCTGTATTCTGTTGACGATTCTCCTAGACTCGATGCGTTATTAGACATGTCACATTGATAAACATTTCCTATTTGTTCTTTATCTTATCATTCTATCAGATTCCGATTCATATTTCATCTATAGTTGATCCTAACTTACACACACACATACACATACATATATATATATATATATATATATATATATATATATATATATATATATATATATATATATATATATATTGCATGAAAATATTCTAAGAAAATAAAATGAACCCTTAAAGTTGTCTGTTTCTTAATGTAATTAATATTTGCTCTGTTTTACATTGCGCTCTCTGGGTTATATCCTCCCTGGAATTATCCATACGGATTACCAAACATATCATTAACTATATATATATATATATATATATATATATATATATATATATATATATATATAATATGTTTAACGTTCTTTTTATAGATACAAGTATTTAAGCAAATGGTCTGTTTTATAATAAACAGTATTAAATAACATTTATCGGCCTGAATGTCCGAGAAAGTTTCATAGGTAAATGTTATTTAATACTGTTTATTATAAAACAGAGCATTTGCTTAAATACTTGTATCTATAAAAAGAACGTTAAACATATTATAAATGTCTTTAAATAAATTGTCGGTCTATGTCCAATTCAAATATATATATATATATATATATATATATATATATATATATATATATATATATATATATATGATGTATATTTAGTTCACAACCTTTCATTCAAACAAGTTTCGTTGAATATGCTAGACAAAGAATATTTGATGGTTTTTTTAATTCAGTTTTTTATAATATTCTTACAGTTTTCTGCTTGCTGGTGAGTAAGGGTGCGACAAAATTCTACCTAGCGTCAATTAACGCTGTGGTTTTCGCCCACTTCTTTACCCATTTTCGAAGAGGTTTCTTGTTGAGCGTTGTTAATTTATTTTCATAGTTGCCATTTTAAGATATAGTTACGTGATGACTATATCGTAGCAGCTTTTATTGCAATCTCGGCAAAAAGGAACGTAGCTGGAATTCAAAGTTGCCGTATCTCTGTTTAAAAGAAAAGAATAAAACTTTTAACACATTATTTCCGTTGCTAAATGAGGTGAGGTTTATACTGGGTGCCAGATGTTCTATGTAGAGGGATTCATTAACAATGAGATGTTATGGAATTTTTGAAACGTGATAATTTATTAATTATTACTCTTATCATTAGAAATGAGTAGAACAGATATTAAACCTTGAGCGATGTCCGATGGGCAGGAAGGAGAAAATCGTAACTCTAGGAGCACTGGCTGCTCGGTCAATGAATGTCAAAATGTCTCCTTATACGGAAATGTCTAATATTACTATTAACATTACAGACGAGAAGAACAGATACTACACTTTGATTCCGGTTCAATTTTCACGGAGTGAAGAAAAACGTAAGTCCAGAAGGACTGGCTGTTTGGTAAATGTTTGGTAATTCGAGTAACACGGTCGATGAATGTCGAATGTATCCCTATAAGAAAACGGCTAATATTACCATTACCATTAGAGATGAGCAGAACATATACTACACTTTGATCCCATCCTGATGGATAGGCAGTGAATAGAAGCGTAACTAGTACACACACGGTCGATGAATGCCGAATGTTTTCTCATAAGGAAACGGTTAATATTACCATTACCATTAGAGATGAGGAGAACATATACTACACTTTGATCCTAAACCGATGGCCAGGCAGTGAAGAGAACCAGCACAATTCGTGTCGCAGAGTGGATGAATGCCGAATGTTTCCTCATAAGAAAACTGCTAATATTAACATAAGAGATGAGAACAGATACTATACTTTGATCCCAGCCCAATGGCCAGGCAGGGCAGAGAAGCGTAAGACAAATCGCACGGCCGATTAATGTCGAATGTTTTCTTATAAGATAACGGCTAAAATTAGCATAATCATTAGAGATGAGGAGAACAGATACTACACTTTGATACCAGCCCGTTAGCCAGGCAGTGAAGAAAAGGGTAACTCGAGTGGCGCAGTCAATGAATACCAAATGTTTTGTGATAAGAAAACGGCTAATATTAGTATTAGAAATAGGGTGAACAGATACTACACTTTCATACCAGCCCGATGGCCAGTCAGCGAAGAAAAACGTAACTCGAGTAGCATTGTCAAAGTCAATGAACGCCATTACCATTCGGCGGCATCATTGCATGAATAAAGATAGTATTTAAATACAAATAAACAGATAGTACACTTTGATCCCAACTCGATGGCCCGGCAGTGAAGTGAAGCGTAGCTCCTATTGCACGGTAGAGGAATGCCCAATGATTCCTGATAAAAAAAACGGCTAATATTACCATTACCGACATTAAAATGGCAGTCGACGTTCTTGCTTCCTCAGCCGACGAATATTACTGTGAGCTTTACAGATGAGGAGAACAGATAGTACACTTTGATCCCAACTCGATGGCTCGTCAGTTAAAAGGAGCGTAGCTAATATCGCACGGTAAATGAATGCTCAATGGTTCCTGATAAAAAAAAGGCTAATATTACCATTACCGTTAGAGATGAGGAGAACAGATACTACACTTAGTATTTACTTGACCCCCCCCACTGACTCAGGTTGTGACACAATGTCGGTTTTTAACGTGAGGACCCGAGTGTTTTCACCCGGGCCGCTGGTCTTAGCTGGTCATAGCTTGTCCAAGCTGGTCAGAGCTGGTCTAAGCTAGTCATAGCTGGTCATAGCTAGTCTTGGCTTGTCATAGCTGGTACAGGCCGGAGCCGGTCCAAGCTAGTCGTAGCCATGATACCACCAGCGCGGGAACGAATCCCTACACCAGGTAAGTATCGAGTGAAGCTCTCAGCCAGAAGGCCGACCAAGCGAGCGATCTGCGAATAGATACTACACTTTGATCCCAACTCGATGGCCAGTGAATGAAGAAAAACGTAACTCAAGCTATTCGGCAAGAGTATACCGAATGTTTCCTTACAGGGAAACGGTTAATATTTCCATTGTCATTGAATATTAGGAAAAGAAATACTACACTTTGATTCCAGGTCGGTGGGCATGGAGTGAAGTAAAAGCTGACTCGACTAGCACTGGCTGCTCGGTCAATGATTGCCGAATGTTTCCTTATAAGGAGTGGCTAATATTGCAATTGATATTTCCATAAGATTTCGTATTATGACTGGCTCCGATAATCTGGCAGTGTTGTGAAAGCTGGACATTAAATGATAAAAATAAATAGCGGATGAACTCACAGAAAATGAGAAGCTTGATTTTATTTAGGGAGTGATCATAAATGCCCTATGGAAACAATAAAAGTTTCAGTTTTGAAGTGCGCGTTAAAAGTCGATCCTCTAAGATGAACATAAATGAACATTTGGATTAAAAGCGTTAGTTTTTGTATTGTTTTGAATAAACTGTTTCCTTTTTCTCTACTAAAATCCGATATTTTATGACATACGAACTAATCTGCACACATTTGCGCACATAACATGGAATGATAAAAATTCTCATGTCACAAAATATATCAACATATATATATTTATATATATATATATATATATATATATATATATATACAAATATATATATATATATATATATATATATATATATATATATATATATATATATATATATATATATATATATACATATATATATATGAAAGGAAAGAACAGTCAGATTTATAATTCAGAGTTCACAAACAGTGCATATATATATATATATATATATATATATATATATATATATATATATATATATATATATATAGGTGTAAATGTGGGGAGGGAGAGAAAGTAAGCAAAAAAAGAAAGAATTAAACAAAGAGAAAGAAGACAAATGAAAGAAATAAAAAGGAAATGAAAGAAGAAAAGGAGGAAAGAATAAAAAAGGATAAAAAGGAAGCAAAATAAAGTAAGAAAAATGAAATAGAAAGAAAGAAAGAGTGGGAAGATATTATAAAAGACAGAAAGAAAGAAAGAAAGAAAGAAAGAAAGAAAGAAAGTGTGGGAAGATATTATAAAAGAAAGAAAGAGTGGGAAGATATTATAAAAGAAAGAAAGAAAGAAAGAAAGAAAGTGTGGGTGGATATTATAAAAGAAAGAAAGAAAGAATGAAAGAAAGAAAGAGTGGGAAGATATTATAAAAGAAAGAAAGAAAGAAAGAAAGAAAGAAAGAGTGGGAAGATATTATAAAAGAAAGAAAGAAAAAAAGAAAAAAAAGGTAAAGAACGAAAGTAACGGAAAATAAAGAAAGAAAATTTAAACCGAAATAAAGGAAAGAAAAGAAAGCAAAATAAGAAATAGAAAAGGAAAATAGACAGAAATGAATAAGAAAGTAAAACGAAAAACTGATGGGAAAAAAAAGAAAAAGAGAAAAAAGAAACGAAATGAAAAACTGAAAAAAAGAAAAGGAAAAAGAAAACTAAGAATGAAAATAAAGAACAAAAAGCAGGATTACAAAGATGAAAGTAAGTCCACGAAAAGTAGACAGAAACGAAGAAGAAAGAAAAACGATAAAGTGAAGGAAGCAAAATAGAAAAGTAAAAAAAGAAAGAAAAAGCAAAAAAAAACGACAAAAAAGAAAAGAAACTTAAACCGAATAAAAAATTTAAATCAAGAAGGAAAAAAAAAGAAGAAAAATAGAAATAAAAGTCGACCGAAAGGAAGAAGAAAGAAAAACGAAAAATTGAAGTAAGAAAAATTAGAAAAAAAAATGGTGGAAAATGAAAGAAAAGAAAAAAAAATAGAGACAGCGAACAGAAAGAAAAATAATTTCAAAAGAAAGCAACGGAAAGAAAAAAAACAACAAAAAAGAACGAATGAAATGTTCTTTTCTACACGTGCGTATTTTTCGTCGACAAAAGCATTTGCAGTCTGCCCCCAAATCATCTTCTACATTTGTAAAAATAATCAACTATTTCCAGTGAGTGAATGTTTTAAATTTCATTGTCACTTTTATTTGTCGTGTATATATATTACAACCCACATTTACGAACGGTTTCGCAATCACAGTTCCAGTACTCGTTGTTGGAACATAGCGAAAGACCTATTGGTCCGTCGTATAGAAACCGCAAAGGCGTTCGAAAAAGTACGCCACAAACATCTGTTGGAACTGTTCAGCAATCTGGATATATTTGGGAAGGGTATTAGAACAATCAAGAACCGCTATTCGTCGCAAACCGCCTGCATATGAATAGAAAATGAGTTCACCGAAACGAAATGGGGTGTAAGACAAGTATGTGTCTTCTCACCAGACTTATTCAACGTATTCAGTGAGGCGATTCTGCGAGAATTAGATGTCCTACCCGGACTCGTTTGTGGCAGCCACAATCTTATGAGCCTAAGATATGCAATGTTGAGTCGACACGGAAAGAAAACTACAAAAACTCAGGCAGAAGATAGTTAAGGAAAGCGAGAGAAAGAAAAAAAAAACTAAACATCAACTGCAAGAAGACGAAATGCATGGTTGTTAGCAAAAGGATGAGCCCAAAGTGCAAATTGCAAATCGGAGATGCCAAAATCAAACAGGTACAAAAGTTTAAATATCTAGGAAGAAAACAGGACGGAACGTGCGACACCGAAATCCGAAGGCCTTATCGCATAGCCAAAGACGCATTCCAAAAGCTAAGCAGAGTACTAAGAAATAGAAAAACTTCGCTAGAAACAAAGAAAAGAATACAGAACTGTTACCTGATATCTGTCTTCCTGTGTGGCAGTGAATGCTCGACACTCTCCTCAAAGATGGAAAAGAGACTTGAAGCAAGAGAAATTAAACGAGTTATTGAAAAATAATTATTATATCACAAATAAATCCTAAAATCTAAAAATATATTATAGCTTTAAAATAGTCTGCAAAGGGTTGAGAAGAAGTAAAAAAAAAAACAATCTCTTCATCTTGAGGAGATAGTTCAGCATTTACCATATTGGAGGGTTGATATTGCATACCAGTTCAGCACTTTTTTCTTTGTTTCTAACAACATTTTCTTTTTTCTTAATACTTTGCTTAGTTTTTTGGAAGACAACTTTTGCACGTTCGGATTTCCATATCGTACTTTCTCATAGACACCGCTTTCCAGATATTTACACTTTTGCAAATTGGTAATTGAATCGTGCGTTCTTCTTTCGCGTCACGAGCTTTTTCTTCTGTTAACGATCATACATTCTGTCTTCTTACAGTTAGTCCTTTAATCTCACTTAAACGTCCTACGAGGCTGGCAACCCGTTCCCACCCTTTCCCCGTTGAAACTGTTAGATGTAGACGTCTCTTCTACTCCAATAGCTTCATGTCTCGCACATCTCGCCTGTGGAACTGCCTTCCTTATTCCTGTTTCCCTGACAAATATAATCTCCAACTATTTAAGTGTAACGTCAATCGACATCTCCATCTCTATCCACTTCCCTTCTCCACATCCTTTCACCTTTCATTCCTATCTGCTGTCGCTCCAAATCTTCTGTAACCCCCTTGCCTTTATCGATCCACTATCTTTCTCCACATCCTCTCCTTTACCACTCCTATCTGCTCTTCCTCCAAACCTTCTGTAACCCCTTGCGTGCTAGTGGCTTCCAGCCTTGCTTGGGGTGATAAGCTTTAAAAACAAAAAAACAACAAAAAAAAAAACCAGTGGTTCCCAACCATGCCCCACTTTAGTATTTCTAAAATTCTGGTGCCCCCACCCGTCATATTTAATTCTTACATATTCAAAATTTTGCTACAAGAAGCAAAGTGAATGCTCAAACGCGCTGATAGGCCGACAAAACCTGGGCTCTTCCAGTGACATGAATCACGCCTTCTCCTTTGTTGGCCGAGACACGCGAGTATGGGGTGACGGGAAATACCCTGTATGCCAATTATACACTCAACATATTTTTATCTATGCATACCGTAAATCATTACTATTTACATTGTTCGGACTATCGTCCTCATCTTTGTTGCCATATTTATCACAACGTTTCGACCGTTGTACGCTCTGGACTTCATCAGGAGGTTGGAATGTCGAACTGAACCCTTTATTTCGCTCGCTGGGGTAGACTATTCTAGTTCCACTTGCTATGTCAAACGGATGTCAGTTATCAGTTATCTCCTGTTAATTCAACTCTGCAAGTTCTCCACTGCCTTAACTGGTTATTGAACTCACACTCTTTGGGTCCTGTCACTGGATCTAACTAACCTTTATACACTGGGCCATGTGTCCTTGTTATTCTGTTGGTATACTAAGCCGAAGGGTGCACATGCTACGAATGCCTAACCAAAACATCATGCTCCACCGGTGGGCCATGCGCTCTACGTTGGGAATATTTGTTTTACAACGTTGTTTGGAAGGATCTGTATTTTTTGTTATGTGTGTGCTATCAACACGGCATCATGTTCATTGTTAAAATTACGCCCACCGAAAATAAATCCTGGTACTCCAGTTCCTTTAAGTATCTCTTTACATTATCGGACAATATGACTTTATGTGCAGATAGGGAAACGGTGATAGAGACGCAGAAGGGAATTTGGTGAAACGAGTTCAAACTTCAACTTTCTCTCATGGAAAGCATAAATCATTCGTTTTATCACACCTATGACAGACAGGAGCCACGGTGGAGTAATGGATAACGGCTCGGATTGAGGAATCGTAGAGCCGAGTTCGAATTCCTGTCGAATCCGTTACATTCACTTACGTGCTAACACCCTTGTGAATCCTCTTCTTCTCCCTCCAACTATGGGTCTTCTCACGCAGGACAGACTGGGTTCTATAGCCTTGGATGGCAACTGGTCTAGGAGAAGGTCAACTCTGAATTCAAAACCAATCGGCGTCTGTACCGGCACCCGGCGGCCTCTTGGTTACTCCTGCCTCTGAGTCTACTGGGATAGCACGCGTGTGAAGTTCAAACTCCCTTGTTACTCTGTTTCATGAATTCGCCGCCTTGCTTGGTCGGAAGGAGCCGGCTTAACCGATCCAGGGTGAATACCGCAACATACATACATATAACAGACTAAACTTTGATTTCAAAACTGCGTGAGAAGGCAACTCAAAACCAATCCAATATCATTCCGGGTAATTCACAGATAATAAAGAAAAGAGAACTATGAAATTTGACAACAAACGTTAGGTAAGTCAGAAATGATGACCACTTAACGTTATCTTCAGTGGCATGCTTAAAAATGTAACAATCTTTTTAAATCTTACAGACTTATCTCGAGCACTAATATGGCTGTTTTCAATCTAGAAGAAAAAAAAAAGCTCTTGGTTCTAACTGACAACCATAATTCCTAAGCTTTAATTTCGCTTTCATTCATTATGTTGTCTTTTTCTGATATCCCCACAAACTCAGTAACCTTTTGCGTCTTAGGGGCTTTATTGCCTTGCTCGGAGTGAAATGATAAAAAAAATACCGTAGCATGAGTTCAGTTTTTAGAGCGGTTGGTATCTCCACGATCGATATCTTAAATTTCAGTTATTCATCAGTCAGATAAATATAATAAAAATAAATAATTTATCTGGGATGAAATTTATTTAAATAAAAAGTTATATAAAAACGACAATACTTTACTGCCACCTCGATATGCTATTTTGGCTAAAGTCCTTTACACATCGAACGCTTCACCAAAATTCTCCTTAATTACAATCGATTAGAATCAATAAATCATTATTCTCTCTTCTTTAACAATGTCTTTATTCTTCTCTTTTTCTTTTCTTTTTTTTCATATACTTTCACACAAAGGAATCTCTTCCATCTTAGTGGCTTTATTGCCCTGCTTGGGGTGAAATAATTAAAAATAGAATGTGACAGATGGCTATAAAAAGTCGCCGTGGAATATTTACGAATAGTTTCTTTAAATAATGGCTATTGTTAATCGTTGTGTTTTAATAATTTTATCGTCTTGTTTAGAGCGAAATTATTATATAAAAATAATCGTAAAAATTAATGATAATCAATATATAAAATTCTGTGTCTTCTGTTAGTCCGTCCGTCTGTCCGTCCGTTACATCGTCTAAAATAGTAATACATTGACTGATCGAAACCAAATTTTGGGGAGAAGGGCAAACAGGCAAGTGGATACAAAATACAATTGGTTTTACTAGGGCGCCTAGCATAGAGTAATAAATACAGTTACGGTAGGAAGTTGAATGAGATCGGCACTCTTATGTAACGAGATGCACCGAACGTCAAATGTTGCTTTAATTTAGATTTAAATTTAAGAATATACGCCGTGCGTCTTAGAGTCTTTATTGCCTTGCTTGGGTTGAAATTATTAAACAACATATCGTTGCTACTGTTGCGTGAGAACAGTCTAGAACAGTTGGTATCTTGACGATAGTGGCTCAAGTTACTGGCCTCAACAGACAGTCATTCGTCAATCAAATAAATAAAAAAAATACAAATTTATCTGGTAGCAGATTTGATTAAAACAAAAACAAACTTCAGTTAAATAAGACGTTACATTACTGTCGCCTTAATATTTATATGGAATTTTGACTAAAGCCATTTGCAAATCGAAGACTCCACCAGAATCCTCCATAATTATAATCGATTAGAATCAATACTTAGAAAATCTTATTATTCTCTCTTCATTAACAATGTCTTTTTCTTTTCTTTCATATATTTTCACACTAAGGAATCTTTTCCATCTTACGTCCTGGGTACGACGTTAAACTGCATCCAACAGCAAGGCCGCTGATCAGGAGGTTTCGAAGAAGCATGGAACCACCTCTTAATTGCTGGTGTTCCCAGTTCCACCCTGACCCGGGGTGGTAGCACCTGTTGGGGTCCCAGCTATGGGAAAATAGTGAACTTCCAGGTCATTTCCAGCATATTGAAACAATGATGTTGCCAACTACACTTTTTTTAAACAATGATGTTGCCAGCTATAAGTTTTTGAAACAATGATGTTGCCAGCTATAAGTTTTTGAAACAATGATGTTGCCAGCTATACGTTTTGAAACAATGATGTTGCCAGCTATACGTTTTTGAAACAATGATGTTGCCAGCTATAAGTTTTTGAAACAATGATGTTGCCATCTATACGTTTTTGA
Source organism: Acanthosepion esculentum (assembly GCA_964036315.1). Classification (NCBI taxonomy): domain Eukaryota; kingdom Metazoa; phylum Mollusca; class Cephalopoda; order Sepiida; family Sepiidae; genus Acanthosepion; species Acanthosepion esculentum. The sequence continues at coordinate 33,317,609 of OZ038507.1, read as the reverse complement.
AACAATAATGTTTCCAGCTATACGTTTTTGAAACAATGATGTTGCCGGCTATACGTTTTTGAAACAATGATGTTGCCAGCTATACGTTTTTGAAACAATGATGTTGCCAGCTATGCGTTTTTGAAACAATGATGTTGCCGGCTATACGTTTTTGAAACAATGATGTTGTCGGCTATACGTTTTTGAAACAATGATTTTGCTAGGGGTGCGTTTTTAAAACAATGATGTTGCCAGCTATACGTTTTTGAAACAATGATTTTGCCAGCTATACGTTTTTGAAGCAATGATGTTGCCGGCTATGCGTTTTTGAAACAATGATGTTGCCGGCTATACGTTTTTGAAACAATGATGTTGTCGGCTATACGTTTTTGAAACAATGATTTTGCTAGGGGTGCGTTTTTAAAACAATGATGTTGCCAGCTATACGTTTTTGAAACAATGATGTTGCCAGCTATACGTTTTTGAAGCAATGATGTTGCCGGCTATGCGTTTTTGAAACAATGATGTTGCC
>OZ038507.1:33304598-33312098 GCA_964036315.1 Acanthosepion esculentum | reverse complement strand
GGACATGTCTTAATGAAAACATCCTGCTAAAATATACGCATTATATTTATATATATATATATATGTGTGTGTGTGTGTGTGTGTGTGTGTGTGTGTGTGTGTGTGTGTGTGTGTTAGCAGAATGTATAATAGTATCTGAAACAAAAGTGGAAATTATGAGAGGAAGTGTGGGAAAAATATAAACGACGCGTTGCGTCGAGGTTTGTTGGTCACAAATTCCTCAAATCAGAATGAAAGACAAAACTGTGTGTAAGGAAAATGTGTTAGGATTTTTGATGATAGGAGGGGCAACCAATTAAATTGCCTTCTCAGGTCCAACGACCAGAAATCTGAAAATGCTTCTTTGTTTTGTTTTTTACACACATATATATATATATATATATATATATATATATATATATATATATATATATATATATATATATATATATAGAGAGAGAGAGAGAGAGAGAGAGAGAGAGAGATGATAAAAATATAGATTTAACGACTTACATTCTTCATCGCTGATGTCGCAATGGCGAGGACTTTTTTAGCTAGCTAGCTAGCTAGTTAGATAGATAGATGCGAGTCAATTTCGATTAAACACATATCCATTTATTTTTAAAAGGACGTTCATTCTTCATCGCTGATGTCGTAATGCTGAGAGCCTTTTGCAGATAGATAGATAGAAAAGAAGAGAGTGAGATAGATAGATAGATAGATAGATAGATAGATAGATATGAATAGACATAGATAGATAGATAGATAGATAGATAGATAGATAGATAGATAGATAGATCTACGGTAAGCGATCAGTATATGTAATCTAATCTAAACAGTTCAATAACGAATCGATATTAATAAGAGGTCTCAAAGTAAATTTAAATCGATATTAAATCATTTCTATTAGATTCGCCAGTCGTATAACGTAGGCAATCTGTGGAGTCAAAGTCGAATTAATTTGGCGTTGGTCGATGGGAAATCGAAGGAGACGGTGTCAGATATCCGATATTATAAATAAAACAGGGGTATTTTTCCGGGTAATTTATAAACGTCCACGAAGACGAGGAAAACGGTTCGATTTTATCCCACTTCTAAATTTGAGAAACTTCAGCACCTTGGCTAGTCTGTTGCGCTTAATTTCGCGCAAATCCTCTTCGAAAAGGTACGAATACCGTCTCTTCTTCCCCTCCAGCTATGGGTTAAATAGCATGGTAGAATAGTTTCTTTCACTTTGGCTGGCAGCTAGCCTGGGGAAAGGACAACATTTGACTCAAATAACGGATAAATGATACGTACACTGGTGAAGCTAGATTATATAGTTTATAATGATTTTCCAAGCGTAGCTTAGATGCGGCACAAGGCCGAAAGCATGGGGCACCCAGTGAGGATCGAACTCACTAGTCGGTCGTAATTGATCTAGCGAGACAAGCTTGCTAACCATTACACCGCCTTGGGGCGCCCGGCTGTAGTGTTTATATATTCAAAAGAAGGCTGGGCTCGAATGAAGTTTATTTAATCAAGTTCAATCAAGGGCAACATGACCTTCATCGGTATTTGAACTTCACGCCTTTAACAGAAGTGAAATTCTATCGTCATTAAAATTCGACTTTTATTTTCAACGTGGTTTGAGTTAAAATTAAACTTGTGCAATCAAATACGCGTCATTTAGTTTTAATGCAATCAAAAGTTGAAATTAAGCTGAATTCTTTGATTGATATTACACTTGGAAAGCGAAGCGGGTTCTAATCATGTTGAAACGAATCCTGGAAACGTTTTACATACATACACACACACACGCACACACACACACACACACACACACACACATATATATATATATATATATATATATATATATATATATATATATATAATTACGCCAGAATTCGAATTAACTTTATTTAAAACTTCATTTCAGGTAAATAATTATAGTTTTAAATTGCCTTAATCAGGTATATGTTGGTTGTCTATCTTCGCGGTAAAAAAAACAAAACGGGTATCTGGATTCTTTTATGATAAGCGATTAGTATAAAGTGAAATCTAACTTAAACAGTTCAATAATGAATTGGTATTAATAAGAGATTTCAAAGGAAATTTAAATCAAAATTAAATAATTTCTATTACATTCGACTGTCGTCTAACGTAAGCAGATTGCCGAGTCGAAATCGCATTTTTCTGATACTTGGAGATATATATTTGCTCTTTCAATCGGCACCAACACGTACTTCCTAAAAAAAGAAAAACAGTAATATAAGTAATTATCTTTTATTTAGACGTTGTTTTTCTGTTTTTTTTATAGAACCCGTATTTCTACGCATAACAGGACTTAAGCTCAACCTATACCTCAAGTGGACTCGTACATACGCTAAAAATGCTGGATAAATGGTCGGTTGCCTGCCCCACTGCAATAAGTACCCGACTCCTAGTGCTATCCTCTACATTTACAAGAGCCAGATCAGACTTAAAATGGAGGACCGCTGCCATATTTCGACAGTAGCTATCTTTCCAGTCTCCATCGAGTCAGACAGCGTCTCGAATGACGAATTGTATTCCGCCTTAAAATCTCTTTCTCACAGACGAGTCGTCGCAGCCCTCTCGTTGCTCGGTCGCTATTTCCATGGAAAGCGGTCAGGCGAACTGTATTCATTAATGCCACCAGTTCTAACCTTCACGGTTTACACACGCCAGCTATGCCACGCCCATTGTAACGAACCACTCACATTCCGTTTGTCTTCCATTGGCTGGAAGTAAGTTCTACTCAGGCAGCTTCTTTCGGCGAACCTCTGCTCTGCGGAACAGACTCCCAAGAGGATGTTTTTTCCTGACCCCTGCAATCTTAACCTGCTCAAGTCCAGAGATGACCGTTACATTCTCCACATATCTGCATAAACTGCGCCTCTTACTGCGCAACACTCTGCCTCGAGTGGCTACCAGAATTTGTACAGGTTGATCCACACTGTAAAAAAAAAAACATATGACCTAAATGTAATCCATATGAAAAGAAAAAATAATATATATATTTCAGAGTACTTCGGTGTCAATTTGAGGACAACGAAGAGGATTCAGAAAGAGCTGGATGAGTCTAATGGTGATTACGAAGGTGTTTGGAGTAATCACTAGTGATGGCAACGTTATACCTCCATTCATCTTTCCACAGGGTCTATATCAAGTGCCTTGAGGAGATAGTGCTGCCCTGGCTCAAGAGACTGTCTGCTGGAAGGCCCTATGTTTGGCAACAGGACTCTGCACCACGCCACACAAGAGGAAAAACCTAGTCATGGCTGTCAGACATTTTCAGCGACTACGTCACATCTTACATCTGGCCATCTAACTTCCCAGACTGCAATATTGATTATTATGTGTGGAGCGCAGTTGAGCGACAGACCAACAAAATTCCTGGTAACACCAAATATGACCTGAAGGCAAGGATTATGATAGCGTTCGTCAACTTAAACAAGGAGACCGCCCAGAAGAAAAGCAGGAGATTCCAAAGTCGCGTGGAGGCCGTGGTTGAAGCCAATGGCGATTTTATTGAATAAATGTACTCTTTAGTATTTCAGGATATTTTTGAGTAATTTTGTTAAAATGAGATGACTGTATTATTTTCAGTTTTGCGACATTTAGACAACATTTTATATCGCACCCTATATATATATATATATATATATATATATATATATATATATATATATATATAAAGACATTTTTATGTTTATACATTTTTTTATTGATACAAATATTTAAGTAAATGCTCTGTTTATAATAAACAGTATTAACAACACTTACCGGCCTGAATGTCGGAGAAATTTCCATAGAAAATATGCGTCCTTACTGTTTTGAAAATCGACCTTGCTAACCAAAACTGTCCTCCGTGGCGAAATCGGTAAAAGCACGTCAGGTTATATGACGGTTCCGTATATGATATATATATTTTCTATGACAATTTCTCGGACATTCAGGCCGGTATATGCTGTTAATACTGTTTGTTATAAACAGAGCATTTACTTAAAAATGTCTTAAAATAATTGTCGGACTTTTTCCATTTCACTATATATATATATATATATATATATATATATATGTTGAGTCTTGACTCAATGTTGAATCTCGCCTATTGCATGGAATAATAATGCAACACAAAATGTACTTAGAACAAGAATGTATTATAACAAGAAAGTGTACACAATAAGTACATATAGTATTTCTGTATATTTCTGGGAAGACGTTCCTGGAGAATGTGTTGACTAGTCGCAGTCGATCAGAGTCTCTAGTTGGATCTCGTGATTCCACTTCCTTCTCCCTCGTCTTCCGGTATCAACCATTATTTATATAGTTGGTAGTCACCTATGCAGATTAGGTGGATCCTACACAACAATATATATATATATATATATATAGAATACAAGAAAAGCTATTCTGAACTGACGTGTTTTGTCCTCTGAGGGACTTTATCAAGGCAAATGTAAGGATTTATTTTCAAGCATGTGTTTATATACAAAAGCAAAGTTCTCATTGGTTTATCAAGGCCTTTTAATTTGAAAAAGTTTAAGAATAATCATTAGTTGGTTGAAAGGTCAGTCAAGACATATGAAGGTCATAGTCTTATAATTCAAAGTCTAGTAAAGCAAAACTAAGCGAGTAATTTTCTTTTTTTACGTCTATCCCAAACCAGACAATCTGATCACAATTTATACAAAAACGCGTCGCCTAAGCATGGTTTTTCCTCTTTTGTTCCCTTCAAAGATACACTCTATCTGAAAATAATTTATACATATATATATATATATATATATATATATATATATATATATTTGTATTTTTAGGCAGTAATCCTTCTTTCATGCACATTTCATTAAATACGACAAACAAGGCGATTTTATTTAGTTTTTTTTATACAATATCTCATGCAATCTATTTTTTTTTTCTTTTCAGATGAAAAATTATATAAAAACTGTCCGAATGTTCTTTTAATCCGACCGCTTTCGGCTATACATTTAGCCATTTTCAAGGATGAAATATTTTAACTGTTAAATAAATAGTTTTTTCTATGTCTGTTTTATAAAATGTTTTCATTTTCAAAACACGGTCAAAATATTGCGTCAATGTTTAGTTAATATTATTAAGTGTTGGTTTTTTGTTTTTATTAATAAGGCTTCTATTATTTTTAGTCGTTTTTGCATGTAGTTGGTGCTATTATATTTGTGTTGTCAACAAGTATGTTACGAATAGTGTCCGGTAGGTCCCCATGAATATTTAAATGAGATCTAATTGAGCTATGGTCAGAAAGGTGTAGAGTGAGTCTTCGTGTCAAACATGTTGTAGTGTGGCCTATATAATTATTTACGAATTTTGATCGATCAGGAATACAATTACTTAATGGCCATTTAAATTCGTAAATAATATTTGCTCTATTTAATTTTGTTCTTCGAGGTGAATTATTATTTTTAACTATAAGGTTAGAGGTTTCAAATTTTTTGTAATAAATAATTAAAATAATTTTTTTGCTATTCGGACAGTTTTTATATAATTTATCACCCGAAAAGAAAAACATTTTAAATCGCATGAGAAATTGTATAAAAAACTAAATAAATACACCTTATCTGTCGTATTCAATGAAATATGTGTGTGTGTGTGTATATATATATATATATATATATATATATATATATATATATATTGAGATATGCTTCATTGCATAATTTAGACAAGTTTTGTCTATTTATTTTCAATTGTATCCTTTCATATTCACGAACAAGCTTTTCAGTGTTATAAAAGGAAGAGAGAAAATTACATTAACACAATGGTTTTTATTTGATGTCAAATATCGTAGTGTTCATCATTTTCATAGACAAATTCGTTGTGTTGAGCTGAGAGTTAAATTTTTTACAAGAATATATATATATATATATATATATATATATATATATATATATATATATATATATATATATATATATATATATATATATATATATATATATATATATATATATATATATATATGGCACAGTGGATAAAGTTGGTTAGATCCAGTGACAGGTCCCAAAGAGTCTGAGTTCAATACCCCGTTAAGGCAGTGGAGAACTTGGAGAGGGTAATTCTGATAATTGACATCCACTAAACATCACACGTGGAACTAGAACAGTCTACCACACTGAGCGAAATAAAGTGTTCAATTCGACATTCTAACCACATGAAGAAGGCCGGAGCGTACAACGGCCGAAACGTTATAATAAATATGGCGACAAAGATGAGGACAATTATCCGAATAATGTAAATAACGTACATAATACCTCATCTCAGAAATATAAGAAATATAGACATATATATATATATATATATATATATATATATATATATATATATATATATATATATATATATCAGATTACTTCATCGAGTCTATAGGAATCCTCAACAGAGTGCCCAAAGCACTGGGCGGCCGTTACGTCCCATTTGGGCCTCATCAGCTGTGCGCATCCACTACTGAGAATCGAACAAGACAGGTACGATACGACGCAAGCGTCATACCAACTGTACCTACTAGACTCGATATAGCTCTGCTCTTACTTTCCGTGGTGCAACTCATCCGAGTTATATATATATATATATATATATATATATATATATATATATATATAGGTAATAATCGGTTGGTATATAATCCTAGTGAATCCTATTAATACAATATACAATATTAAATATTAAAACTGATTCACACATAGAGCTCAATATTTTAATTAAACAGAGCGACATATTTCATACAATCGGAATTAAGTTTACATTAGATTAATGATCATTTTCACCTTGTAAATTAAAATAAAATTTACAAGGATTTTTCAAACCAGTCAATATCGATGATAAATTATTGAAATAAAAAATAATAATTCATCATCCACTGACTGGATTGAAAAATTCTTGTAAATTTTATTTCAATTTACGAGGTGAAAATGATCGTTAACCTAATGTAAACTTAATTCCTGCTGTATTATATATATATATATATATATATATATATATATATATATATATATATATATATATATAGTGAGAGAGAGTTTTGTGATGTCAACGAACACTCGTTGCCAATTTTGTAATGCCAACGAATACTCGTTATAACTTTCGTAATGCTCGTTGTAGTAGAGACTTTGTAATCGCAGAAACAATCTATAATAACGCCTTCGAACGAAACTGGTGTTAGACGCCTTCGAATGAAACTGGTGTTAGACGCCTTCGAATAACACTCGCACTAATAGTACTTGCTCGATAATATTCGCTCAAAAGTGACTACCGCATAATGATCCGAATAGTAATCGTATAGAGTAATAGTATAGTGAATAGCATAGAGAATAGCGATCCGTATAGTAATAGAGGATAGAATAGAAATGGTGATCGTTTCGATGCCACGCTAATTCCGATATATATATATATATTTCCTTTACTATCACGTGATCTATTTATTTCAAATGGGATCGCCTGTGTTTTTCTCTCTGGCGATCTATGTTAAAACTACCGTGT
>OZ038507.1:33279598-33299598 GCA_964036315.1 Acanthosepion esculentum | reverse complement strand
CAGATCTCTTCAATGTTAACCTGTTCAAATCTAGGGTCAAGCTTTATATTTCCCATATATCCGCATACACTTCACTTCTTACTTTCTTACTCTGAAACCCTCTAGTTAGAGTGGCTCTTAGGCCTTGTACAGGATGAACATTTTTCGCTCTCCTTCGGGTTTCAGTGCCACATTTTCTATGCTCTGTTAAAAATATCCTTGAAATCTAAATTCAATCGTAAATACGACAAGTCAATGCTTTCAATGTACAAATTGAATAGTTTCAATGCTATTGTCAAGATATAATTCCTTTCATCGAGTTTCGATATCACTTTCTCATATATATATATATATATATATATATATATATATATATATATATATATATATATATATATAATGGGATGCAAAAGTAGGTATGCAATAAAGAAAAACAAGTGCGCAGAAAACGTATTGTACTGATTATACAAATACAGTGGAACCTCGGTTCACGAATTTAATTCATTAATGAAGCCCGTTCAAAACCCGAAATGTTCGTAAACCGAAACTGTTTTCCAATAGGAATCTATGAAAAATTGATTAATCTGTTCCTGGTCCCAAGATGATTGCTTAAACTTTAACAACAGTGTTTTGTACACAAAAGTAATGGAAATCATATAATACATTAAACTAATGAAAATCCTTAAATCTAAGTGTACAAAACAATGCTAAAAAGATAAAATATAGACGAACACTTCAATTTTATAGGGCCTCCATGTAGGAGAGTTGATGGCGTAAGTGGAAAGGGAAGGAAAGAGATGTTATTGTTAGGAAAGGGGAAGGAAAGACATGATCTTCTCTATAAGAATGATACAGATCGTTGATTTTTCCATATGAAACTGAGGAGCAAGAGACAATATCATCAACAATTGTTTTTCTCTTAACTTATCTTTTTCTTTTACCAGTATCTCTGCTAGCTTTCTTTGGAGCCATGACTGAGGACTAATGAAGAGAGAAAAAAAAAGCACAGTACAATAGAATTGGAAGAGATAGGCACAGCACAAAACACGAATGTATACAACATGGCGGTCGACTAAGAAATGTTCCGTTCGGGTTAACTCGGTTCGGCTCAGTTCGGCTCGGTTCGGCTTGGTTCTGCAATATTGTTCGAGAATTGAAATTTTGTTTGATAACCGAGGCATTTTCATCTCGAATATTCTGTTCGAAAACCGATTTGTTTGACATGTGAGACGCTCGAGAAAAGAGGTTGCACTGTATAACTACTTTTGCTGCCCTCTCAATATGGTAAATGTTACTGCAGACAGGCATACCAATATAAATAATTATATATATATATATATATATATATATATATTATTTATTTATTATAATTTTATCATATAGACAAAACCATTTTACTCACTACAAAGATGCAACTACAAACAGGATTGTTCATAACCATTTTCGACCCTCACCCGTCGGTGTGCAGTTGAAATGCACTGAAACCAAGTTGCATCTTTGTTGTGAGTAAAATGGTTTCGTCTATATGATAAAATTATAATAAATAAATAATTATCGCTCTACTACATGTATTGAGCTCTTTTTTGAATGAATGCAGCGAACGTTAGAATTTATATATTTTATATATTACTTTCGTTCCCACCGCATCGGATATATATATATATATATATATATATATATATATATATATATATATATATATATATATATATATATGTATATATGTGTGTGTGTCTATATTTCTGAGATGAGGTATTGGCAATAATATTCAGAGCACGGACGTAATAGTTATTTTATAAATTTTGAAAGAAATAGGCTTTACCTGTAACATATTATTAACAATCCCCGTCCTGGGTAAGACGATAAACTACGTCCGACAGCAGGAGGTTTTGAGTAGCGTGGAACCACCTCTTAATTGCTGGTGTTTCCAGGTCCACGTTGACCCAGGGTGGTAGCACCTGTTTGGGTCCCAGTTATGGGCAAATAGTTAACCTCCAAATTGGAGTGTAAACACGATGGAAGTGTAAAAATAGATTTTAATACCAGAAATATATTTTTGTAAAAAATTATTACCAGCAATAAATATTTGAAGGAAAAAGTTATTACTAGCAATAGATTTTTCGAAAAATTATTACCAGCAATAGGTTTTTGAAAAAAAATATTGCCAGCAATACATTTTGTGAAAAAAATATTACCAACAATAAAAATTTTGTCGGCATTAAATAACCCATTGATATGCCGTAAAACAAACCAAACAAAACTTAAAAAGAATTTCGGTATTAAATAACCCATTGAGGTTGATATGCCGTAAAACAAACCAAACCAAACCAAACCTAAAAATCTTGCCGGCATTAAATAACCCATTGAGGTTGATATGCCGTAAAACAAACCAAACCAAACCAAACCTAAAAATCTTGCCGGCATTAAATAACCCATTGAGGTTGATATGCCGTAAAACAAACCAAACCAAACCAAACCTAAAAATCTTGCCGGCATTAAATAACCCATTGAGGTTGATATGCCGTAAAACAAACCAAACCAAACCAAACCTAAAAATCTTGCCGGCATTAAATAACCCATTGAGGTTGATATGCCGTAAAACAAACCAAACCAAACCAAACCTAAAAATCTTGCCGGCATTAAATAACCCATTGAGGTTGATATGCCGTAAAACAAACCAAACCAAACCAAACCTAAAAGTCTTGCCGGCATTAAATAACCCATTGAGGTTGATATGCCGTAAAACAAACTAAACCAAACCAAACCAAACCTAAAAGTCTTGTCGGTATTAAATATCCCATTGAGGCTGATATGCCGTAAAACAAACCAAACCAAACCAAACCAAACCTAAAAGTCTTGTCGGTATTAAATAACCCATTGAGGCTGATATGCCGTAAAACAAACCAAACCAAACCAAACCAAACCTAAAAGTCTTGCCGGTATTAAATAACCCATTGAGGCTGATATGCCGTAAAACAAACTAAACCAAACCAAACCAAACCTAAAAGTCTTGTCGGTATTAAATAACCCATTGAGGTTGATATACCGTAAAACAAACCAAACCAAACCAAACCAAACCTAAAAGTCTTGTCGGTATTAAATAACCCATTGAGGTTGACATACCGTAAAACAAACCAAACCAAACCAAACCAAACCTAAAAATCTTGTCGGTATTAAATAACCCATTGAGGCTGATATGCCGTAAAACAAACCAAACCAAACCAAACCAAACCTAAAAGTCTTGTCGCTATTAAATAACCCATTGAGGTTGATATACCGTAAAACAAACCAAACCAAACCAAACCAAACCTAAAAGTCTTGTCGGTATTAAATAACCCATTGAGGTTGATATACCGTAAAACAAACCAAACCAAACCTAAAAGTCTTGTCGGTATTAAATAACCCATTGAGGTTGATATACCGTAAAAAAAAACAAACCAAACCAAACCAAACCTAAAAATCTTGTCGGTATTAAATAACCCATTGAGGTTGATATACCGTAAAACAAACCAAACCAAACCAAACCAAACCTAAAAGTCTTGTCGGTATTAAATAACCCATTGAGGTTGATATGCCGTAAAACAAACTAAACCAAACCAAACCAAACCAAACCTAAAAGTCTTGTCGGTATTAAATAACCCATTGAGGTTGATATACCGTAAAACAAACCAAACCAAACCAAACCAAACCTAAAAGTCTTGTCGGTATTAAATAACCCATTGAGGTTGATATACCGTAAAACAAACCAAACCAAACCAAACCAAACCTAAAAGTCTTGTCGGTATTAAATAACCCATTGAGGTTGATATACCGTAAAACAAACCAAACCAAACCTAAAAGTCTTGTCGGTATTAAATAACCCATTGAGGTTGACATGCCGTAAAACAAACTAAACCAAACCAAACCAAACCTAAAAGTCTTGTCGGTATTAAATAACCCATTGAGGCTGATATGCCGTAAAACAAACCAAACCAAACCAAACCAAACCTAAAAGTCTTGTCGGTATTAAATAACCCATTGAGGTTGATATACCGTAAAACAAACCAAACCAAACCAAACCAAACCTAAAAATCTTGTCGGTATTAAATAACCCATTGAGGTTGATATACCGTAAAACAAACCAAACCAAACCAAACCAAACCTAAAAGTCTTGTCGGTATTAAATAACCCATTGAGGTTGATATACCGTAAAACAAACCAAACCAAACCAAACCAAACCTAAAAGTCTTGTCGGTATTAAATAACCCATTGAGGTTGATATACCGTAAAACAAACCAAACCACACCTAAAAGTCTTGTCGGTATTAAATAACCCATTGAGGTTGACATGCCGTAAAACAAACTAAACCAAACCAAACCAAACCTAAAAGTCTTGTCGGTATTAAATAACCCATTGAGGCTGATATGCCGTAAAACAAACCAAACCAAACCAAACCTAAAAATCTTGTCGGTATTAAATAACCCATTGAGGTTGACATGCCGTAAACCAAACCAAATCCAACCAAACCAAGCCAAACATTAACAATCCTCTGTCTTCGTGACGTCCATTATAAAATTCTTAAATAGATTCTATTAAAAGCAAAAACGTAACTTAACGTCTTTGAATTCTTTTGTAGAAATTGTTAAATATTTAAAATTCCCAAATATATTTTTCAAACCATTTACACACAACTAATATAATTTAAATCCTATCTTCTCTATTTTACTTGTTAAACATTTTTTATTTCAATATCATGTTAGTATTCCTGCTTCCATAAAAAGCTTTTCTATCGAAATAACAACGAGCACCGACTGCAACGTCTGAGAGAGCAAAAATAGCTCACCTCTCGCACATCGTAGACATCTACTATTAGATACGCCATTTTCAATTAGCTTAAACCAAACTCTAGTTCATTATCTAATGACTTTACGAAATCAAGTGTAGCATAACATTTTCCGCTGTCATGAAGTGGAAAGATTATATTGAATCAACTACTAGGCCTGCTGCTAGAAAAGTTGATTCATTATGCCGTGCTAGACAATATTTCACCTCAGAATCTACCTTACATATTTATAAGTCTGCCATTCGTCCTTGCTTTGAATATTGCTGCTACACCTGGTCTGGTTCTCCTGCAATACTTTTAGAGATTCTTGATAAAATCGAAGAATAATTGTTTCATTTTTTTTGTAGAAATTCTTGTGTATTGTGATCAAAATTGTGCATAAACTCTCCAAAGTTCATATTTGTTTTATTGGTTTGATGAAGTACATGTGTGAACCTTCAGTTTAGATAAGTTCTTTTCAATTGTAGTTGTGATAGAGTTAGTTGGTAGGACAATACATTTTTTTTTTATTCTTTGGGTTTGTCAGGAAAGGCTTTTTTATATTTTTGGAATATTTTATTAACACTTTTTTTGCATTGAGTATAATATAATTAGGGTAGTGAAAAGGCTTGAAAAAGTTTTTGGTGTATTTCGGCTCTTCCTGTAAATATTGAGAGCTGCAAATTCTGAATGCTCCTACAGTTTGGAGGAAAGGTATGAGGTGACAAGATTTTCGGACCGCCCTTTAGAATCCGATGCTTATACAGGATTTTATTTTGTTGCTATGATGAGAATAGAAATTTATTAGATCGTTTCTGTTGGTTGATTTCAGGTGGAAAGTGAATGTCCTCACAGATGAAAATAAATCAGTCATTTGTGTGCCATGCGTGATCATAGATCTTTCGATACATGACTGACGAGGCAGATTTTTCCCGCAGTAGGTTGCCATTTCTTTCTGCAGCAGACCAGTTGGCATCCAAGGCTACAGAACCCGATCTGTCCTGCTATTTACCGATAGCTTCGGGTGGGAAGAATAATAGGCTGCATACCTATCCCAAGGGTATTAGCATGTAAGTGAATGTAATGGATTCGACTGGAATTCGAACTCGGCTCTCCGGTTCCTCAATCCGAGCCGCTATCCACCGTGTCTCCCTTGAAAATAAATAGCTGTTATAAAAACATGATTTTCCTGGCCAAAATAATCTCTTCTTCGGACACTCTATTCTATAAAGAACGAAGATACATAAAAAAAAACATTTAATCAACAATAACATCTATCAACACGTCGATGTGCAAAAAATATTAGCCTTGACGGATTTTGTAAAAAAAATAACACTCGATATGAACTTGATATAAACAAAAATAAACACTCCATTAACTTATTCTAATCGACAGTTTTGGGGTTGACGATAAACTACATCCGGCAGCAATGCCACTGATCTGGAGATTAGAGGTTTTGAGTAGCGTGGAACCACCTGTTAATTGTCGCTGTTCCCAGCTTTACCCTTATCCGGAGTGGTAGCACCTATTAGGATCCCAGCTATGGCCAAATATTGAAACAGCCAAACAACACAAAATACCAGTAATACGAGGGTCATTCAATAAATAAGGTGGATTTTTCGGTATAAGGACTTCTAATATAGATAGAAGCTTACTTTTTAAATTTTTTTTTCAACGTAGTCTCCCAGCACTGTCACACACTTTTCCCATCTGTGCACAAGTTTCCGTATTCCATCAGCGTAAAAATCTTTGGACTGATGTCTCAGCCAGTCGCTCACAACACTTTTGACTTCATCGTCACTTTTAAACTTCGTGCCTCTCGTAAACGCTTTCAAGGGACCAAACAGGTGAAAGTCTGAAGGGGCAATCTCTGGGCTGTAAGGGGGATGAGGGAGCAGTTCCCAGCCCAGCTCGTTGAGGGTCTGCACCGTTTGGGTTGCTGTGTGAGGCCTTGCGTTGTCATGATGCAAGATGACTCCTTCTGACTGATGACCCCTGCGTTTGTCTCAACAGATAAGCTCAAAGTCCTTGCAATGTCATTCACTGTCACCCTTCTCTCAGACTGAATGAGGTCATTGATTGATTCGATCACCTCAGAAGACCTCACTTCTGTAGGCCTCCCAGGTGTCTTCATCCTCAACACTGCTCCGTCCTTCTTTAAACAATTTAGCCCACTTGTAGACATTTTTTTGCTGAAACATGTGGTACCATACACAGTTGACATTCTCCTATGAATTTCAACTGGTTTGATAAACTTGATAACTGACCGCTGTTCAATCCTGGAGCATGCTTCTTGCTCGGCCATCTTTGTTAATCGCCAAAACTCTCAAAGTTTTTTTTTTAATCTGCAAAAGAAATTAGATCCATGTGAAAAAGAAGTAAAACAAAAAAAATAAATAAATAAAAAAGAGTAAGCTTCTATCTGTATTAGAAGACCTTATACCGAAAAATTCACCTCATTTATTGAATGACCCTCGTACATTTGTATATTAAATTACCACCAATACACACATACTAACAAAATATCTCGGCTTCACCTAAATCTGTTTAAAATACTACCAAACAACCAACATGGATGACATTATCCATGTATTCAATCGTGAAAGCAAAATAACACATCATATTTTTATTATTTCAAAGCTCCCGAGAAAAATAAGTTTCAGCATTAAATGACCCATAAGGAGTTGATATGCCGTTAAACAAACGAATCCCTATTCTAATCCAAAGCATATGTATCCTCATTATCCTATTATACTTGTACTTGAGCCGACCTTCGTTAGTTTGCACGACCGTTACGCCCTGCCAATATCTCATAAATAATGGACTATTTCGTATTGATCCCGTGGAAAGAAGGGAAAAGACACTACTTGGTTTCAGTGAGAAAAATGAAAGGAAGAAAGAAGGAAATATAGAAGTGTTTCACGTCTCCTGTCGATACCTCATAAACAATTATCCATTTTGATCTCGTGCAAAGAAAGGGAAAGGCATTTCTTATTTTGACTGAGAAAACGAAAGAAAGAAAGAAAGAAAGAAAGAAAGAAAGAAGGGAAGATAGAAGTGTTTAAGTTCTCCTGCCAATACCTCATAAATAACGGTTTTGATTGCATGGGGAAAAAAAACATATCGGAGACGCTACTCGGTTTTAGTGAGAAAATGAATGAATGAATGAATGAAAGAAAGAAGGGAAAATAGAAGTTTTTAACGGTTGCTTCAGTAAAATGGAAAAAAAAGTTGTCAACTTTAAATCTTTTCATTTGTACATTCTTACTTCTAAAATAGCTACGAGCATTCATATGTATTTCAATATTTTGTTAAATTTGTTAAGCTCAAGTATTTAACGCTGCAATAGAGGAATTTCTACAGATATTTTATTGCCTTAGAACTCATCGTGATCTTACTCAATCACTATGTATGATTCATCAGAATATTGATATGGAGAAAAACTAGTCAAAATTATGTAATGATCCGATAACTTCCGACGAACGATCGTCATTTTTAAGGAAATAAGTTGAAAAGAACTGAAATAGCCAGTGAAATATTTTGGCTGCTATCGCTCCGAAACTTGGAACGAACGTGGGTTCGCATACAATGATTAGAAAGAATTTTAGCGTTAAGTGGCTAAAATGCCTCTTCAGTTTAGAGGCATTTTCACACGTGCGGGGCCTAGATTTAAACAAATTTGAAGAGATCATTACCTTCCTTTTGATGTAAATGGCTTCCTATAGCACTCATACCACCGCGTTTCTCGGAAGAAGAATGGCCTGTCATCTCCCCGATCAAAGTGATAGATGTGAAACGTCTAGGTACCTCCAAAAATTCGCTAAAAAAAAGAGAGGATACATAATGAACAAAAAATCGCAAAACCCAATATAAGCAAAATTTTATAGCAAAAACATTTGTGTTATTATTAAGATGAAAGATGAAAGGACATTTATGCAGAATTTATTTATTTATCCTTTGTAGAACCTTAAAAATTGTGTTTAAAAATTCTTGTTTTTTCTAGCTTCAACGCGGGACCATAAATTTATACGCGGAATTTTGTGGGAAAAACGCATTGATTTTCCAATTCTTGCAAAAAACTCTAACTGTTGGATTTTAATAAATGAACGAAATTATTTTTGAAAAATATTCTTTTTTAAAAAAATCATGTTATACACACACACACACACACAAACCCCCCCATATATATATATATATATATATATATATATATATATATACATATATATATATATATATATATATATATATATAAATAAAGAAAGAAATATAGATTTAAAATGAACTATATTTATGAGATAGAGCGTGAGTAAATATAAAAGTGAACATAGAAGTCAACACTTAGAGATTTTATATATATATATATATATATATATATATATATATATATATATATATATATATATATATATATATATATATATATATATATATATTTATATACGTATATATATATATTGTAAAAGTCAGGAGGTCCATTGAATCCGCTACCTTGGTTTCAACCTAAGAGGATTTTATCTAATGACCTCTCAACGCTTTATTATTAAAAAAATACTAATCAACGCTATATTATTAATTTCGTTCGTGCGTTTGTTTATTTATTTTTGAAAATAAGTTAAAAGCTCCACGATGTTACTTTTACTTTTTTACACGTGTATTGAGCACATTTAAAGCTACTGTTTCCTGGTCTGATTCAACTCTAACCATTAACCTTTTATATATATATATATATATATATATATATATATATATATATATATATATATATATATAATTTCGGTTGAGCTCTGTGGGAGTGAAGTGTGGGTTTGTAAACAGCGACTATTAAAGCTAATATAGCATGACTCTTCGGCAGAATTGAGTCACTGTCAGTCACTGTGTGTTTATCCAAATCTAAAAATAAATACGCAAAAATTCACCTTCCGACGGCTTAGTGGTAGAATTTCCGACTGACGCCAATTCAGTCGGGTTTCGATCCTAGCTAGAGGCAACCGGACGTCTAGCCACACTGATGAGCTGTGATACAGCGAAACAGTCTGTCTGTGGATGACAATAATATATACATATAATATAATATAAATAATATAATATAATATAAACGGCTGAAACACTAATATTCCATTCTTATAATTTATTACATTGGAATCGTAATCACGATCCAATTCATCAGACCTACAAATTCACCTTTTGGAACATCCCCCCCGCCCCAGCTACAGAAAATCTGCCCTGATTAGGAAAATAAAGAATTCAATGAAACTAAGATATGATTTAATTATAAAAGTGTTTAATTACTTTTAAGTATAAAATATATTATGAATAGTATTGTCTTACGAAATAAAATTCATTATTCATTAATTTTTACAAGAATTATTTTCATCTTTTAAACTTTTAATTAGAATAATTTATAAAATTTAAATCTTTTAAAATTCTGTATTAATTTCTATCGTTCAAGTGATAGAGTTATTACATTTATTTACTAATCATAAATGAAAACGCTTCAATAATCCCAGTATTTTTTTTTTTTTAAATTTTTAATTTTATTTTGTGTGTATAAACGTGACGATTTTTGTAAATACTGACGTCCCAATACTATAGAAAAACAAGAGTGGTAGCTATAGAAAATCTTAAATCTCTTGGTAATTTTTTCACATTTCCTCAAAAAATATCTTCGTAAATATGTCTATAATCAAAGAATCTGTAATTCAATCAAATATTAGATTGCTTAGAATATTTTCTTAAATAAAAACCAAATTTCCAATCAATATAAATTTGGTTTCAAATTGAGTAACGTATTTTGGTTATCGATAACATTAAATTTATTGTATTAGCATGCACTTGAAATTAAAATAAAAGCAATAATACTAATAATAATAAAGAAATATTGTTAATTTTTTTAAATACATTTCAAACTTTACGTACCGTGTATTTTTTTAAATTATTTTGAGCTACCGATAGCCGTAGTACAGAAATATGGCCGACAATACCTGAGTATTCTTCTTCTGTAAAAATAAATACGATAAATACTTTTCCCTCTTTCCAAAAATGAAATCCCACTTGAAAAGAACATTATTTCCAGTTGTGGGGTAAATACAAAAAGAAATGATTTCCAGGAAAGCTTCTCTCAATGGAAAGGACGCTGGATAAAGTGTGTGGATTCAGAAGGGACTACTTCGAAGGAGATTAAACTCCAAATAGATATGTCAATTTTAATCAGACCACGTATCATAAAACTTGGCATATAGCAAGCACCGCTACCCCAATAAAAGCAGAGACCCCTTAATAATGAAAAACAAACTTTAGATCAACCCCCGACCATTTCAAAACTATAAATAAGTAAAACATTCCGTAGCATGGTTATTCCAAGCTTCGCCTGAAGATGAGACTGCCACCCGGTTGTTTGAGTTTAATATTGAAATTAAACCTGAATACTGCTGACCAGCTTGGGAACATAGAAATTTATTTGTCGCGATGGAATCATATTTTTTTTTAAATAATTATAATATATATATATACATATATATACATATACATATATATATATATATATATATATATATATATATATATATATATATATATATATATATATATATATATATATATATAATTTACTTAACTCTTAAATATCAATAATAATTGCTGTTTTTCCCGATTTTGAAGTTTCTTGGTTAATTTCCGTTCTACAGGTGGTTCTGGTTTATACACATTAGACACACAAACGCATGCATATATATATATATATATATATATATATATATATATATATATATATATATATATATATATATATATGCATGCGTGTGTGTGTGTCTAATGTATATAACGCAGACACATTACATACATTAGACGCACACACACGCATGCATATATATATATATATTTATATATATATATATGTATGCATACGTGTGTGTGTGTCTAATGTATATAAAACAGAACCACACACACACACACAAACATATATATGTGTGTGTGTGTGTGTGTGTGTGTGTGTGTGCGCGTGTGTGTGTGTGATAACGATATATATCTTTATATATCAAGAATAATATTGGGGAAAATGTATGACAAAGCGTAAGAAGTTTTCTTGTGACGCGTTTCGTCCTTTAGGGCTTCATCGGACTAAATTTGTTACGTTGGTGCAGCTGCACACGCACATTTTTTTTTAAATCAGCCAATCTATTTAGAAACCAAAACAATGTCTCGCTGAAATAGAAAAAGGAAAAGAATGTACATGAAATAATCTAGATTTAAAAAAAAATAAAAATTCCCAGCATCCCTCATTCGTGCGCATGTGTAGTCGCACCAACATAACACATTTCGTCCGATGAAGACCTAAATGACGAAACACATCACAAAAAAGTGTACATTGAAGTCAACGCAATCGTTCAGACCATGAGCGTTGTGTTTTTGCATGACAGGTCAGTGATGCATTGTGGGTTGTCTATTGTATTATTCTAACGGTTATTTTGGTGGGCGGTAACGGTTATGTTTCGAATTATTCTAGGGGCTACTGAGTGGGAATAATTGTGGATCCGGATGCAATCTTTGGGCTATTTATAGTGCTATTAGTCAACTTTTTAATTTATTATTGATTATTTTAATGTTGGTTGTTATTACTATGTTTTCTTATGTTTATCTGTGCGTACTTGGTTTGTTAGTTTGCTTATTATTTACTTCGTTTATTTACTTATTTATTTGTTTGGATTAAATTATTTTACTTGCATTTGTTTATGTATTTTATTTTAATTTATTTTCTTTTATTTCTTTTCATTCGTTTTCAGTTATCGATATTTAAGGAGCGTAGTAAAAAGGTAGGTTTTCGTATCGGTATTTTGAGATGAGTTCCGTTCGTTTATTTAACACTTTGTTTTTGTTCGCGAAGGTAATTATAGCTATAATTACTATATTTTATTATATTCAATATATCAACAATAGTTCAAATGTCTTATCTAATTGACTGACTCAAGATCATCAAGGTCAGATGTTCGATTCTCGTGACATTATTATCAGATATCATATTTATGTCCCTGGGGACGAACTCTTACAATAATTTCAATATTTATCGGGCAGCTGTCCCTGATGAGCGTTTCGAAGCGAAATTCTTGAATCGGTCAATAAAACACTCGGACCATTTATTAAATATTACAGCTCCAGTTATCATCCGAGTTTTATTTTTCACAGAAGTTCTGGTTAGACTTGAAAATATGCCAAATTCTTGCAATTTTAACGTATTTTTCATTTTATTATTATTATTATTATTATTATTATTATTATTATTATTATTATTATTATTATTATTATTTCCTTGGATTTCTGATGTATACACATTTCCTTCCCGCTCCCAATCAGAGGCCTAAGGTTAGAAATAGTTTCATGATATTTCCCACAATTCATTTTTGTAAATAAAAAAAACTCTAAGATCACGCACATTCTACATAGATAAAGCTGTTCGTAATGTGTTTGCTGTACTTGTAAGTACACCATTTTGTATTTCTTTAAGGAATGGGCTCCAACTGCAACTGGAATTATTGATATTCTCATGTGCCATAGTTTTTAGTCTTCCGTTTCAAGATCCGTGTGTTTCGATAGATTTTTTAAAAAATCTTCACAGATGCATTACAATCTGAAGGGATTGCCATTCCAATAAGAAAGCAGGTTTTATTCTTGTGGTCTTTCATCACGATGTCCGGGCGATCGACTTTGATTGCTCAATCTGCGTGTATTGTAAAAGTCCCATAAAATTATTACCGGTCCCACCTCTGCAAACGGGTGGGAGTAATTAGTTAGCTCAACAAATACACCCTGCCAATATCGCATGGACTTTTCCGTTTTGATCTCATAGAAAGACGGACAAAACATATAAGAGACAATACTTGATTTCAGTGAGAAAATAAATGAAAGAATAAAAATAAAGACAGAAAGAAAGACGGAAAGGAAGATAGAAGCGTTTATCGTCTGTTTCAGTGAAATGGAAAAAGTTGCCAATTTCAAATAGTTTCATTTGTACCCTCTTACTTATTTAAATAACGACCTGCATTAATATTTATGATTGTTATTAGTAATTAAATTCAAATATTTAATGATGCGATAAGGGAATTTCCATGGATATTTTATTGTCGTAGAACTCCCCAGGAGATAAATTCAATCATTAAGTTAAAATAAAATTTCATCAGAATATTCATATGGGAAAACCGTGAAATTTTCAGATGTAAAAGCTAGTCAAAATTATGTAATGATCCGATTACTTCCGACGAACGATCGTCATTTTTAATGAAATAAGTGGGAAAGAACTGAAATAGCCAGTGAAATATTTTGGCTGCTCTCGGTCCGAAACTTGGAACGAACGTGGGTTCGCATACAATGACTAGAATGAATTTTAGCGTTTAGTGGCTAAAATGCCTCTTCAGTTTAAAGGCATTTTCACACGTGCGGGGCCTATATATATATATATATATATATATATATATATATATATATATATATATATATATATATATATATATATATATATATATATACATATATATATATATATATGTGTATATATATTTATATATATATATATATATATATATATATATATATATATATATATATATATATATATATATATATATATGTATATATTTCAAATTTTAAAATTACCGGCAATGCTTTATTGAAGGTAAAAAATATTAGCAGCAATAAAAATCTTGTCGACATTAAATAACCCACTGACGTTGATATGCTGTAAAACAAAATAAACCAAACCAAACCAAAGGACGAAACGCTTCACACGAAAACTTTTTCCACTTTGTCATAATTCTTCCTCCTGAAACAATAATATCCTTACACTGTTTCGAAAAATAACTTATAATAATACAGGTTGTCCCTAAAGTGGGGACACATTTGAAATCCCATTGACTATATTGGTTTACCTCCACTGATTAAACATGGTTTTGTGGAAAGAAGAAAGAATCGACTTCTTTTTCTGGGCTATGCTAAAGGAGAAGGTGTACTCAATGAAAATCACAGATGCAACACACTTGGCTGACTCACAAAAAGTGAATGCGCTAAAATTGACAGCAATGTGGAGTTTTTGCATCGAGTGCATGTGAATCTTGCAAAGTGCATCCACGTTTGCATCGCAAATGATGGAAATCATATTGAAGACGTTACTTGTATATGTTTATTGATTAATATAGACTTCTTAGCTCTGTCTAACCACATTGAGTACTGTTTTGTTTACACTTTATATTAAATTAAATAAATATTAATTCGCTTACTTGGGTATACAGGCTAACGCACGTATGTACAGTTGCTAATATGGTTTGTATCCATATAATATATATATATATATATATATATATATATATATATATATATATATATATATATATATATATATATATATATATATATATATATATATATATATATATATATATATATTGGATTAAGGAATCGGAGAGCCGAGTTCGAATTCCAGTCGATTCCATTACATTCACTTACGTGCTAATACCCTTGGGAAAGGTGTGAATCCTCTTCTTCTCCCTCCAACTATGGGTAAATAGCAGGACAGGCTGGGTTCTATAGCCTTGGATGGCAACTGGTCTAGGAGAAGGACAACTCTGAATTCAAAACCTGCGGAGGGTCGTTTGGGGACCTTGTGGCATCCGTTGCACCAGGTCCCTGTATTCGTCCCTCCAAAAAGTGTGGATGGCCCTGCACAAAGCCTTCACCACTATAATCAAATCCTGTGCGGGTGTCGGGCTTTCAGTTTCTGGGACCTGATCTGTCTGACCCTCATACGTCGAGTCGACGGGAGAGTGCATTATATATATATATATATATATATATATATATATATATATATATATATATATATATATATATATATATATATATATATTATCCAATATTAATCTACGCCCAGGCCTTTTCTCAATATAACCTTTCCTAACAGAATTACTACTCTCCCAAGAAAATGAACACAACTTTATCAAGAAATCAAAATAAAATGGTTGTATCCGTCAACACAACAAAAAAAAAACAATATTTACATACGTGATAGTACTTGGCGTAATTTTCACTTGACAATATGAATATAATAGCGTTTTCTGAATTCTTCCAGTTGCTAAGGACATTTTGTTTTGTTGTTAATAGTTACTTTGTTTTTAATAAATTCATTTCGTTTTTGCCTTGAAAACTTCCACATTGGCCGAGACACTTCGGCTAATAATACAGTTGTCTTTTACCTATTTAAATATATATGTGTGTGTGTGTGTATGTATTTTAAGACATTTTTATGTTTATACATTCTTTGATATAGATACAAATATTTAAGTAAATGCTCTGTATATAATAAACAGTATTAACGACATTTAGAGGCCTGAATACTGTTTATTATAAATAGAGCATTTACTTAAATATTTGTATGTATAAAAAAAGAATGTATAAACATAAAAATGTCTTAAAATAATTGTCGGACTTTGTCTATATATGTATGTATGTATTTGTGCTCCTACATTTACTTAGATTTATCCATTTGATTGTGTATATATATATATATATATATATATATATATATATATATATATATATATATATATATATAAACAAACCTATCTAGTTTATCCTATATAAAACGTGGTTATGTTTATTGACTTCCCACAAATGTTGTCAACCTGTTATTAGAGTAAGCGATTTTTTGCTGCTTATTTCTTACTAATCTTTTACTATTTGCTTTTTAGGTGCTTGTTTTCGCAAAAAATATTATTAGCTGCCTCCATAAAATGACAATAAGTACACAATATTATATGGATTCAAATTAGGCCACAATAGCTAAACGAAAGTTACTTCAGTCTCTCGTGCATGTGTCTGTTCAGATTTTAGGGACAGCCTATATTTCTATGATAATCTATAATCTCCCCGCGACACAAGAATATATACCTCTCCTAAAACAAATGTGTCAATACCGTTACAAAGTGGTGACTTCCGTAATAAACTGGTTACCTAACACATTAAAGCACTATATCTTATCAATTAAGGGCCGTATCATCTGAAATCTTTTATTTGGAAATATGAGACATAAATTTGCCAATCGAAAGAGTCTTTCAGGCCAAAAGTAATGTTTGAAATTTCTATTTCGGAATAGAATTTCCTCTTGATGGATATGTTGGCGGGATTTCAATTTCAGTTCTCACAATGCTTGCTGATTGATTCGTGGAGAGTTTCCAAAAGCTGGCTGCCTATCTGTGTTTTAGCCCTGACCAAATAAATCAGCATAGCTACGTGTTGAATTACTTTCTTCTCGGCATTTACGCAAATCTGATCGGTTCAGATACCCAGAATTGACTCCTGCAGTTGTTAGATTCAAAATCCCCTGCTGCTTACACCAGAAAATTTATATATATATATATATATATATATATATATATATATATATATATTCATACATGTTTCATTAAATAATATAGATAAGTGTTGTCTATATATTTTATGTAAGTTCTTTTCATATCGTCTGATAAGCTTAATAACATTATCATTAAACAATGAAAGAAAATCACAATATTGATATATATAATTAGTAACAGAAGCCATTGGTTCATACCAACGGCTTTCCATACTCAATACTCATCGGATTCACTCTCGCGTGGTCATGTGTGACGTCATCAGCTGTGGTGCGATTTTCGCTTTCAGCGTCTTGTATGCACGTGTTTATCGTTGCTTGGAAATAATCCATGTAAACAAAAACAGACTATCATCAATTTCTTGTTCGTGTATTGCTTAATATATTGTAATGTAATTGTCATCTTTGATAATGGCTTATGTAAGCCGAAAGCTTAGATTGGATTAAAAAATAATATGTATCAATATTGTGATTTTCTTTCATTGTGTAATGATAATGTTATTAAGCTTATCAGACGATATGAAAAGAACTTACATAAAATATATAGACAACACTTATCTATATTATTTAATGAAACATGTATGAATGAAAAAATGCTGCCTAAATGCACACAATATATATACATATATATATATATATATATATATATATATATATATATATATATATATATATATATATGTATGTATGTATATAATATATTTTAGGATATTACATCGAAAAAACTTGTCAAAATAGCTACACAACTGCAGTCATGTTTCGATGCGTATGAACTCATCTCATTACGCGATTGTAAATTACTAGCTAGTAATTTACAATCGCCTGATGAGATGCGTCGATACGCATCGAAACACGATTGCAATTGTGTAACGATTTTATTTTTGTTTTTAAATGTAATATCCTAAAATAAAAATATTGGCCTACTTTTTCTTGAGCCCACTTGTAAATTAAATCCTACGAACGTTGGAATTGTACTCTATTACTTCTCATCTTACCTGGATATATATATATATATATATGTATATATATATATATATAAAGTATATATAAAGTAACCGCCAAAATAGACTACCCATAATGCACCACTGACCCTTATATAAATAGCCGAGAAAAATAACAGCACTAGTCGCCTGACGATTGCACTAGCATGAAACAGACTGTCGCCTCTAAGTGCTGACTTCCATGTCCACTTTTATATTTACACTCGCTCTATCTATGATATTGAGCACTTTACCCCATAAATATAGCACACTTTAAGACTATATTTCTGTATATATATATATATATATATATATATATATATATATATATATGTGTGTGTGTGTGTGTGTGTGTGTGTGTGTGTGTGTATGTGTGTGTGTTGATGTAATAGGAAATAACTGTTAGATTGATGATCTGAATTTCTTTAGTATTTTTGTTTTTATTTTAACAAACAGTGCTCGATACAGAAGTAGAGCCTAGATTATAATTATATTTTTAAAAATTTGGTTCCATCGCGACACAGAAATTACTACGATTCGAAACTGGTCACCAGTAAAACATCGCATGAGGTTGAGAGTGTTCAGGTTTAATATTGATATTAAACCTGAACAACACTGCTGACCAGTTTAGAAACATTTCTGTGTCACGATGGAATCATATTTTATTTATATATATATATATATATATATATATATATATATATATAAAAGACATTTATGTTAAACTTAAATTTGATACGCTAGAGCAGATATGAATAGAAGAGATTCATGGAAGATTTAAGTTTAAAGATAGTAAAATCGACCTTCCTAACCAGACGCTCATCTGTGGCCGAACGGTTAAGGCACATCACGCGAAATGATGGTTCCGTATAGGATACAGGTTCGATTTCTATGAAAATTTCTCGGACATTCAGGCCGGTAAATGTTATTTGATACTGTTTATTATAAAACAGAGCATTTGCTTAAATACTTGTATCTATAAAAAGAACGTTAAACATATCAAAAATGAAATGAATCGATCCTCCATATCTATAAATCGACCATTCGCCCTTGCATGGAGTATTGCTGCCATATATGGTCTGGAGCCCCTGATATTTGCCTTAGGGTTCTTGATAAGATCCAGAGACGGATATACAACGTAATTGGCCCTGATCTGTCATCTCGTCTGCAGTCACTCTCTCACAGACGAACCGTTGCCTCGCTCTGTCTTTTTTACAAATACTTTCACGGTAATTGCTCCGATGAGCTGCTTTCGCTGGTTCCCAGGCCTGATGAATTTAAGCGTCCTACGAGGCTGGCATCCCGTTCCCACCCCTTCACTGTTGAAACTGTTAGATGTAGACGTCTCTTCTACTCCAGTAGCTTCATGTCTCGCACCTTTCGCCTGTGGAACTCCCTTCCTTATTCCTGTTTCCCTGACAAATATAAACTTCAACTATTTAAGTGTAACGTCAATCGACATCTCCAGTTGCCTTGATCTATCCACTTCCATTCTCCACATCCTTTCCCCTTTCATTCCTATCTGCACTCGCTCCTAATCTTCTATAACCCCCTTGCCTTGATCCACTATCTTTCCACTATCCACTATCTTTCTCCACATCCTTTCCTCTACCACTCCTATCTGCTCTTCCACCAAACCTTCTGTAACCCCTTGCGTGCTAGTGGCTTCCAGCCTTGCTTGGGGTGAAAAGCTTAAAAAAAATGTTTTTGGGGTGGATAGCTATATTTGAGAAGACACTCGGTAAAAAGACTGTAAATTCTAAAGGATTTTCTTTTGGAGACCATGTAAAGCAATTCTCGATATTCGGTTTTTCCGGAAAAGGTGGTTGGTTCTACACACGAATCCGAC